>BSBM01000566.1:2295000-2895000 GCA_027924585.1 Larix kaempferi
AAGATGTTAATGAGGAAGAGGGAGATGACGATGACGATGACGATGACGATGATGATGATTATGATGATGATGATGATGATGATGATGATGATGATGATGATGATGATGAAGAAGATGACGATGAGGATGATGAAGATGAAGATGAGGATGGTGGTGATGACGAAGATGATGATGAAGAAGATGACGAAGATGATGAGGAGGAGGAGGATGTGATGATGATGATGACGATGGTAGTGGTGATGACGACGACAACGATGATGAAGATGGCGATGACGATGATGATGAAGATGATGATGATGATGATGAAGATGATGATGATGATGAATATGAGGATGATGATGATGATGAGGATGATGATGATGATTATGAATATGATGATGATGACATAATATTTTTTAAGGCATGCAATGTAGCCTTATCATGGTATATATATCCCTCTGCATTTTCTAGAGATACCCCACAAGGGTTATGTGTGGTGGTTTGAAGAAGCAATCAACATCGTATCCTAAGAAGCTTATTGAGTTGTAGGTGTTGTTCATGGTGCTTGAGCCTGAGAAGCTTCATTTAAGCCATGAGGAGCTTCTTGTTGTCCCTATACCTTGGTCAGACCTTGACACCCATTTTTGGTTCACAACTAACCTAGTCATGGCACACATAACACACTTGAAGTTGACTAATACCCTATAGATTTCATATGTGGTGGTCCAAGGACTCTTTCATGGTGTTTGTGCCTAAGAAGCAAGAGTTAGTGTTGGAGGCTCTTGTTTCCCTCCACTAGCCGTGGTTAAGGAGACAAGATAAATCCTTGAACCCAAAGACATCATAATGACAACCATATTCAATTCATATGCAAAAGACTCCTTGTAGAGGGCTGGTTTCATGGCTTCTATGTGTTATTGATGACGCTTGAGCTCAACAAGTTTCAATTAAGGCTCAAGTGGAATTCAATTAAGCTCATTATGCTTCAATAAGATATCAAGGAACCTGTTTTCATTCTTTGACGTTGTTCAAGGCCTTGCAACATATCCATGGTATTTTATGGTAGTTTGAGGATGCATTCATTTCATTTGATCTTGACAAAATATGTTTCAGGTCTAAGATTGCTATTTCCCTCCATAAACCATGGCCAAGGGCTTGAGGCTATTGTTTTTCTACCAAGACTACGGTTAAGGGCCCAAGAACCATCCACAGTGCATAAAGCATGTTATGGATAATCTATATTGGACAACTAATGGTGTTCATATTCCCAAGAAGAAAATATTATTGACAAAGGCTCTTGTTCAATACTCGTACATGATTCCCAATACATTGTAATGACACTCGCATTCAACTTTGATTCCAAAGACACCTTATAGATGGCTCACGTTGTGGCTTTTAGGTTTTGTTCATGGCACTTGAGGTTGAGAGGGTCATTTAGGGATTAAATCCCTTGTTTCAGTTTACAAAACCTACTCATGGCTCATGTATCCCATTGTTGTGACCACAACATACCCCATGGAAAATCCAGGGGCCCCTTACAATTTTTTTTGAAAGTTGGACATACAAGAGGGTTTTTTTGTATTATTTCCTTACTCGACCATGTTTGAGGCCCTATGGGCCGTCTTTAGTGTGAAAAACACTCATATCCAAATGATTTAGGGCCCAAGGCCCAAATAATTTCAACCCCATATCATAGCTCCTGAGTTATGAAACATTCATTTAGGTCTCAATCCTCTTCTTTCACCGACTAATCATGTTTACATTTCAAATCCCGCGCGGCGTTGCACCGGGCATGACCCTTGCAGGTATGACGTGGGATGCTACTGCTCCCCCCTTAACCCCATGATCTCTTTGTTGGTTGTGGAGCCGGCCTAATATTCCAGTTTCATAGATGATGTTGTTTCAACCATGTTTGTACCCCAGGTTTGGTTATGATCCTAGCACACGCAATGGGGGGTCCGGAGGCCAGCGGGCCCCCAAAAGAAATTTTTTCATGGTTTGTTTTGTATAGATGAAGATGACACATCAAAAATAAATTTCAGATTAGTAAACAAATGCACGTGCGCTATTATCATGTGAGCGCTTTTAGCACATGCACGCTTTTAGCGCGTATATTTAAAACAATGCGCACACGTGTATAAACACAATCAATTAATGGTGTAAACGTACAAACACGTGTGTGCGCATATAAACATGTGTGCATGCATATATTTTCGTACGCGTGCGCGCAAATTTTTTCCACGTCAACTCACCAACGTGGATGATCGGTATTGTCGAAGTAGGGGCGCGTACGCGTGTTTGAATGCACGTGTGCGCCCTTCTTTTTTTTTTCCATTTTTTTGCTTCCATTGCGACCTTTTTGGGTACCATCTTTGTGCGAGTACCCATACAAACAATTTTATAAGCGTGGAAGCAAGCACCAAGAGCATGGTGTGAAAACATGGATGACTTATTTGAAATCAAAGGTTTGACTAAAAGTAGAAATGGTCTAAATTTGTATGTGAAGAAGGATGGATCAAGTATCATTGTTCTTATTTCATCATTTCTTGATGACCTAGTGATTATTAGAAATTTAGAGTTTCTTATTGAAGAAATTAAAAATGTTTTTTCAAGACGTATTGATATGAAAGATCTAGGTCATTTGCAATATTTCATGGAGCAACAAAAATAAACCCACAATTGTTTTTTCATCAACAAAAACAAAGTATAAGGATTTGTGTGCAACAACTTATGAACCTATCTAGTTAAGGAGAGACTTCGAAGAGGTTGGAGAAAAGAAAATGGATGCCACTATTATCAATTGTGACAATCAAAGATCTATTGAGCATGTGAATGGTCCAATGTTTTATGCAAAAAAAAAATGAAATCCAATATTAATTTCTAAGAAAAAAAATGATCTGAAAAGAGATCAATATCATGTATTTTGAGGCTAGTGAGAAAACTGAAGATATATTTACTAAGCCATTGAAAAACATTGATCTTGTAAAAACTATCTGCACAACTTTAACCCAAAAACATGACATGATATTTTTGTGGATCTTGGTTTGCAACCATGATTTGGTCCCAGCAAAAGGAACTATTTGTTGGCTTAAAGTTGCATAACAAGGTCCATTAAGATGTCTAACAAAGGCCGGTGCAGTATAAAACCCACAATTTCAATCCTTGAAACATGCAATGTCTTATCTAGGGTGCATTGCCTAAACATTTGATAGGAAGGGAGTGCAAAAAAAACCTCACTACCAATCATTTCCACTATCATTAACTATTCATTAACCATTCATGTTGTCATTGACATAAACCATAATATTAATGATAATAGAATATATTCATTCATAATAAAAGACTAAATAAGCACAACATGTACGCGTCCATGTTAGGAGGTGAAGTCAATATCCATATCTCTAATATTTTCCTGTAGAGTGGTACACAACTATCTTATCTCGTGATTCATGCACCAGATGTGCAAGGGGGTCATGGAGGGGGGGGGCGGGGGCTAGGCTCCCCCTGGGAGTGCAAGGGTAGAGCCCCTGTGTTATGAGGATTTAAGGCAGGAGCCCCTAATTTTAAAATTTCTAGACCCTTCTAATTTATTTTGATTCCTTCTAGAACCCTCATATTTATTGTATAAAAGGGAAGTGACCCCTGGCATTGTATCACAAGAGAAGAAATCATTGTAAGCTTTTTGTTGAGTAATAATAAAAGATCAAAAATTCCATTGCTCCCTGGTTTTACATGTGCACAACAATATTTCCACATAAATATTGTGTTCTATTGTTATTGTTGTTTGCTTTTGTTTTATATTTTCTCTAACAATCCATGTAAATAATAAAGTGCAATATAAAATAGATAGGATGTGATATGCCCGTATATTCAATAAGTTCAATAAGAAATAAGAAATATATTGTGTTCATACATATCAACTATCATTGATTCTTAACAACAACCAACTACATCCGCAACTCACATTAGCTTTAGAATAGAATCGTCGTCAACTAACTCCCAACCAACCCACAACCCAATAACTAGTCAATGGATAAATATCAAAAAGCATCCCACCCTTTAGCCATCCCATTCAATTTTATTTATGCAATGAATCTCAAAGACATGAGGACACTGTCCAAATCCCTAAAGTAACTACCCAATTCAGCTTAATAATTGTGGATCACTTTTACATGTAAATCTCAAGTCGCATTTATCCCTGAAAGATGGGGTTCATGTCCTAAAATATCATTGATTTGTTGTGCCAAAACTACCGTTGTGTTTACCTATGTCATGTTGTTGGATTTCCATTTTCTCTAAAATGTGGTTTGTCCTTGGTTCTATGTGTCTCGATTTAGCACCACTATGCATTCTCATCCAAAAAGACAAATGGGTCAATGTGTTCCCAGGCCTCCCAATTCAAATGTGGGTGTTACTTGAAAGGAATTTGACCCCAATAGATGTGTTTATCTACCATGAAATTGAACAATTCTTTAACAATAGGATCTAGTAGAGTCTATATCAAGGTTAACCTATTCAAAGACAAAAAGGAGTATATGCTCATTAGGGTAGGTGGGTGAATCCATGAAGATGGGTAACACTTTTTGGCCAAAAGTGGCGGTGAAAATTCAATATTTTACTCATTTATTAAATTGAATCTCTCAAAACTCATCCATGCCTTGTGAATTTCGACATGCAATAAAAAAAATTGTAGGGAATTATGTTGTCTTTCCAATTATATATATATTTTTAAATACTAATATCATTTAATGTGTCAAAATTGCATTTAATGAAATGTTGGTCCTTGCAAATTTCAAGACAAGTTAACAAGTACCTTGTGTGCACGTAAAATAATTCAATGTTAAATGTATCATTTTCAATATATATATATATATATATGAACATGACCTACGCAGAATGCATTGGGGCGTACATAATTTTATTTTATTTTAAACTGACCATTAAATATTTGAATCGCATTTTGTACACATGTGTGTGCACATAAACTCTTTTTTAACTGCTCACATAAATTTAAAAACTAAAAATACCCTTTTGAAGAGGATGCGTCAATGTGAAGCGTATATATTTTTTTGAATTTTTTGGTTGTGTATTTTTTATGTTGTTGAGTTTTCTTTGAGCTTCTGTGAAGTTGTGGACAGGATTTCTAAGTGTAAGTTTTAAAATAAAATTAAGAAAATATCATACAAACTCAAAAACATGTAAATTATATGCCAATGGATAGAAGATTCATTGATGAATCCACCTGATGGGCCAATGAATTGTATCTATAAAACGGAATCCCTTGGATTATTACTTAAATTATCAACCCGGGAGTTCGTACAAACTTAAGAGGCACCATGCACTATATATGTAGTTGCAGGGGAATAATTATGTCTGGTAGTATGTAAATTCTAATCTGATCAACTAAATATCGAAGCTTCTAACTATCATAAAAAGAAAAAGGGAAATGAAACTAAATATCAAAACTTCTAACTATCATAAAAAAACAAAAGGGAAATCAAACTAAATATCAAAACTTCTAACTATCATAAAAAGCAAAAAGGAATCAACTTTTAACTAAGGGTTGCAAGGGCATAAGATCATATCCCCCTACATAGCATCCAAAATCATTTATCAGCGGTGTCATGTAAAAGTATTAAGACAATTCTCATTCATGTCACAACTGTCAAGGAAGCATCTTAATCCTTTCACTACAATCTGGCAATGTATATAATATTACAACCTAAATCCTTCATGCAAGTTGTCATTCAAGTAGAGATCTTTTAGTTCTACTAAACTTGGAAACATATGATCTTATGTAAATGGAAATAACTTCTAATTCAAATTTGTAAAGCATGTAAAGTAAATGATGTGAGCATCATAAATATAGCTATGGAAAGGATAAACAAAGGAAATCTATTCAAAGGAAATGAGAAAAACTACTAACTCTAGGGAAATTGCATAATTAGTATGCAAAACACAGAAAACGTAGAAATACTACAAATTGTAGAAAAATGCACAGATTTCTACATTTTATGTAATATGCATCTAAAAATTATGAAATAAAATGCACGACTAAAGGGAAAGGTATCCAAGGGTCCACAATACTTCTCTTTATTGGGCCCAACCCAAGGCAGCTACGGGAACCCTTGCTAAACTAACTAATTCAAAGATAAATTGAAACTAGTTTTTTCATTAACAATCTGTCATTAAAAACAGGGCAACAATCTGTCTCTTACAAATTTGCCTTGACCAGCAAGGGATGAATGGAACAATGTTTAATATAATAATAATAATTTAATATTCTTTTCATGATATCAAATTTACTAGCATTTATACAAAAATAACTCAAAATTGTCCATGCAATTAGCTCCTTGATTTGTGGAAGTTGTCCCAGTTAACTAGAAATTTGCATGCAAGTTGGTGGGATTGATTCCCTCTTTAGGAATTCGGCCTTGGACTTGTGATTACAAATTTGGATGATCATTGAGTCCTTCTTTAAGTGGTGGTGTCTCATGAGAATAATCGACACTTTAGAAAACTACCCATGCAATCAGCTCCTTGATTTAAGGAAATTATCCCACAATTAACTAGAAATATCCCCCTCTTAGGAATTCAATTTGGGATCCATGATTTCTTCCTTGGATGATATTGAGTCCTTATTTATGCACTAGAAGCTCATGAGAATCAAGAGGGGACATAATATCTTAAATCTCTCCACCAAACTCTAGTTTGACTAGTGAACTCATTGAGAAAGATTGAGTTGATTTTTATGACTTGATCTCTTTCACTTAGATTTTAGATAACCTCCATTTACAACTCAAGAAATATTTTGACAAATATTATCCAATTATCTCATTAAATAAATCAGATGAATAAGCAAATTAGGGAACAATACTAAACAATGTCAAGATATTCATTAAAGCAAGCACGCGTTGGCTTTTAGGAAGAATGTCATACCGTTAAATTAATTTTGTGAATTTTAATTCATTAATCCTCCTCATAAACCTTTCATGTTCCATTAGATGGGCCAAATAATGTGCCTTTTTAGGGGCCCATCGCCACCGGCATCAAGTCCACCATCTAATGTGCAATGAATGATGGGGTTTATGCTTTTCAAAGATGCCAGGAAAATTAATCTGCAGAAAAAGGAGCTAGAGGCATGTTTTTAAGTCCTCGATCAAGCTATTAGTTCAATGGAGGTCTTAAAAATCCTTGATCGAGGGTTTGAGAATATTTTTAAATACATCGATCAAGGGTTTACCTACTATTAAGAAAATAGCTCGATCTAGCTATTAGCTCTATCAGGCTATCCTTGGATGACTTGACAAATTCCCTACAATATTAAATGTTAGAAGAGAAAGAACTTGAGCTTCATGGATTCCCATGTGAATTATACAAGGAAATGTGGGATTTTTTCAAGGAAGAGTTGTTGTAATTTTATAAGGAAGCCTCGAGGAAGCAATCTCTCAACACTATATAACCCAAGGGTTCATCAAATTTATTCCTAAAGGGGGGGACCCTACACTGGTAACCAATTGGAGGCCAGTCACACTTATCAATACCATAATATCCTTGATAAATCCATGCTAATGTGTATGCTACATTATTTTTTTCAAGTTAATCAAGACATAGAATACTAAATTTATCAAAGTTCATTGTATATTAGAAACATTATTGTTATTTTGGAAGGCATGGAGTGGGGTCAAGCCATGTGTTTTGATGTTATATTAAAAAAATGACTTTGAAATCCCTATGATAGAGTGGAGTCACCATTCATCTTGGAAATGCTAAGAGATGCAGGATTTGTATCCTTATTTTTAAGTGCCATGAAAACAGTGTTTGCTTAGGCCTTTGATTTCCTCTCAATTAAGAGGTGGGTTTGTTTCATTCCATTAGATAAGGTTTTATGTTAGCTCCAACCTTATATTCATTAGTCGTAGAATACCTTGGTTGGTCATTATTCCAAAAGGTGAGGGTGGACCTTGTAAAAGGAATTCCACTACCTAAGCCCATCATTAATTACTTATTGAATGACCATTTCGCAAATGACTCATTTATGATCATTCTTGAAGACCAACCCTCCTAGGATAATACTATGAACTATTGTAACACTTTTCCCTCACTTCGGGATCCAAAATTCAATGGCACTAAACATTATATAGGAAGGGTTCATAAACGATTCCAAGCTAGTTGGCCACTAAAAACTATACCTAGGTTCCAACTAGGGACACTAATTAGTATTCCATTTACTTCCCTACCCTTACCCAAATATCTATGGAAGTATTTAGTGTAAAGAGTTGAGAAAGCATAGAGAAATTTAATATAAGGAACTTGGAGATCATAACCGAGTTCCATATGTGTACCAAACTATTGGTAACAAATCATATATATATATATATATATATATATATAATCATTTTTATTAGAAAAGGTTTTGGTCACACCTTGTAGTGAATTATTACAAAGCAAAAATGAAATCATTAATATTAGGGTTTCAAAAAGATCCAAAATTTCAAAAATGGTTTCCTACTATATAAGAAGTTCAAACCATTCTAGAAACATAATTGAAAAGCCCTAGTAATGTATAGCCTAATAAATCGATCTAGTAATAAAACCTCCTTACAAAACATAAATTTATCTACTTGAACTTTGGTGGAACCACAAGTAAATCATAGTTCACAATTTCCTTGGCAACAACTAATGTATATTATTCTTCATGTTAGGTTCTATTTAAAATAGATTATCAATGCCTTAAAAATGATCTTATGAAATTTATAATGCTAAATATAAAGGATTCCATGAGGTCAATTGGGACACTAATGTATACTATTCTTCATGTTAGGTTCTATTTAAAATAGATTATCAATGCCTTAAAAATGATCTTATGAAATTTATAATGCTCAATATAAAGGATTCCATGAGGTCAATTGGGACCTTTGTTGTATCCTAGTAGAATTGGGAGGTTTAGGTATTATTAAAAAAAGCAATAAGGATCGCACTCTTTATGCCAAATGGGTTGTGAGGGCCTTTAATGAGAATGAGTCTTGGAAGGTGGTTTTCAGATATCCAACCACTTTAGGTAAGAAATATTAGTAGGGTACTTCCTTTTAAACTATATTGGTCACCCCTATTGGGTAAGACATATTAGAAAGGTATTATTTTAAACTATGTTGATCACCCATGTGCATGTGAAAGTTTTTAGAACTTATGTTCTACAAATTCCACCCTCAATCCTCACTTAGAATTAAGAAACAAGTGACCTTCGGGTTACCTAAAAAATTAAGCAAAAGAGGCCTAAAATCCTTTAATAATAACAATAATGAGCCATGCCAAGAAAAACTAGAATGCCTCAAGACTCTAATAATCAAAACAAGAAAAACAAGAGATCCAATAAAGGAGGGAAACTAGAATAGAATAGCATACCTGTCCCAAGAGAATACTTGTCACCACCTAGCAAATCCTAAGAGAAATCATGCTCAAGATGCTCCACTGTAACACGAGTGGAACCGACATAGAGAACTGTGAACCTTAACATCCCACCAAAAGACAAGATAATCCCACCTAAGAAAAATAAGATGAATAAATGCTCCATAAGAGCCAACATTCCTAGGATCATAATTGCCACTATGAAGAAATATATGGCACGAGGGAGTATTAATACTCCCTTGCACACATTGGGAATGAAAATATTTGCATACCTAACCTTATTCAAATTATTCCAAGTGTTTACTATTCCTCCTAGGCTCTAATTGAGGGTATTATATTGATTAAGTAAATTCATGATTAACTGGGCTATCAGGAGCAAGAGGAGTCCTCTATGACTATGATGGAACTAAAATGAAAGATTATGCATGGGGAATAGGCAAAAATTCCAACAACAGAGCTGAATGGCTCACCCTGATTAAAGGACTTGAACTTGCTAGAAGTGATGGAATTGAGGATCTTGTTGTTTTCAGCGACTCGTTGTTGATTATAAGGGAAGCTAGGAGTCTGGAAAAATGTAGAAAGATGCCCACCACCAAGACTCATCATCTATTGAAAAACATCATCAAGGAATATAAAGCAATCAACTTTCTTCACATTCTAAGATCCAATAACAAAGGCGCGGATAAAATGGCGAATAATGGAGTTAAGCTTGCTTGTGGGGTCTTGGTTTGCAATCAACAAGACCATGGAATTGCTTGGGTTCCATAATCCCCTTCGATCCCTATGTATAATTTCATTCTCATTGATAATCTTTGGAATTGGCTTGGGAATGGCAATAGCTCAAGCCCACTTTCACCCAACTTCGGGCTCCTTAACGTCAACCTCAGCGAATTAACCGAGGCCATCCTCCGCGTCCTTTTGAAGATTCAAGATCAACATACACGCTCGACCCACATGGCTCCCATGCAGGGTGAAATTGTGCTCAACCTCTATGGCAGAATTGGCCTTAAGCTTGGGAAAGATGCCATTCTCCTCTCATTCGAACTCTGCCTCAACGAATTTTTTAGGCTCTGCATCTGGTTTTGCAAGGTTAGTCAGCACTATAGCGAGTGCAGTATGGCAGAGGATCTCTCCACACTTGAGTCTATCCTCTGCGGGAAGCAGATTGCAGCACATGGGCGACTTCATTTTTCTAATATGAAATAGAAGGAACTGATAGCAGCAGGTGCAGGAACTAGCAGTGCGCATCCCTCTGCGCAGAATCAAGGAAAAGCAAAATTTCTTGGCCAAGGGCTCAGTTCGACAACTGACGGAATGGGGTTTGACAATCTGTCGACTGCATTTCAAACATATGTGAAGGACATGGAGGCTCAGATTCGAACTGTCAGTAATGAAAATTATGAATTGAAACGGGCATTCACTCATCTCTTTTCTCTGGTGATGCAACAAATGTTGAGGTTCGAGCCTCAGTGCAAAAATCACAGGGCAGGTAGCCATTCTAGTGGAGGCAAAGCTCGAAAATTTGGATGCAAGGATTTTGGCAATCCATGGCACAACCAAGGTGGTGGCAGCCAAGCTTGACAGAATGAGTGCAGACATCGACAACCTCGCCGCAGAGCTCAAAGGAAATGTGGAGCCCAATCACCCGTAATTCGCTGCATTTATGTTTATATGCTATTTCTTTTTGTTTTCCTTGCTCGGTCTTAGAGCTTTAAATGAGCATATGTATAGGTTTTTAGTCTTCTACAAGTTCTCTCCTGTGTTTTGGTATCAGAACAAACAATGCTATGCACTTTTGGCTTTCTACTTGGTCAGTTTGTAAGCAGCTTCAAGCTTCCTAGAATAGGATCATTTTATGAGCAGATTCGCACAACTGAATCCAAACTTGCAGGGTTGGCTCTTCTACTTATCAGAGAGCATCCCAATTGCATCTATTTTGTAAACTCTGTTCCAAATTTTATATAAAAGCCACTTACACGTTTCTGTTTTAAAAAAAAAAATCATGATTAAGAATATTATAATAATGTTAACGAAGCCAAACCCTCTCTAGGGATTCCCATTTTTAACCAAGACCTCCTTGTCTAGATAAATTATCTCATTCAGCATCTGATCTACTAGCCCATTGTTGGATCACTGAACATGAAATATATTGGGTTCATTCAAGGCATCAAGATTTGCAAATAGTCTTTGGAAAATTTCTAAATGACAGAGTTCCATGTTTGGACTTCTTTGTTCTTATTTGTCTAAGGATAAGGAAGGAATCACCAATAATCGATACCTGCTTAATATTGAGAGATAGTAGAAGAATTGATCTATAGAGTAAAGCATGTAGCTCTACCTAATTGTTCATTGTTATTCTTAATATCGAGATGTGTGTTAGATCAAAGAGAACCCTTCTCTCCCTCAACTCCTACCACCACTAAAAATTTGAAGAATGTGAGGTAGAATTTGATCCACTTAAGTATACATGGTTACAATATCATTTAATACAATCTCTCGGTGTATTTTTATTTTTATTTATTTATAAATTACTAATTAATTTTTTTTATAATTTGTATATTATAATATTATACTAAATAGTTCCTCTACATTGTTATGTCCGTGACATATTTGAACCATTTTCCACATATTAGCTAGCTGCATGAAATTCAAAAAATCTATTTTTCAATGGTTAGAGTTTTAACTTTGCAAAACAAATTTTTATTTGGCAATGTGCTCGGGATGAACGCAGTACCCATTTTAAAAGTCGACGTTTCGAACCTTAATCACGGTTCACCATCAGGATTTGAAACGTCGACTTTTAAAATGGGTATTTTGTTCATCCCGAGCACATCACCAAACCCTCAACGTAGGAATCTACGAGATGAAATTTTTATTTATTTATTTTTTAATATGTTAATTTTGATTGGTTGGAGAAAGGTGACATTAGCCTCAGGAACTGGCATGGGGATTTCACTCGCCAAGTTTCTTGAGCTACGTCACCCTCTCTTTTGTCTAAGTGCACCACTCTGAGGCTGGGCTTGTACTTCGGCAATGAATTACGGCGAACACTATTTAGCCTGCTGCAGCCCATTTAATGCGGCTGCAGTGAACCTGATGCAGCCCATTTAATGCGGTTGCAGTGAGCCTGATGCAGCCCATTTAATGCGGTTGCAGTGAGCCTTTTGATCGTTAGATCTTAAGCTATTAAAACCCAATGATCTAGCTTAAGATCCAACGATCAAAAGGCCCACTGCAACCGCATTAAATGGGCTGCATCAGGCTGAATAGTGTTCGCCATAAATTATGACCGCTCTCATGATGGTTTTTGTAATTCTGTGGGTCAAAAGAGATGACCTCAGCCTCAAACACAAGCGTGGGGTTTTCATCTCACACTTGTCTCGTTATACGTCAACCTCTATATGCTAGATGTGTGTCAAATTTAAATCCCATGTTGAACGAAAGTACTACACCATGTGACAAGGACCAGATCGGCAGTTTCTCAATTGTGGCATCATTGCAGTCCCATTTGCCCCATTGATAGACGATTTCACTCTTATCATCAATGACTTCCACAACAGGGACCGAAGGGTATGCGATTCAAACCTCTTCCATATCTTGGGTCATTATTTGATTTGTGTCTGCTAGTATATGGCCGCACTCGATCTTGAAACCTTTAATTGTGGGTATATAGGGCATTAGACCTTCACTAGACAACGACATTCTCCAGTGGAAACCTGAGGGAGTTGTAATCAACAGCAAAGGACCCTATCATACTGTCTTCACCATGCATCCTGGTAAATTTTTATCAAAATTTAATTTTGAATACCATTAAAGTGCTGGAAATTCCATCCATTGTTTAAAAAAAAAGATCCAATGCAGGTGCTACATACAGATTTTGGATCTCTAATTTCATAATGCAAACGACGCTAAATTTCAGAATTCAAAATCATTGAATGTTGTGGGTGGAGACGGAAGGATCGTACACTCTTCAAGAGTACTATGCAACACTTGATATTCATGTTGGACAATCTTACTTTGTCATGGTTATTGATGATCGAAGTCCTGTTTCATTCTACATTGTAGCCTCCTCCTGCTTCACTCCTCTGAAGCTATCCGACTACTCCTATCTATCCCGACACTCCTCTGAAGCTATCCGAATACTTTCAGATTAATAATGTATTCATCCTTGGCAGTGTCCCGGATTATCTGGCGATCGGGTCGTCACCCCGCTACGAGACTCTGGTCATCGATGCATTGAATAAAGCATTTATTCAGATCGTGTTTCAGAACACAGAGAATGTTATTCAGACCTGGCATGTCGACGTAACCCATATCGGGTGAATCACGTATATTAGTGTTTTCTTGTTGTTCTCTTTTCTCCAATTTTATTCCATTTTTTATGTTGTTTGATAGATAAAAGAATAGACTAGTAATACTTTCCATAGTTTATATTGTGTTAAGATATTATTGCATATGTTCACAATATTCTAACACCAAGTTGGGAGATGGACTGATTGTTGAAGTTTGGAAGGTGCAGGCATATCCCAACTCATGGACAGCTGTGATGATAGAGCTGGACAACGTGGGCACCTCCCACCCCTGACCCCACCTCCATTCCATGAAAAAGTAAATATTATATTATCATTAATCATGAAATTTTACTTTATTATTGTCAAATGGTATTTGTAATGTGCATGTTGTTGCGTCAGAAGCCTGACATATTTCACATCATCATAAACGTATTGAAAATGGAATTGTTTTATCATACATCTTGTCTCTACATCATACTCGAATTGCATTAGTTGTTTAGGGTCGCATTGTCATTTCTGTACATTATTAAATTGTCGCTATTAAAGCATATATATACGACCTTCATTGCATTTTCTTATGTAGTTTATTAAATTGTTGGTATTATGGATTACACATATTTAAATTAGAATAAATGATAACGATATAATTTATTAAATTGTTAGTATAATGGATTACACATATTTAAATTAGATTAAACGATAATGATATAATTTAAACAAAACAAAAATATTGTTGAATTTCAACATTAATAGCATATGTTTATAGCCCAATATTAATTCATTTTGGATGTGGAAACATTAAACAAAGAAATAAAGGGAGGACGATACTAAGTAAATTCATGAGGGTGATATTAAACAACAACGCTTTTTTTTTCACCGTAGGGGATTTGGCGCCTCTATTGAGTGAGGGCACCACAAATACACAACATAGTCACAAGTTTCGGGTTCAATACACAACAAAGTCACAATTTCCGGGGTCGAACCCGGGTGGGGACGGCAACAGCCAACAGCGCCAACCACCCGGGATATACATGTCCCCTTGCGCTCTTTATCCCTACAAAGCAATGCCTTCTAAGTCCTATTGCCCACGCTTGCATGAGGATTGGAAAGCCCTAAATCACTTTATTCAAAATTTAATAAAGATTAGCATCTCGTGCGAAATCCAAATCAATGCCTTTTAAGTCATATTTCCCACTGTTGAATGAGGACTGGTGAGCCCTAAATCACTTTATTCTAAATTTAAAGACTGCAAAATCCTTAACTCTCACCAATATTTTTCTCGTGATTTGCTCCTAAACCTCAATGTTAAAGATTGCCTATTTATCCTAGTGCATTTTACCAAAAAATATAAGACTTGGATGTAAGGATGACTTGTATAAAATATATATCATGAGGAAATTTAAAGACTGCAAAATCCTTAACTCTCACCAATGTTTTTCTCGTGATTTGCTCCTAAACCCCAATGTTAAAGATTGCGTATTTATCCTAGTGCTTTTTACCAAAAAAATATAAGACTTGGATGTAAGGATGACTTGTATAAAATATATATCATGAAGGAAATAAATAGGGTAATGCTCTGTACATAATTATAAACCCATTCAATGGATTTTTTTTTCAATTGAAAAAACCTCATATTTGTTCATATTTGTTATCCAATTGAATCAAAATAAGATATGTACAAAATAATCATGCAATCTATTACAAATTGAAGCTTGATGAGAATCAAACCATTTTTGAAAGGATCAAGGTCTGGGAAACACAATTCGTATCATTTATGAAAACTACATTATCTGACAAACAAAAATGCATCATTAATGTGAACTACATCCTCCAACAAAGTGCTGATTCCACCTGTACAGCTTCCTAGTGTGCTTAAGGCCCCTGTGATTTTTCAGTCATCAAATATCCTCACATTTCACAGTAATATGAACAAGTTGGACATGGCTCACACAAGCCCAATCCCTAAACCAGTTGTCGTCCAACTGCAAAACTCTGGAGGCGGCTCCTCAAGTTCTCCCTCTAGATATTCAAGCAATAATCATTTGAAAAAAAAAATGCTATAAGTAGCCATTGTCTATCTGCTTTCTTAATTTTTTCTTGCATTTTAGGTCGCATATTTATTTATGTTTTTTTATGCTTTTGCAGGTTGATGAAGGTGGAGAGTGCACTACTGAACAAAAGAGAAGTGACAGTCAAGTCGGGCTTTGCAATAGGGCTTTCAAGAAACCTAGAACAAAATATTTTGCAGGTGCTCCGATGAAGGATACAATATCGATTCCCACACCGTGTATTTCCTAACTTTAATTTTGATTGGGGAAAGAGGCTTCTTCTCATGGATTTCTTTAAAGCTGCAGGTGCGCAAAGAGAATCTAGGTGAACGAATTGCAGCGTTGCAACATCTCATCTCACCATTTGGAAAGGTAAAACATGAAACCTATTAGATGCATCAGAATCATGAATTCATTATTTTGTTCATGGGTTCACCATGATTCTGAGAATCTTGGGTAACACCTGAAACCCACTATATACCATGAATTCATGCTTTTGTTCTTAGTGAACCTTAGGTAAAAACTGTAACCCACTAGATGCATCAAAATCATGAATTCATGCTTTTGTTCATGGGTTCACCATGATTATGAGGTATTCAAATATACTATGATTCTAGGTTCATCAAATGTACCTGGAACTTCAGTGAAACCTGAAAGTCACTGGATCCATAGGAATCGTGATAACTATATTGCATTTAGAGAAAGCATGCACAAAAACAGTAAAAAGAGTGCAACCAAAATGGTAGGTTCACAGTTCACACAAAGAATAGGGTATCATGCCAAAATGGGGTTTGATAAAGTTTCTTTAATGTAGGAATCTAACAAAACAAAATTTTATTGGTTTGGTCTTCCTTGTGGGAATCTAGCAAAACAATTTTTTTATTGTTTTGGCCAATGCAATGTGGTTCAATTTTTTTTGAGGTTCTGAGTTCATTTGCAGTCCTTCAAAATCCAATTATGAATATAACCATGATCTAGGTGATGTTAATTTTTTATCTTAATGAGGAATTATAGTAGAACTCGAAATCAATGAATAATCAAAAGCATAAGCATTCACATGAGACACGGTATTTACCCTGGGAAACCCTCAAGTACTTGAGGGAGAAAACCCCGAAAAAAATATTCCTTAGAATATTGATAGATAGCAGAGAATGTCTTTACAATGAGAAGATTACATCAAACACCCCTGGTGCATTATCAGGGAGAAATACCAAGCACCCTTGGTGCAATCACAGAGCAAGAGAGAAGAGAGAATAATAGAAGAACCCAACAGTTGATTATGCACTAAGACCAATTCACAGTTTTGGTCACATGCACACTTCCTTCAAGAGATATTCACTCTTCACCTTGATCTCATCAAATCCTACATAACAAGTGTATCATACATCTCATTCTTGGCTTAATTTATAGCGTTTTGACTTCAAGATGAACTCAACTTCCAACTGGATGCTAGATCACTTAGTTAGGTTACTAACTCCAGTATCGTAACTTAAGTGTCATAACTCAAGTGTCGTCTTTTTGTTAAACTCAAGTGTCATCATGCAAACACTTGGTTAATTAGATCTTCTACTTCATGATGAACTTTCCCTTCAACTAGATGATATACCACTCAAGTGTTGTATTTTAGTTTATCTCAAATGTTGTCATGCAGATACTTAGTTAACTCAAGTGTCGTCTGTTAAGTTTAGCCTAATTTCACTAGCAAGATCACTGAAAGAAACACAATCACAAGATAGACAAAGATTTACCTTGGGAAACCCTCATGGGGTAGAAAACCCAGCAAAGCTTTCCTCAATATAGATAATCAACCAAATACAAGATGTAGTCCAAGACTAGAGCTCCTTCTCCTCCTATGCAGACCTCTCTCTCACTTGTGCGCTACTCCTAAGTGCATGAATGAATGAGATAAGTGAGGAACATGCCTCCTCTACTTATACTTGTTTTCCGACTGAATTTTTACCCTACGGGGCTGACCTCTCCCAGGATAGTCTAATAACCCTCAAATAACTAACTCAGGGCCGACCTCACATGGGAGATCTAATAACCCTAGTTACCACAATCTCTCGGAGGAATTAACATCTCCGGATACATAACAAAGTCCCATCGGAGGAATGAAACATCTCCGGAATAATAAAGTACAAATATAATATTCTTAGAAGTTACAATATTTCAACACTCCCCCTTAACGAGAAGGATATTATAACAACGTCTGCAGGAGCAAGGAGTCATCAACTACATAATACATGATACATCTATAAATCATTGGAAGCTTTGTTCAGTAACTCAACCAGTTACTGGAACATCTTCAAGATCTTCAATACTGAGTCTTCATCTTCTGCAGCACTCGAACAACTACAGTAATCCTCATCATCTGGATCCTCACGATCAACAGTGTCATCATCATACGATCATCAGCATCGTCATCACACGATCATCAGCATCGTCATCATACGATCATCAACATCGTCATCACACGATCATCAGCATCGTCATCACACAATCATCAGCATCGTCATCGTACGATCATCAGCATCGCCATCACACGATCATCAGCATTGTCATCATACGATCATCAGCATCGTCATCACACGATCATCAGCATCATCATCACACGATCATCAACATCGTCATCGTACGATCATCAACATCATCATCACACGATCATCATCATCATCGTCATCACACGATCAGCATCATCATCATCACACGATCAACATCATCGTCATCAACTGGATCCTCTCGATCAACAGCACAATAACAGGATACCCTGCAACACACATGATCTATTTAAGACACCATATCATGTCTAGGGACGATGCAGTCCACTCATCAACTTAGCCAAAGTCTAAGGACCACTCTCAGAGACATCTGTCTGCGGATCAGTTTAGGACTGAAGTCCAGGGATGATACAATCCCCTCACTCTCGGAGACATCTATCTGCGGATCAGTTTAGGACTGAAGTCCAGGGATGATACAATCCCCTCACTCTCGGAGACATCTGTCTGCGGATCAGTTTAGAAATGAAGTCCAGGGATGATAGAATCCCCTCACTCTCGGAGACATATGTCTGTGGATCATTTTAGGACTGAAGTCCGGGGATGATTTAATCCCCTCACTCTCGGAGACATCTGTCTATGGATCAGTTTAGGACTGAATTCCAGGGATGATACAATCCCCTCACTCTTGGAGACATCTGTCTACGGATCTGTTGATGCCTCGGATATCGTAGCATCAATCAGAAAGGGATTCTCCCCGAGAGATGGTCCCAATTAGACTATCTCCCGTTTGGTGTAGGGAATCCGTCCGGTTAGCGGTTCCGGCAACCGTGGGATTGGATTTTAAATCCGATTCTACCGGTTATGGCCCGATCCACCTTTCTTTTTTGGATTTTATGTCTTTTAAATGAGATGCAAATGCCTAATAATATTTGATCTAGATGCAACTAAAACAGATCTAAGTCTAGAAAGTGAAATGAATCTACCTATCCTTGCAGGGAACACGTTTTAAGGATGAGCAATGGTCTGTAACAGATAACATAAAGAAAGAACAGGTAGCTATCAATTCTTAGAGGTAAAGATACAACCAGATAAAAGGATCTTAGAAGGTAGCTTCTAGTCTAATGTAAAACGTATCTATTGCTCACGAAACAGAAAAGAGGCGAAAATATCTAATCTAAATAGCAAGAACGCAGAGACAGATCTAAATGTAAACAAACTGAAATCAAATTTAAAGATCCCTGCAAGGAGCAAATTAAAGGGCATGAACAATGAGCCATACGAATTATCTTGGAGAAAGAACAGTTAGCCGTTTAGTCTAAAAGAGAATTCTACAGCAATGGTAAATATATCAGCAGGTAGCTCCTGATTCACTATGAAACGCATTCATTGTTCACAGAATAGAGAAAATCGCATGCACAGGAAAGAGCAAAAATCATTGATACAAAGAAATAGTTCAGATGGTAAGAATGATCTCACATTACAGAACAACAGTCATTAGAACAGTCCAACATACATCCGTCCAACATTCTATGCAAAATGTCCATCTCCCGTGGCTTTTATTAGAAAATTCAATTTTACAGAAACGATACAAGATAGCTCGTAAAGGTTTCAAAATTTCCTTCCCTGCCAAAAGTCATCTTCTATTCTTCCTAGCTTCTATTTATAATTACAAAACTGCCCTTTGGGCTGCCACCTAGCACCTTCCACTTGTCATCTACAGAAAATTCTCTCCTAAAATAGACAAAAATGAGATTCCCTTTCATTTACAGAAATTATTTAAAAGAAAATAGGGACAGCTGTCCCACAGTTTACCCGCTTTACACATTTGAGAGTCAAATACAAAATAACAGAAATAATGCTTTGAAATCAGCGATTTAAATCCTGTGAGTGAGCTTCTACTGCAGAGGATCGCCCAAGTTAATTGCTGCTGATGCTTCCTGGGAAGAGACACTCGAGCCCACTGCTGTAGCTGGAATGGCTGCTGGGAGAGAAGATCCTGGATCTGCTGATGCTCCTGCTGCTGCTGCAGCTTTCCTTTCCTCCTCTGCTATGTAGCTGTACCACACACCTGTGTCCCTTATGACTATGTTTGCTGCAGCAGGGAACAATATTTTCTGAGAAGTCACATTCTTCCCGAGCTCTGCTTTAATGCTTTGAACTTCTGCTACTGCAGCTTGATGCACTTCCTTCAGCAAATGGTTGTGGAGTGATGATGATCCAATATAATGTTGGAGGTCATCAATAGCCAGGACATCAATCCTCTTCACATACTCCGTTTGAACGCCCAATTCTTCCTTTAGTTGGGACAAACGTTGCTCCTTTTCCGGAAAGTCCTCCAGGGTCTAAGGGAAGCTTAATTTGCATTTGTCATGTGCCTCTTGGAGCCTTTGGTAGAGACTGCTGATTTTATCTGTTGTTCTTTGCACACTGGCTATCAGCTTACTGGCGCAGTTCCTGCCAAACTCCAACAGTGTTACGTGCTCATTAAAACCGTCCACAGATTTAAAAGGGAGGTGCGTGGGGAAACCCCCTTTTCCTTCTCTCCACGCCATCTGACTAATGACATTTTCCTTGACACGGGTGTTCTTTGCTTTGAGCCTATGGGCCTCTGTATTAATCTCTTTTAACCTGACCACCATGGTCTTGAGCTTGCAAACCTCATCAGTGATGATCTCCTGAGTGTCATACACCTGCTTCAGGATGTTGCATGACAGCTCATGGAAAGGAGACATGTCCATTGTTCTACCCTCAGCTTGCTCTAACTGCTCGGCTAATGTCCGCTTGTCTGCTTCTAGCTGAGATGCCTTTTCTTCTGCTCCATTCTTCTCCGCTTCCACAATCATTATTTGGAGTGTTAGCTGGTCCTTTTCCTCCTCCAGCAGGCTGTACTTGTTTGACAGCTCCTTATGCTCAGCGTACAAGCAATTATACTTGTTCACTACCAAATCTCTTTGGGCTTGCTCATTGGCCACAGTCTGTTGTAGCGTACAAGCTCTCTTCTTTGTCAATATATTTTATTTAACTATAACCCCTACATTGGCAAATGATGCCTTTGCTGTTGCTACAGCTGCGGATGCCATAGCAAAGGGATCCTTATCTGTATTTTTCATTACAGTGACCTCTCGGTGGGTAACGATGTCTTCATGGAAGGGACTTTTGACCCTCTCTTCTGATTTGAGGACCATTGCTTTCCTCTTCTTGTCGTAGACAAACTCATTCCACCTGGACACTGTACGCTTTCCCGATGGGGTGTACGGGACAATTGGTCGGTTTATGATGTCTATGTCTTCTTCAGCAGGTGGGGTTCGGACTTCCGGAGCTGGATCCATGCCCTTCTTTTGGGTACCATAGCCTCCTGCTTGGGATGTGTCTATATCCATGTCTTGGACACCGGACCCACTGGTTTGAGCATCTTCCCTTGCTTTCAACTCTTCTTCTGCCTTCCTTTCTGCCTCCGCTTTCTCAGCTTCAGCCTCTTTCTGCTTTTGGGCTTCCTCAGCTTCCTTCCACGGGCTTTCATTTTCAGCTTCTTGCTGCATCCTTGCCACTTCAGCTTCCTGCTGCCTTCTTGCCATTTCAGCTTCCTGCTGCCACCTGGCTTCTTCTGCTTCCCACTGCAGCTTGGCTTCCTCAGCTTCCTGGAGTAACCTGGCTTCTTCCTTTAATCTGAACTCTTCCTGAGCTCGGGAATCCTCAGCTTCTTTCTCCTTCTGCTGGCTGGTCTTCTGGGCCTTGGTTGAGCTATAGCTTGCCCCAGTGCTTTGGCGATAGACCCGTAGCTCAGCCATATTGCTGATACCTATGAATGCCTCTTCCTCGTCATCAGGATAGTGGGAGTACTCGAAGTGAGCATAGATCTCCTTACAGTGCTCAGCAACTCTTCCCTTTCTGTTATTCCTGTGGAAGATCACCTCACCGAAGTGGAAGGCTTTCAGCTCTTGAATAAATTCATCGGCCGAGGCAACCCCCGAGAAATTGTAAGCACCTATACAGAAAGGTAGAGGGTGAAAGGAAGCCTTATGCTGTTTGTGGAGCATTGCTCCAATTCCATCCAGGAAGAGTTGTCTTACTGCTTCTTTGAGGACCACATAATCCATGGCATACTGCAGCAAGATGTATGGGGGCTTAGTACCTCCAAACATTCTGAGGTAGGTACCTTGTTCTGAAAAGTAAAAATCCCCGTAATCTTCAAGGACTTCCACAGCGTTCTCTGACAGGCAGTTGGGCTCCTCCCTGAACAACTTCTCATATAGGGGCATGATGAACCCCTCACAGATGAGTTTGTAACTAGGCTTGTAATTCTGAGCCCACAACATCCTGAAAGCGATATAGACCGGGGTAGTGGCCTTATCCCATGTGCAGCCCAATTTGGGGAATTCTATCTTGGCTAAAATACAATCGATCAGATATGAAGACATGAAAAATTCAGCCTTCTTCAAGGCTAGTCCTTCTTTAGCAGCAACTATCATCGAGGCCAAACTATCTGATAGGAGAGTGGCCCAGTCAAACACAGTTCCCTTGAATGCCATGTAGTGGATAATAGGGACCCACTGAATCTTATACACTGTGCCATTGGGCATGCCGAAGATTCTGCACAGCATTAAAGCGATTAATCTGAAAGGAGCTCTCAGATTCTGCACGTCATATTCATCACTTCCTTTCTTCCTCAAATGTTTGCCTGCCATCAGCAGCTTCTTGGCCATCTCGACGTTGTTCATCTGTCTCAACCATTCATCAGTCAGAGCTTGTCGGACACGGGGAAATTTGTAGGCTGCCGCAAGATATGCGGGTTGAAATGAGGCAATAGCCACTTTCCCGCTATCATTTATCACTCTCCCTTTAGCATCGGCATGTTGGAGTATCCATCCGATCACTTCAGCACAGGGGAACAGATCAGGGCGGGTAGCGGCTCTAGTTATGCCTGAGGCTCTGATATTAAGATAAATCGGCCCTTCCTCTAGCAACATATCTGGGATCTCTTGGTCCTGGATCATTCTGTAGATGTCACCCCATCTGATTTCAGGAGGGACACCGGTGGTGCACCTAGTATCCTGAAGCGAAGTTTCAGTTTTAAGTGGCGCCGGTTTCTTTTCTGACATTTTAGCCTTCTTCTTACCAACTTTCGGCATTTTGATTTATCCCTGATAACACCCATATACAAGTCATCATGATATTGAGCAACATACTGTGAGTTTTTAACAGAGAGCACCATTGTTTTAATATGTCAAGGAGATAAGTACAATGAAGCTGCATATTTAGGAAGCAAAATACACCATTTCAATATGAAATACAAATTTAAACATTTGAATCTTTTAAAGGGATGAGTTTTGGGATGCTCCTGAGAGGATAGGTATGTCGTGGAAACAATCCGCTCTCGGGCCGGCCCTAGGAGAAATGGTGATCTTCGTTTCAACAGGGACATAATTATAAATTTTAGCCATCTTAATTCTTTAAAGGGGCAGGTTCAGAATGCTCCTGTGAGGATAAGCGCGTTGCGGAAGCAACCTGCTTTCGGTTTAGCTTTGGGGAAGAAGGTAAATTTCGTCATTGCTGCAGTTTGAAAGGCTAATGGCGGGGAAGCTCGGGTTGGAAAGACTCTATGACGAAATAAGGAGGTGCTTCGTATTTACGACCCGGCGAGGACTTCGAACGTTATTTACAGCACTTGCCGAAGTGTTCTATGGGAGGTTTTGGTTCGAGCGAGGGGGATGGCGCCGGCAAAGGCTGACGACGATGGCTCGGGCGGCCATAGATTCTTTCGGCTCGTCTTTAGCGGAATGCGAAACCCATGAGGCCTCCGGGGCTTAAGAACGCAACAGCGATATGTGACCAGTCGCCTGTCGGGCATGTCTCAAAACTAGAAGGGCAAAGACAAACTGACGTTTTCCCCAATAGCACCCATATACAGTTGTTTTTATATGTTGGAGAATATGCAATTTAAGCCTAATTTGACGGGGCAAATGTGATTTAGACCGTTTGACAGGCAAAATAACCCATGACGGGCCTTTTGCCCGTCAAAATGCAACCAATTTCTATCGTCTTTAAAAAAGAAGAACATCCAAAGGTAATCTGACGCGTGGAATGCAAATTTAGCGGTTAAAACCTCTTACCTGGCACCGTGAAGATGACTGGATAAGGTGGCCGTGAATCGTGGGAGAATGAGCTAAGCTAGAGCGGTCGCGCGGCGTCCAACGTCGTTTGCCAATCGAAAATCAACGATATGTTGGCTCGTACCTCCCCCCGTTTATTTAAATAAACCAGGCACGTGTGGGGCTTCAATTCGGTGGGTGGCGCATTAAATACGCGGCTTAAATACACCGCACGTTGTGGTCACGTCAAAATGTTTCGATCCACGTGCGACCGCCATTCGCGGGGTCATCTTGCGAATCGCATCCGCCGTTGCGGAAGGATACAGGGAAAGTTTCCGCTATTTCGGGGCGCGTCGCGGAAGGAAAACTCAAAGCCTTCTGTAAAAGAATCCCGCATCGCGGACAGATAACGCCAAGGCTTCCGCCATTTCGGGAGTTACTCGCCAATGGCTTCCGCAAATCAAAAAGTTTGCAACTCTCGCGGGGCTTCGGGAGGATATGGCGAATGTTTCCCGTTGTTTCGGAAGGGTAACTTGAAAGTTTCCGTGGTTGCGGGAGGCTTCTTTGAATCGTTCCGGAAAGGCCTAAGCTTTTGGCGTTTCGGTAAGTTGGTGCGAACCTTTTCGCGTTTTTGGGAGAAAAAGGCGAACGGTTTCCGCAAAGGACGTGAATGCTTAAATTCCTTCAGCGGACCTTTTCGGGATGCTACCGCGAAGGCCTCCGAAATTGCGGAGAGCTCTCGCCAATAACTTCCGCCGTTTCGGAACGAAAATGTTGAAGGCTTCCGCAATATTTTCTCGGTGAGCTTCAGAACGAAAACTCAAAGGCTTCCGCAGTCGCGGAAGGATTTGACGGATGTCTTCCGCAAGTTTCGGGTGGAGAAGCTCGAAGGACTCCGCAATTTCAAAGAAAAAATCTAAGTCTTTTGCCAGAGTTTCGGGAGATTTGATGAATGGCGCTCGCCATTTTGAACGGAAAGAAAAAATGCCTCTACAACTACGGAAAGTTTCGACGAATAGCTCCGTCGTTCCAGAAAGAATTACCCAACGGCTCCCGCAGCTTGCCAACGAAAATTGCTAAGTCTCCTCATAGTTTCGGAAAGAATTCGTGAATTCCTCCGCGGTTTCGGGAAGCTTACGCGAGTGATCTCCGCAGGTTTCGGGCGGTTCCCTTAAATTGTTCCACAACCTTTTGAAAAAATGTTTCAAGTTCTTTTCGAGAGGATTAGACAAACAGCTCCCGCCGTTTCGGGGAAAAGCTTTGAAAGCTTCCGCGGTTGCAGAAGGTTTGAACGAGGAATTCCGCCGTTTCGGGAAGGATTGCCCAATGGTTTCCACGACTTTCCAATCGAAACTTCTAAGTCTTCTATCGGGAGCTTAAACAAAGGCTTCCGCCACTGCGGGGCTTTATCAAATCATTTTGCGATTTTTTAGGAAGACTTCATAAAAAGATTTCTGTTGAGAAACAAGATTTTCTGTTGAAAACAAATATAACAACTGGGATGGCTTCTTAAGGAAAACTTTCTACAAAAATGAAAGGAGGGGCCCCAATATGTACAAAATTTTGGGGGGGGGTGTTGGTGCAACAACAGGATCAGTTTAGGACTGAAGTCCAGGGATGATACAATCCCCTCACGTCCACTAGGGACCATTCATCGACCTCATCGTCGGAACTGGTAGCCTCACCATCGACCTTGTCGTCGAAATAGGTAACTTCATTATTGATACAAGTATCCACATCAATATAGTATCCACATCAATGATATAGTATCCTCATCAATACAGTATCCATATCAATGATATAGTATCCTCATCAATATAGTATCCATATCAATGATACAGTATCCTCATCAATACATTGTCCATATCATCGACACAAGTATGCTCATCATCAATACACGTATCCATATCAACACATGTATCCTCATCATTGACCTTACCGTCAATATAGGTAATCTCATCATCGATACAGGTATCCACACTGATACCAGTATCCAAGTATCGACCATATCACTCCCCCTTTCGAGGAGGGTCCTTCTGAACTACACCAAGCTTGTCTCGAAAATGTTCAAACTTTACTCGAGACAGAGGTTTGGTCAATACATCCGCAACTTGTTTGTCAGTGCTCACATACTCGAGCTTGATAGCTCCTTTCTGCACCATATCCCGTATATAAAAATATCGGATCTCTATGTGCTTTGACTTATCATGGAACACTGGATTCTATGTCATCTTGATACAACTCTGGTTGTCACACAGGATCACAGTGGGGTCCATATCTAAGTCAAATAGTCCTGATAATAACTTCCGAAGCCATACCGCTTCACAACTAGCAGAGCAAGCAGCTATATATTCTGCTTCAGCTATGCTAAGAGCCACACTAAATTGCTTCCTACTATACAACGAGATCATGGCAGATCCCAGAAAATAACATCCACCCGATGTACTCTTTCTGTCTGATACGCTTCCTGCCCAATCAGCATCTGTGTAGCCATACAATCTGAATTCATGATCTCCAAGGTAATATAGACCAAAATATATTGTACCCTTTAGGTACCTCATCACATGCTTTGCAGCTATCATGTGAACACGTCTAGGTTCCACTCGATACTGACTCAGGGTGTTCACAACAAAACAGATATCTGGCCTAGTGTTCGTCAAATACATTAATGATCCAATAATTTGTCTATACAGAGTTACATCCACTAACTTTGATGAGTCATTTGTTAATAGCTTCAGGTTGGAATCCATGGGAGTGGCCATGGCTTTACATTCCAACATATCAAATCTTTTCAAGATTTCCACAGCATACTTTCCTTGATTGAGAAAGATTCCTTTTGGACCTTGCCATACTTCCAGACCTAGGAAGTAGTGCATCAATCCGAGATATTTCATCTCAAACTCTAAAGAGAGCTTCTTTTTGCATTCGATAATCTGTTTCTCATTTCCAGTCAGAAATAGATCATCCACATACAACAACAAGATGACAGGTTCATCATTCATAACTTTGAGATAAAGATTAGGATCAACTTTACTCTTGGTAAATCCCAAGCTAGTTAAGAAACTGTCAATCCTTCCATACCAAGCTCTGGGAGCTTGTTTCAACCCATACAGAGCCTTCTTTAGTTTGCATACATGGGTTCTCCTGTCTTCCACCTCAAATCCTTGTGTTTTTTCTATGTAAACTTCTTCTTCAATTACACCATTCAGGAAGGTTGTCTTCACATCCATCTAGTGTAATTTCCACTTTATCATGGATGCAAGTGCCATGATGGTTCTAATGTAAGTGTACCTTGCAACTGGTGCAAATGTCTCTTCATAGTCAATTCCCTCTTTCTGAGAGAATCCTTTGGCTACAAACCTTGCCTTATACTTTTCAATATTGCCATCCGCAGCATGCTTTATCTTGTATATCCATTTGGAGGATACCACACTCTTGTCCTTTGGTTTGGGAACTATGTCCCAAACATCATTCTTCATTATTGACTGGTATTCCTCTGTCATTGCTTCTACCCATTCTTTCTTATGAATTGCCTCTTCATAACTAGTAGGTTCTTTATCTACAAGATCACACATCAAAGCCACATAGTTGGAGAATGGCTTTGGTTTCTTGCTCACTCTAGTGGAGCCTTCTGGAGCTCCATACTTTTCAGCTCCCAGTATAATGTCTCTAGCCCATGCTAGCTTTCTTTTTCTTGAAATTTTTGTAGTAGGGGGTTCTTGTGGTTCTAACATGTCATGGTCTTCAGGAGTTTCATCTTCAGGAGATGGTACAACTTCTGCAATTCTAGGAGGTGCATATTCTTCATATACTTCTTCATACTGACACTTCCTAGACCTCTTTAGAGCTGCTTCTTCATCAAATGTCACATCCCTACTGATTTCCATATGATGGAATCCTGGGATGTAAATCCTGAATGCTTTGGATGTTTCACAATACCCAACAAATATTCCCTTCTTCCCAGAAGGATCCAACTTAGTTCTATTTTCTTTAGGTATGTGAATATACACAGGGCACCCAAATATCTTAAGGTGACTTACCTCAGGCTTCTTTCTTGTGAAGACTTCTTCTGGAGTCTTGAATTCAAGGGCACTGTGAGATAGTCTATTTTGCACATAGATTGTTGTCCTGGCTGCTTCAGCCCATAAGTACATAGGTAAGTCTTGATCATGTAACATTGTCTTTACTGCTTCCACGATGGTTCTATTCTTTCTTTCCGCAACACCATTTTGTTGAGGATTGTAGAGAGTGGTCAATTCCCTCTTGATTCCAACTTCTTTGTAAAAGTCTTCAAAATATTTTGAAGTATATTCTCCACCATTATCAGTCCTAAGTATCTTGATCTTCTTTTATGAAATATTCTCTATCAAGGCTTTGAACTCCTTGAATATTCTAAAGACTTCATCTTTTCCCTTTAGGAAATATATCCAAGTCTTTCTTGAATAGTCATCAATGAAATTTAGGTAGTATTCATATCCACTCAAGGATGTGGGGGGAAAGGGACCACATACATCTGAATGGATGAATTCCAAAGTACTTTTAGTCTTTGTTTCACTCTTTGGAAAAGGATTCTTGATATTTTCCCTTTTGCACAACCCTTGCAATTGCCTTCATGTTCAATCTTTAGATCTGGTAGTCCTACAACTACTTTGCTCACATGAGGTAGTGCTTTGTAATTAATGTGGGCAAGCCTTCTATTCCATAGCTCACTTGGACTAGTGGCTTCATGAACAAGGGCAGCTTCTGAATGAACCTTGAGTTTGTCTAGACCTACTTCCTCTTCACCAATGACAATTGCATCCTTAATAGATTTACCTTTGGACCACATGAGTAATTGTCCATCAATGAATGCAACCCTATAACCTTTCTTGTACAAAGCTAAGATGGAAAGCAAGTTATTCTTCAATCCTGGTACATACAATACTTCCTTCATCTTCATGGGGGCTCCAGAGTCAAGTTTGTAATTTGCTTCACCAATTCCCTTGATGGGATATTGATAGTCATCTCCTAATGACACTTTCTATGGGGAGGTCTTCTCTTCCAGTTTTGAAAGAGTTTTCTTTTGTCCAGTCATGTGCTTTGAAGCACCACTATCAATAATCCATGTATCTTCTCCAGGTGTTATGGATCCAGAGAGTGCAGAGAATAGAACATACTCTTCTGCATCTTCTTCTTCATCTCTTCTAGATCTTTTCTTGAAGGGCCTTTCTTCCTCTTCTTCTTCTCTTCTAGATCTTTTCTTATGATGCCTTTCTTCCTCTTCTTCTTCTTCACTATCATCTTTTGCAAGATGTGCTTGATGTATTTTATGGTGAAGATCTTTCTTCTTCTTTGAAGCACAATGTCTAGAAATGTGTCCTATTTTGTGACTTTGAAACATTGGAAAGAAGAGTGTTTTCTTCCTCTTTTCTTCTGAAATATTTGTGGAGATTGAGACTCCTTGTGACTATCCTTCTTGAAGTAGGATTGATTCCTTCTTCTCTTGGTGTATGTGGCCAAGGCTTGGTCATCTTCTTTGAGCAGGGCTTCTCTGTTGGCAACCCTAGCTTCTTCTTGAATGCAATCCTCCCATACCACATCAAACTTCATACTTTCTTTTCTGGCACACATAGTTTGGATGAATGACTCCCAAGGTCTAGTGAGACCATTTAGAGCAGTCATGACTAGTTCATCTTCATCAAGGGTATCTCCAATAGCATCTAGTTGTTCCTTGAACTGGGAGACCCTTGAGAAATAGTCTTGAACAAATTCTCCTTTATTCATCTTTGTGCTCTTCAATTGAGCTCTCAGGTTCATCTTCCTATTGATGTTCTTTCCCTCATACATTCTGGAAAGGGAATCATACATTTCCTTTGGAGTCTTATTGGATGCCACTTGGGGAATCAAGTGGTCTTTTATAAAATCAGTAATGATTATCTTTTCCCTAATCAAGTCCTTCCTATACTTCTCTTTGGCTTCATCTTCTTCTGGTTCTGCAATCTCATCCTTGATATATTGGGCAAGATCATTCTCTTCAAGAATGAGACCAATCCTATATTTCCATGCCCGAAAATTCTCTATACCCTCTAGCTTGTCTGCAAGCTTAGTGCTTGGAGCCATCTTATTCAGGGGGTTACAGAGATAGAATTTTCTCAAGAGATAGAATAACACTTACCAGAAGATGTGCTTGATTGAGTTGAGAGATCTAGTGTGTTCTGCTTCTGGAAACTTCAACTTTTCACCTTCCGGATATGCAATAGAATTTCTAGTTTTCTGGTCTTCTGTTTTATGGATTTCTGGTGCACAGGTTCACAGCTTTCCTGGTTCACTAGTGCACAGGTGCGCAGCTTTTCTGGTTCTCTGGTTTTCTGGTTTTCTGCACTTTTGGTCGAACTAGGTTTTGACTTTCCCAGAGTTCTACCCAACCAAAAATCTCGATCTAGGGCTCAAAACTTCAATTTTGAGGAGGGCTATCCAGCCATGCAATCAGAATTCAAAATTTCCAACTTTCTGCATAAACCCTAATTTTCACCGGAGGAGGAGAGAGAAGTATTTTCACCTTGTGAAAGATGTCCTATTCAGGCTAGCTCTGATACCATGTTAAGTTTAGCCTAATTTCACTAGCAAGATCACTAAAAGAAACACAATCACAAGATAGACAAAAATTTACCCTGGGAAACCATCATGGGGTAGAAAACCCAGCAAAGCTTTCCTCAATATAGATAATCAACCAAATACAAGATGTAGTCCAAGACTAGAGCTCCTTCTCCTCCTATGCAGACCTCTCTCTCACTTTTGTGCTACTCCCAAGTGCATGAATGAATTAGATAAGTGAGGAACATGCATCCTCTACTTATACTTGTTTTCCGACTGACTTTTTACCCTATGGGGCCGACCTCTCCCAGGAGAGTCTAATAACCCTCAAATAACGAACTCAGGGACGACCTCACATGGGAGATCTAATAACCCTAGTAACCACAATCTCTCAGAGGAATAAACATCTCCGGATACATAACAAAGTCCCATCAGAGGAATGAAACATCTCCAGAATAATAAAGTACAAATATAATATTCTTAGAAGTTACAATATTTCAACATCGTCATTCAAACACACTTAGTTAACTACATCTTCTTTGTTACCACTTAGTTAAATCTTTTAACTGAAGTCTTTCTTGTTAACATCACTGAAGTAAACAATTTGAGTTCTCTCTTATCTTAACATATCTTATCTTTATCTCTTGTCTTATCTGCATGATCCACTTGTGCCATCTTTACTTTATTTACCATATCAAATATACTAAGGATATTTTTCCAATGATGTGATCATCTTGTTCTACTATCGTTCCAAGTGATCATAAGCTAAATTAATTCACTCTTGAGGTGGTTAGTCTCTAGAGGATACTTAATATATCAACCATGGTTAGTAGTACATCACACACCATTCATGCTTCGACATGCAAAGCTTTACCTCAATACATTAGGCACCACCTCAACACATGAGGATTTGTCTTGACACATAAGACCTTAGCCTTGAAAAGCAAGACTGTACAACATCATCACTTTGACATACAAATCACTTACCTCAACACATGACGCTTAACCTTTACTCATAAGGCTTAGCCATTCTTGATTCCAAATCAAGAATCTACTCCAAGTTTCCTGATTCTAACTCAAGCTCCCTAAGGAACTACCTCGACACACGAGGCTCAATCCTAGCGCAAAAGATTGACTTGGAGAATGACTCATGATGTTGTAACTTTAACACTCCCTCTCAGTGAGGGAGGTGTTCTCTACCATACCAATATTGTCTCGGAAGTACTTATAATTTGTCAAGGACGGAGGCTTAATCAACATATCTGCTATTTGTTCATCAGTAGCAATGTACTTAATTATTACGGCACCTCTCTGGACCATGTCTCTGATGTAGTAGTATGTCATCTCAATTTGCTTCAATTTTTCATGAAACACGGGGTTTTCTGATATCTTAATGCGGCTCTGATTCTCAGAGTGAATGATAGTAGTCTCAAGCTTCTCACCGAAAAACCCAGCAAATAGATTCCTAAGCCACATAGCTTCTCGGAAGGTGGTACTGGCTGCAATATAATCTGCTTCTGTAGTACTCTAGGCTATGGATCCCTGCTTCTTGCTGGACCAAGAGATCATAGTTGATCCCAAGCTAAAACAAAATCTAGATGTACTCTTTCGATCCACAATACTAGGACCCGAGTCAGAGTCAGCATAAACAAGTAGCATCACTCCTCCACTAGAATAATATATGAGTCCATAAGCAATAGTACATTGAAGGTATCTAAGCATGTGCTTGGAAGCAACCCAATGTCTATGTCTTGGCTCAGACATGAACTAACTCAAGATACTCACTGCATAACATATGCTTGGTCTATTATGTATCAAATACATCAAGGAACCAATGGGTTGTCTATACATGGTAGGATCCACTAGATCTGATCTGGAATCTAACTCATGCAGTTTCTTCAAATTAGAAACCATTGGTGTAGACATGGATATGCAATCCATCATACCAAACTGTCGCAACATATCAACTGTGTACTTTCCTTGTGAAAGAAAGATATCATCTTTCCTTTTCCAAACTTCCAGACCAAGAAAGTAGTGCATAAGACCCAAGTCTTTCATTTGAACTCAAAAGTGAGCTCCCTCTTGCACTGATCCATCTATTGTTCCTCTCCAGCAAGGAACAATTCATCAACATAGAGAACCAAGATCAGTGGTTGGTTCTTCACAACCTTAAAGTACAGGTTGGGGTCAGCTTGCTTTTGGAGAATCCCAAGCTATGAAGATAGTTGTTAATCCTTGAATACCAAGCCTCGAGGCCTGCTTAATCCCATATAAGAATTTATTAAGTTTGCATACATGGGAATCATTCCCATGAACTAAAAACCCCTCAGGTTGTTGTATGTATACTTATTCCTCAACTTCACCATTGATAAAGGAAGTCTTCGCATCCATATGGTGAAGCTCCCACCCCAGAACTGAGGCAAGTTAAATCATGGCTCGAATAGTACTGTACCTGGACACATGAGTGAATATATCATCATAGTATATTCCTTCTTTCTGTGAGAAACCACAAGCCACAAATATTGCTTTATATTTTTCAATATTTCCATTAGTTGCATGTTTGATTTTATAAAGCCACTTGGAAGTTACTATTGACTTCCTAGGTTTAGGAACCACTTCCCACACATCATTATTCATGATGGATTAGTATTCTTCCACCATGGCATCTTTCCATACTTGATGCTTAGTAGCTTCCTCATAGGTGATGGGTTCTGAATAATTTATGTGACTCATTTGTGCTACATATCCTGAATATATTTCAAGTCTCCTTCGCTCTCTTGATGTGCATGATGGTGCTCCATGATTTTCTATCTCTTGCGGAATGTCTCAACATAGGGAATATCTACTCTTAGTAGGAGGTTCATCAACTGATATTTCTACCAATTCTAAAGGCTCTTCAGGATCAAGCGGATCTAAGGACTCTTCTAGCTTCTCCCTCTCAACATATGAAAGAGGAGAACCAGAACCCAGATCCTCCATCATGGTAGTCTCATGCTCCTCCATATATGAATCACATTGAAGTTATTTATAGCACTTGAGGGAAGCCTCTTCATGAAATTTTACATATTTGTTGACTTCAATGTGCCTTTGACCTGGAACATAGAATCTATAAGCTTTGGAGGATTCACTATATCCAACAAATGTGCCTTTCTTTTCGAATGGCTCCATCTTTGACCTCTTCTCTTTTAGCACATGAATGTAGACAGGACAGCCGAAAATATTCAAGTGTCCAACATCTGGTTTTTCACCAATGAAAACTTCTTCAGGAGTCTTTTCTCCCAGGATAGCATGAGGAATTTTGTCATGTATATAAATGGCAGTGCTAGAGGCTTATGCCCATAAGGAAGTGGGCAGATCTTGATCACACATCATATATTTTATAGCCTCACACATTGTTTTGTTCTTTCTTTTAGCAACACCATTCTACTGGAGGTTGTAAGGTACAATCAGTTGTCTTCTTATTCCTGCCTCTTAGCAGAAGTCATTAAAATCATGAGACTCGAACTCTACTCCATTATCATATCTCAAAGCACGAATGTGCTTTCCAGTATAATTCTCAACCGGTGCTTTAAACTCTTGAAACTTGTTGAAATTTTCACTCTTTGCCTTCAGAAAATAGATCCATGAATTATGATAGAAGTCAACTATGAAAAGAACATAGTACATATAACCACTCAAGGATGGTGCAGACATGGGACCACATAGATTTGAATGGATCAATTCCGGGATCCCTTTAGATCTTTTAGTATTGTTTGGAACACTTTTCTTGATGTTCTTACCAAGAGCACAACCTCTACAAATAACATCATGCTCATATTGAAATACAGACATACCTTTTACCATCTTATGTAATCCAAGTAGCGCTTTGAAATGAGTATAACCTAGCCTCCTATTCCACAACTCACAAGAACTAACTATGCCATGGATCGTGGATTTAATGAACTTTCTAAGAACTTTGTAGAGACCTCCCTCTCTAAATCCAATCACAGCTGCATAATTCAGGTATGAATTCTTAGGCCACAAGAGCACTTTATTGTCCATAAAGATTACTCCGAAACCTTCATATTCTAGAACTAAAACAGACAGGATATTTTTCTTCAGACCAGGAACATACAGAATATCATCAACATGGATTACATCACCTGAATTCAACTAAAAGGAAGTGGATCCAACTCCTTGGATCGAATAGGTGGTATTATCTCCAAGCTCCACCTGACAGGAAAACTTCTTTTCCTTCAGATCTTTGATCGCACTCCTATATCCAGCCATGTGTTTTGATGCACCGCTATCCACCATCCATGTCCCAACACTAGTGGTAATGGATCCATCTAGAGCTGAGACAATATAGTACTTATTCCTTGTCTCTTGATCATTAGAATAATTATTTCTTGTAAGTTCATCTTCTGTAGCAGTAGAAGCATGAAATCTACCCTTGAACTTTCCTCTTTTCTTTTCACGGCAGTCCCTTACAAAGTGGCCCTTCTTATTGTAGTTGAAGCATTTGACTTTACTCTTATCAAAGTTCTTGTTGTATTCTTTTTCATTTTGATGAGGAAACTTCTTCTGAGAAAATGATTTCTTTCCTCTCTTTGTCCTTGTCGTAAGAGCAAGGTTCTCTTCTTTGGAGGAAACATTTTTGCTTTGACTTCGCCCTTCTTCTTGAAGGAAATCATGTCACAATATTTCAAAGTTTGGTTTCACTTCTTGACCATTAACACTAGCCAAGAATGTCTCCCATGAGGATGAAAGGCCATCAAAAGCAGTCTGAATAAGATCATCATATTCTACAGTAAGTCCAATTCTCATGAGTTGATCTCTTACTTGAGAGATATTTGTGAAGAAGGAAGCAACCGTTTCTTCCTTCTCCATATTCTGATTACGAAGCTTATTCTTCAGGGCTCTCTTATGACTGGGAGCCTTCTTCTCATAAATATTTTTCAAGGTGTCAAATCACTCCTTCGTAGTCTTCAATGGAGTAATCACCGGCATCAAATTGTCTTTCACAAAATCATAAATGGTTCTCTTTGCTTTGGCTTGATTCTTGTTGAAAGCAATGTGCCTAGCATTAGAAGTAGGCTCATCAACAACATTGGATATGTATCCATATAGATCATGCTCTTCTAGAATATTCAGAATCCTATCCTTCCAAGTATTGAATTTCAAAGTTCCTTCAAGTCAGTCTTTTGGTCTTACTGATATTGAATCCATTATTCTTCAAGTATTGTGCTCAACTTTTGCCACTCAGTATCAACATAGGTTCAATATTGACTGCAATACTTATCCCATTCATTCCATGAGCTCTGATATCATGTTAATTTTTTATCTCAATGCGGAATTATAGTAGAACTTGAAATCAATGAATAATCAAAAGCATAAGCATTCACATGAGACACAATATTTACCCTGGGGAAACCCTCTAGTACTTGAGGGAAAAAACCCTAGCAAAATATTCCTTAGAATATTGATAGATAGCAGAGAATGTATTTACAATGAGAAGATTAAATCAAGAACCCCTAGTGCATTATCAGAGAGAAATACCAAGCACCCCTGGTGCGAATAGATTAAGAGAGAAGAGAGATGCAATGTACCCATTTTGACCATTAGGATATATTGGCCTTTATGTAAACATTGTGCATATGTGATGTATGATTCCTAGCGTGGAGCTCAAGGCCAAAGCCTCGCTAGTGAATGCTTAGCCTTGAAGGGATGGTATTTTATATTGTGTTATCCATGTACTATTAATCCATGGGGAAATTGTAAAATGATGTAAATATCATGCAAATAAAAATACCAAGGGGTTGGCTATGGATGCAACTAAATGAGGGGGCTATGTGTATCCACTAGGGAGAGGTGAGGGGGTTGTGGGATTGAACCCTAGGATCCCATATTTCACCTTAAGAACCCACCTTTGATTGTCCTAGCTGTCATTTAATTATGTGTAAGGATGACTGCATAAAAAATTTCATGAGATTGATGGAGTATGGGCAGCCCTGAAATCCGTAAGGCATGGTATGGGCTCGGTTTGCTTGACCCATAAGTCACTCCACCTCATGGGAGTACATTTTCGCTCATCCCCAAGCCATGGTGAATCATTCAAGTTTCATTTTGGAGAGGATACAGGGACCCAGCAGAGAAGAGAACCGTAAATCGCGATTTGGGGAGGAAGCCACGATTTGCAGTTCCTAGATCTCTCAGAAATTGGCATGAGAAGGGAAAACCATTGGGGGATCCATAGACCCGAACCTGGGGGGGTGATTTGTGAGTGTAATATGTCCATAAATTCATATGGAAACTGGTTTTGGAATCCCAAAAGGGCAGCGATGGGACAGATCCTTTTGGTCGTAACCCTGAGGAGATCCAAGTGTGGATGACAGAGCGGAAGAGAGAGCACAGGTTGGAATAGCTTGATAAACCTGGTGAATATTCTTTGATTGATTTGGAGATGTCTATAGCTCTGTGGTTGAGCTCACTGGATTAGCTTCCCCCTCCCTTGTCTCTTGGCATGCTTGATAAACCCAACTGTGTGTTGGCTTAACATGACTGTTGGTGTGAAACCAAGGCTGTGAGTAAACCTGGGTAGTCCCTCCTTAGTGGATACATAGCCCTAGCTCGGGGGTGGTCTCTGAGTGTTGAAATAATACAGGTTGGGAAGGGACCTATGGTTGGGTTGGAACATTGCAGTCCATATCCAGTTGCTTGGCGACCTCATCTTAAAGATAAGTGTTTCATGTTGCCTTTGATTATGCCAATTTTATATACATGAATGATTGTTTGTTTATGTCAGAATGCATAGATTGATCCAGCTGAATAATGGAACTGAATACATGTACTTTATGTTGTCATTATTCCTATGATGAAATGTAGATAAATGCATTCTGAGTGTGTGTTAATAAGGTTTAATTCAGTTGTGTTTTGCCTCCATGTGTTTTATTTATATGTAAATTTGTTCATTGATGAATAGGGATAAGTTTTGTTGAGGCCTTGAGTGTGCAGAAGGTTCATTCATGGATTTGGGGAAGAAATAGACACCCTCCTGTGGTGTTCATGCTTCCCCTGTAGATCAGATGAAGGGAAGGGGTCATGATAGAGTAGTATAAGATCTCTTGCAGAGTGGTGAAGAGGCCTTGACTAAGTTTGGGGCCACCTTTTGGGTTGGAATAAGGATAGGATCAGAGTCATCGGATGTAGTATAGGATTATGTAGTTGCATAGGGATCGTTGATATCTTTCTAACGGTACCAAATTTTCCCAAAATGGACTTAGGATGAAGAATATATCGGCCTGAGAAGTTGGCTGTAACAAGGGTATTTGGCTGACTTCCGACCTTTCGAACCCGCAGTGCGAATTGCGGATCGTGGAAGCCGGAGGTGTGAATTATCTGCGTGGTGCTTTGGAATTCCAACTTCCGAATCCCGCAAGATGGATTGCGGAGTGCAGAATTCGGAGGATTATTTTCTCCGGAGCTGTGAATTGGGAATTCCAACTTCCGACTCCCGCAAGCCGGATTGCGGAGTGCAGAAGTCAGAGGAGTATTTTCTTCAGAGTTGTGAATTGGGAATTCCGACTTCCGACTCCCGCAAGCTGGATTGCAGAGTGCGGAAGTTGGAGGAGTATTTCCTCTGGAGTTGTGGATTGGTAATTCCGACTTCCGGCTCCCGCAAGACAGATTGTGGAGTACGAAATTCGAAGGAGTAAATTTCCCGGGGTTGTGATTTCGGAGTTCCAAATTCCAACTTTCGCATCGCGGATTGCGAAAGTCGGAGGCGTGGTTTGGCGTAGTTGGATGTTTGGAGTCTCGACTTTTCAACTCCTGCAAGCCTTATTGTGGAATGTGGAATTCGGAGATGTGTTTCTTCGACGCCATGAAATTGGTGCTCCAACTTTTTGAGTCCCGTGTCACGGATTGTGGAACTACGGAAGTCGGAGAGGAGTTTCGTCGACGCCATGAAATTGGTGCTTCGACTTTCCGAGTACTGCATCACGGATTGCGGAATTCGGAGAGGATTTTCTTTGACGCTGTGAAATTGGTGTCTAACTCCCGACTTCCGACTTGCGGCTTGCGGATTACTGCTTTCGGAATTGCGGATTGCAGACTGAGATCGTTGCAATTGTGTAAAAGTGCAGAGTTGCAGATAGTTTAAAGAAAAAAAAAATTAGCAGGTTGTTCCCCCATCACCTCTAAAGGGCACCGAGGGGACCAGGGATGTGATAGATGGTATCAAATCCCAAGGTTGCATCACTGGGGCTGCTTGGGCCAAAGTATGAGTTACAGGGAGGTAGCCACAATTTGAATGAGGTGCAAGGGCATACAATGTGGCTTGAAGGACTCCATATGGATTTGAAATCGAACATATTGCAATGTTGATAAAGAGGGAAATTTCTCACCTTAAACTATTTATGTTTATAGCATAAGAATTGCATGTCAGGCAAGTAGCAAGTATAAAGGTTACACATATGTGTATGTATTGAATTGCTTTTTGGTGAGAAAATCATAGCTAATGATCCCTTATGTACTTGCTAGAGATGCCATGAATTGGACCAGCTATGATGTGGAATGGGAATTCCATGCTATGATAAGGAATTGGAGGGAGATAATTCCTCAACTCTTCTCTTGGTGTTATGATTATAAATTTAGAGCTTATATATAGAAAATTATGGCATAGGAATGTTGAAAATGCAAGAGGTTAGATAGATGAAATGTGTATGCATAGTAGGGATATCAAGAGATAATGCATACTGCAGGTAAACTTATGTGTGCTTGCATATGGTATTGCATATTGATAAAATTTGTTAATGCGCACATTGCATTTCAATTTGAATGCACACCTAACCAAGATGCACATCCACTAAAGGGATTGTGGGAAAAGCCTATGCTGCATGCTTGTGATTCTTGCAATGTTGCACAAAGATACGGAGAAAATGTTTTTGAGATGCCTTGCTTACACTTTGCTTTGAGAAATGAAGAAAGTGTTGTTTCTGGCGGTTCTTCATTTTACTGAGATGATATCCCGGATACCTTGGTCAACATAATATATCCAAGTTTGTCGAAAACCACGGCAAAAGGACCAAGATAATAGAAGCATGGATGAAGATGTTGATGATGATATTGCATATGACTAGCAGCTTTGTTAAGAAGGGATGGAGCACAAATCCATGATCAAGAGGATGGTGGAAGGACTGTGTAGCCCTTGGTAAGAATACAACTGATCAGGTAACATCAGATATGTGTATGGCAGCCATGCACGTAAGTTTTTATTTATACTAATTGTACAAATGTTGAAAGAGGATGGGTAAGAATCCCTTTAACCATGTTTTAATCATCATAAAATGGTATGCATATAAGGTTGAATGCATTTATGTGAATACCATACCGCCATAGTATGGTGAGGTATGTGGTAGTAAAGGAAATGAGCATTATACCATTTGACTGTTTAAAATTTTGAATGCATCCATAAGAAATAAGAGCATGCCATGTGTGAAACCATGAGGATGTTGGGTTGTGAAGCCTGCAGTGCTCAACAAGTATCCCATGAACTCCCTATTGGTGTTAATTTGGGATGAAATATCTTTTCCAACAACCAAGGAGTGAGAAAACTCTTGATGTGTTGTTCGGGTGAAGGAGGAAGGCACCCAATTAGATAACCAAGTGATTGAGGAGATTCCTGGGTATGGTGTTGAAGCATTTGCTAGGATGTCCAACTTACCATGTTAAGAAACCTGTGTAGGCACAAAAATGTTTTAAATCAATGTTGTAGTGCATTGGGTGCATTAAGTAAATGTACATTACAAATATTATGTAAATCTTGTTGATTATGCATGCATATGTGTGGTTACATATATGTTAATATACATTGTGTCGATGCATGGCTATGGTGTACATTTCATTGAAATTAGATAATGGATGAAATGGTAGAATTCTTGAAAATTCTAAGATCCTTTTATGAGATGCTATGGGAAAGGAATTGCATGAAAATGGTAGTCATGTTTGATGGGCTACCAGAGTGCTCTATTGGGAGGATAGAGTTGCATGAATGGATATGACTGTGTAATCACAAGTATTAGAAATTTTGTTTAATTGCATAGACAATGTGATTGTATCTTGGAATCTAATTGTGAATAAAATGCATATAAAGTAATTGTAGTTCATTGCATTTGAGATATTAACAGCTGATAGTGTTTGAATTATTGTTTGATTATTGTTGTAAATGTTGCAATGGAAATATTATATGCATGAATGCTCACCAAGTGCTTGGATGATTGAAATTTCAGATCATAGGTAGAAATGTATTAGGTGTGGCAATGTGGGTAAGTCCATGATACGAATGGAATATACCATGTACAAGAGCCAAATATTGTGAAGATGACCTCATTGTTGTGGAATCTGATTTTTGTATAAAACATATTTGTAAATTTCCTGATTTAAGTTTATGAAAAGGATCTCATGGTTGCAAAAATCTAATTTTTGTATAGAACAGATTTGTAAATTTCATATTTGAGATTTTGCTAATGATTACTAATGGTTGTTTGGTTCTCCATAGTTGTGTCAAGAGGACATGTTGTAGGTGGATGTCCAGGCTATGGCAGCAAGTGTAAAACCATGAGGGACATAATGTTACCACTTACAAGAGCCGAACAATATGAGCATGGACTCCTTGTTAAATAAATATAAATTATGTAGGAGACGGAATTGTAATTTCAGATTGAGTCTGATTACTAATGTCATTAATTAGTTGACTGTTTGTGAATTGTGTCAAGAGGACACAATGCAAGAATACCATGGTTCATGGCTTGCAAGATCTAAACATCTTGAGAAAGAACTCATGTTTTGGAATTCTAGTTTCTGTACGAAACAGAATTGAGAATTTCTAAGTGAAATTATTATTATAGATATCTCATGGCAATGAGATGGAACATGTATTGCTTTAGATTTAAATTTTGTTTATAATTTTTGATAATATCTCATGTGAACTGCATGCATGTATGTAATGCACAGGTGATATGGTGGAATTATGCCAGTTGGGCAGATGTTGGCTGCTAAGGCAGAAAATGTAAAAGAATGCCAAGAGTGGCTTGGGTTTGAGAAACCCTGCAAAATTCCTTACAGGAGCTTGTCTCTCCATAGTGCTATTAAACCCAATCAGAGCATGGGTACTTAGGAGGATTGTATGGGAATTGGTAACCTTTCTACGCTCACACAGAAGAGCATTGGAAGGGATGGATATGCCCGAGGGACTGTGTAGTAGAGAAGGGGTACCATCCTTGTGTTGTGTGAGTGGGTATTGTGGGGCCATGTTATCCTACAGTCAAGTGAGTCACCTATGGAGTCCCTAGAGGGAACCACTGGTTTGCATAGGAGAAAGAGCCATGTGATTGTATTATTGTCTTATTTCCTGATAAACCCAATAGAGACGTTGGCTTGGAAATAGTTTTTGTATGCTTGATAAACCCAGTCGGTGTATTGGTTTGCCATTGGTTATTTGAATGTTGTGGATTAGCCTCAGTGCTGGCCAAACATTCGTTATTATATGCACAGGTGATCTGAGGCTTCTAGAAACTTAGTTACCTTTCGATGCACACCCTGAAGAGCACTAGAAGGGGTGGGTACACTTGAGGGACTGTGTAGCAGAGAAGAGGTACCATCCTTGTGTTGGGTGGGGTAGGTCTTGTGGGTGCCATAGTTGTTTGAATTCAATGCGGAATACTTGTGGAGCTAAAAGAAGATTCTCATACAGATACGTATTTGGTTTATCTTGCATCTTCGTGCTTATTTAATATGAAAATACATGGGGATCATAGACCACGAGTTTTGACGGAACCCTAGCCATGGTCGTCGCCTCGCTCTCCTCATTCCATCGACTGTGCAAAAATGATGTTATGCTTCCCCCGCCATGGAACATTGTCCGTTCCCATGCTCGGATGCATTCATAGGAGGCCAGTCTCTACAGGAATGCCAGCCACTGCGTTGTGCCGCTAAGGGAAGCCGAAAGGAACCAAATCTTAAAGGGAAAAGAAAGATACAAGCGCAGGACTGCGCAGATGCCAAGCTCAGTCAAAATACAGAAGGATGCAGGCCCTTTGACCTCTTGCATAGTCTCGGAGTATCCAAACCCTCACCCGCGAGCCCTGTTGCAAGTGCCAGAAAGAGTTTTGGTCGGCATCCTTTCTATCTGGAAACCCTCAACTGCGGATACTGATACACCTCTCAGCAAAAACCAAACTCTTCGGAAGCAACAAGAGAAAATATGACCGTCAGAAGAGTTGGAGGGAATCCTAGTTTTTGTGAAGCTGCTTTTCGAAAAAATAAGATGTACATGCATGCACGCAGCAGACCCATTTTCCAAACTCCTGCTCAAAGTTCAACTTTGGACTGGAATCCCCAAGATTCATTTCAAACTCTTGTTCCAGAACCGCTACCTGGAGGAGGACTCCCAGCTAAGAGACTACGGAATTGGACGAGATACTACCATTTCCTAAGTGGTAGGCCTCTACGGAGGTGTTAGGGATCCTTCTTCAAAACATCTTCTCAAATACCAAACCTTCAAAGCAGCAGTGAAGAACACTGGAGCTGAAGGAGTGAGTGCGAGCTCAACCCAGAAGGCGTTATCAGGCTCAACCTTCATTGCAGAACACTTATAGGAAACACCCACAGCAAAGCTGGAGAGCAAGGAGGCCATAAACACAGGATGTGAACCCCAAAAAATAGACCTCATTTGCAGATTTAATGGCTTTTGGCCCTCTGTCGAAAGTTTGCAAGAATGGAGACAACAATCCTGGCAAATGAATCTGGAAATTTTCTTCTGCTCTAAAGGGTATTTTATAGCCCAGTTCGAGACACAGAAGGACTGCAACAGCATAATAGAACGCAGGCCTTGGTTCTGGGGAGGATCGGGGTTATCTGTAGAATGTTGGTTCCAGGGGTTTGATCCTTTGTCACCCCCCTCTATGGTCACGCCCGTCTGGGTAAGACTACCGAATCTCCCATCTCTGGTCGTCGAGCTCTCTAACCACTGTCGGGAATGCATTAGGCAGATTTCTAAAGATGGATACAGATCGATTGTCAAAAGGTCTAGTGTCTTATGCCCAAATTTGTGTGGACCTAGATCTCAGAAGAGGCCTGCCAGACAAAATCTTTATAGACTGGGGCGGAGACAAACCCCACCTGCAAGTCTTAGACTATGAACACATAGCGTTCAGATGTCATTCCTGTCAACAACTAGGGCATCTCCAGGATGCATGCCCTATAGCCCCAGTCTCTTCCTTCCACAGACAACCATAAGGCTGGCACGAAAGCGAAAAAAACAAGAAGACCCTAACCTCGCAAAAGACTGGTTTCCCCAAAAGCACCCCCGTCCCTCCTGCTTCATCTAAGTCACATTTAGCTCCAGATTTATACATGACGTCGAGAGCCCCTAGCACTGCTCCCGTGGATGACGATGGTAATGATATATACATGATTTCAACTTCGGGCATGGGTGTCCAAAAAGGACCCCATGAATTTGATCACTCTGGCGGTGATAAGGAGGCAGATATGAGCATTCGGGAGAACATAGAAGATTCTTCGACAAAACAACTAACTGTAATTTCGATCTCATCTGATCCCGACAATTCTGCCGGGTGGATTGATGTTCGAAGGAAGAAAAAGGATCCACGTTGGGCGCCTCATGGACCAGTTTGATGTATTAAAAGTCTGGGTTGTTTCATACAGGGAAGTTTTTGTCAATTAGGGTCAGAAAAATTATTTTATGTTAGCCGTAGGTATTAGGGGAAAAGCCATTAGCTTGCATATGTATCTCTATGTATTCTTTTCTTCTTAATATAAGGTTTCACAACTAGCTTACAAAAAAAAATGAAAATACATGTGTATATGATTTGGTTATGATTTTTAAACTCTTTTTAGAGATAAATCCTATGAAATGAACTTGACATGTGAATTGACTCAATGTTTGAGTGTAGGTATTGTTGAAAGCAAGAAACTTGAAGGCATCCTAAGGATGCATTTGGACATGTGACTGTCCTAGAAAGCTCAGTATGAGTAGCAATGGAGAATGGTGCTAGTGGACTTATGTGGGTCCTAGCAGCCAAAGGTTCTGTAGGAAAATCATGGGGAAGGGTTCCCTGGTTGAGAATCCTTGGACATACCTTAGACACTAATTTTCATCACCAAAACAAGGAAAAGGGTGAGTCAAGCATTCACATTTGAAGTGAAAGAGACTAAGGATCATGGAACCACAGTTGTGGTGGGGCTCCGGATTGGAACAAGATTAAGAGGGGGAAACTCTTACTCTTCTCTTTCCTTTTTTATTGATGCATTTTAAAAACAAAAAATTGTTGAATGCATGTCATGGCTGAAAGTTGATTGTGTTTATTTTGCTTGAAATAAAGTGTGAATGTTGAATTAGTTAATTTCCTATGAAAGGATGAACATGAATTAGTTCATTTGTATGTTGGACAAGCATGAAATGTGTGGAATTCTCATGGATAAAGCATGAAATTCCATGTTAATTGGGAAAGTAATTGATTGATCTTAATGCTTATGTTATGCTTGGCCTAACAAGGGTTGCAATGATGAATTTAACGGGTGAAAATTAAACCAATTGGTTGTAGTTGATACAAGACAAGTGTTGCTAGTAATCAAAGTGTGTGGGAAGCTATGCACATTGACCATGGCAGCAGACCAAAAGCTATCAGCAGTAGAAAGAATAACAAGAAGAATTGTAGCCACAAAGTTTCCATACTTGTGGATCAGCTGGGAGATAAAGAAAGGAAGGGATTGGTGTAGGGAAATGCCCACATGTGGAGATGGAAGGTCAAATCCAGCAAGAGCAGCTTGTAGAAGCCAAGGGACTTGGTCCTGAGAACTCAAAGTAAAGGATGAAATGTGGGACAGACCTACTACACTTTGTGAATTTTGATGGGTAAACAATGTGTATGTATTCCTAAGTATTGGAACATCGAGGACGGTGTTATCCTAAGGGGGAGGGAAATGTAATGTCCCCATTTTGACCCTTAGGATATATTGGCTTTTATGTAAACATTGTGCATATGTGATGTATGATTCCTAGCGTGGAGCTCAAGGCCAAGGCCTCACTAGTGAATGCTCAGCCTTGAAGGGCTGGTATTTTATATTGTGTTATCCATGTGCTATTAATCCATGGGGAAATTGTAAAAAAATGTAAATATCATGCAAATAAAAATACCAAGGGGATGGATATGGTTGAAACTAAATGATGGGGCTATGTGTATCCACTAGGGAGAGGTGAGGGGGTTGTGGGATTGAACCCTAGGTTTCCATATGTCACCTTAAGAACCCACCTTTGACTGTCCTAGCTGTAATTTAATTATGTGTAAGGATGACCACTGAAAACTGATCATGAGGTTGATGGACTATGGGAAGCCCTAAAATCCATAAGGCAGGGTATGGGCTCAGTTTGCTTGACCCATAAGTCACTCCACCTCATGGGAGGACGTTTTGCTCATCCTCGGGCCATGGTAAATCATTCAAGCTTCAGTTTAGAGACGAGATGGGGACCCAGCAGAGAGGAGAACTGAAAATCACGATTTGGGGAGGAAGCCACGATTTGCAGTGCCTAGATCGCTCATAAATTGGTGTGAGAAGGGAAAACCATTGGGGGATCCATAGAACTGAACCTGGAAGGTGATTTGTGAGTGTGAGATGCCCAGAAATTCATAGGGAAACTGGTTTTGGAAGCCTGAAAGGACAGCGGCGAGACAGATCCTTTCAGCTATAACCCTGAGGAGATCCAAGCGTGGATGACAGAGCGGAAGAGAGAGCAGAGGTTGGAACCGCTTGATAAACACAATGAAGACTGTTTGATTGATTTGGAGATGTATGTATCTTTGTGGATTAGCTCGCTAGTTTATCTTCCTCCTCCCTTGTCTCTTGGCATGCTTGATAAACTTAACTGTGTGTTGGCTTAGCATGATTGTTGGTGTGAAACCAAGGCTGTGAGTAAACCTCGGTAGTCCCTCCTGAGTGGATACATAGCCCCATCTCAAGGGTGGTCTCTGAGTGTTGAAATAATACAAGCTGGGCAGAGACCTATGGTTGGGTTGGAACGTTGCAGTCCATAGCCAGTTTCTTGGTGAGTTCATCTTAAAGATAAGTGTTTCTTGTTTCCTGTGTTTGTGCCAATTTTATATACATGAATGATTGCTTGTTTATGTCAGAATGCATAGATTGATCCAGCTAAATAATGGAACTAAATACCTGTACTTTATGTTGTCATTATGCCTATGATGAAATGTTGATAAATACATTATGAGTGTGTGTTAATAAGGTTTAATTCAGTTGTGTTTTGCCTCCATGTTTTTTATTTATATGTAAATTTGTTCATTGATGAATAGGGATAAGTTTTTTTGAGGCCCTGAGTGTGCAGAAGGTTCATTCATGGCTTTGGGGAATAAATAGACACCCCCCTGTGGTGTTCATGCTTCCCCTGTAGATCATATGAAGAGAAGGGGCCATGACAGAGTAGTATAAGATCTCTTGCAAAGTGGTGAAGAGGCCTTGACGAAGTTTGGGGCCACATTTTGGGTTGGAATAAGGACAATATCAGTTTCATCGGATGTAGTAGAGGATTATGCAGCTGCATAGGGATCGCAGAGAGCTTTCCAACGGTACCAATTTTTCCCAAAATGGACTTAGGATGAAGAAGATATCGGCCTAAGAAGTTGGTTGTAACAGGGGTATTTGGCCAAATTCCGACGTTCCAAAACCGCATTGTGGATTGCGGATCGCGGAAGCCAAAGGCGTGAATTCTCGGCATAGTGCTTTGGAATTCCGACATATGAATCTTGCAAGCCGGATTGTGGAGTGCGGAAGTCGGAGGAGTATTTTCTCTGGAGCTGTCAATTGGGAATTCCGACTTCCGACTTCTGACTCCCGCAAGCCGGATTGCGGAGTGCGCTAGTCGGAGGAGTATTTTCTGCGGAGTTGTGAATTGGAAATTCTGACTTCCGAATCTCACAAGCCTGATTGCGGAGTGCGGAAGTCGAAGGATTTTTTCCTCCGTATTTGTGGATTGGGAATTCCGACTTCCGACTCCCGCAAGCCGTATTGCGGAGTGCGGAAGTCGAAGGAATAAATTGCCCGAGGTTGTGATTTCGGAGTTCTGACTTCCGACTTCCGCATCATGGATTGCGGAATTTGGAGGCATGGTTCAGCGTAGTTGGATATTTGGTGTCCCGAATTTTTGACTCCCGCAAGCCGGATTGCGGAGTTTGGAAGTTGGAGACGTGTTTCTTCGACGCCGTGAAATTGGTGCTCCGACTTTCTGAGTCCCGCATCATGGATTGTGGAACTGCGGAAGTCGGGGAGGAGTTTCGTCGACGTCATGAAATTGGTGCTCCGACCTTCTGAGTCCCGCATCGCAGATTGCAAAACTGCGGAAGTCAGAGAGGAGTTTCGTTGACACTGTGAAATTGGTGTCCGACTCCTAACTTCGGACTTGCGGATTGCGGGTTGCTGCTTGCATAATTGTGGATTGCGGACAGAGATCGTTTAAACTATGTAAAAGTGCAGAGTTGCAGATAGTTTAAAGAAAAAAAAATTAGCAGGTTGTTCCCCCATCACCTCTAAAGGACACCTAGGGGACCGGGGATGTGACAAGAGAATAATAGAAGAACCCAGTGGCTGGTTCTGCATGAAGACCAATTCACAGTTTTGGTCACATGCACACTTCTTTCAAGAGAGATTCGCTCTTCACCTTGATCTCATTAAATCCTGCATTACAAGTGTATCATGCATCTCAATATTGGATTAATTTATAGCCTCCCGACTTCAGGATGAACTTGCCTTCCAACTGGATGCTAGATCACTTAGTTAGGTTACTAACTCAAGTGTCGTACCTTAAGTGTCGTAACTCAAGTGTCGTCTTTTAGTTTAACTCAAGTGTCATCATGCAAACACTTAGTTAATTAGATCTTCTACTTCAGGATGAGATCGCCCTTCAACTAGATGTTAGACCACTCAAGTGTTGTCTTTTAGCTTAGCTCAAGTGTCGTAATGCAAATACTTAGTTAACTCAAGTGTCGTCATGCAAACATGCTTAGTTAACTAGATCTTCTTTGTTATCACTTAGTTAACTCTTTTAACTGAAGTCTTTCTTGTTAACATCACTGAAGTAAACAATTCGAGTTCTCTATTTTCTTAACATATCTTATCTTTATCTCTTGTCTTATCTACATGATCCACTTATGCCATCTTTACTTTATTTATCATATCAAATATACTAAGGATATTTTTCCAATGATGTGATCATCTTGTTCTACTATCGTTCCAAGTGGTCATATGCTAAAGTAATTCACTCTAAAGGTGGCCAGTCTCTAGACGAGACTTAATATATCAACCAAGGTTAGTAGTGAATCATACACCATTCTTGCTTTGACATGCAAAGCATTACCTCAACACATGAGGAACCACCTCAACACATGAGGATTTTCCTTGACACACAAGACCTTAGCCTTGACAAGCAAGATTGTACAACATCATCACTTTGACATACAAAGCACTTATCTCAACACATGAGGCTTAACCTTTACTCTTAAGGCTTAGTCATTATTGAGTCCAACTCAAGAATCTACTCCAAGTTTCCTGAGTCCAACTTAGGCTCCCTAAGGCACTACCTCGACACACGAGGGTCAATCTTGGTGCACAAGATTGACTTGGAGAATGACTCATGATGTTGTAACTTTAACAGGTTAAACCATGAAGATTATCATCAATTCCTTGATCCCAAAACATCATTTAAAAATGGAATAACCCAGATGAGATCTAATATCCAATGTAAACAATTATGTGTTCTAGTTCATAGAATCCATCACAAAGATCACAAGGTAATAATAGAAGCATTGACAAAAAGCATAGACTTACAAACAACTATGTGCAGATTCCTTCCAACTATGAAAAAAGGTATAGAAGCATTGGGGAATGGCTGGATTGAAGTTTAAACTACCACCAAATTCATATTTAGATTTATAGATATGCATCACCCAACATTCAAGCTAATGCATTTTTCACTTTGTCACGGACATTGTTGCTTGCAACTCTTGTTTTAATGTATTTTTGTAAAGACTAGTCACCACATCAAACTTTTTAACAATAATGAAAATGAATATAATGATTGTAACATGAAAACATTGTTATAAGAGACATTGTTTATTTTTATATTTGTATTTATTTATAAACTCTCCCAAATGTAATACATTTCTAACCCTAAAACAAAACAAAATTCCCAAAAATTATCAATAATTAAGAGACATTTTTTTTAATAAATAGAAAGAATTAATTCCTTTTGGAAATCCCTATTCTTGAACTCATGCTAAGTTCCTTCCTACAACAAGAGGATTTCATAAGATAAAATAATCTTACTCTAATGCTTACCACATTTAATAATTCAGTTCAATATTGATTTATCTTGTAATGTAGATGTTCCCGAGAAAGCTAAGCATCGAGCTGCCCAGCATTAAATGCGGCAGCTCAGTGCTTAGGGTCCGTTGGATTCGGAGATTCTCTGAATCCAACGGACCCTAAGCACTGAGCTGCCTCTTTCTCTGAATCCAACGGACCCTAAGCACCGAGTTGCCGCATTTAATGCTGGGAAGCTCGATGCTTAGCTTTCACCCATGTTCCCAACCTCAGATATTCACGAAATGAATTTGAATATACCAAATACTATTTTTTTTAAATCATTAGTCTGAAAATATGTCAAATTTCTTAGTTATTTCTCCAAATGGTAATCTCAAACTGCCCTTCCATACATTTTTCAAACTCATGGAATTGTAGCTAAGTCAACCCATTGTTGAATCATGTTATATCATTGAGAATTTTAAGACCACAAAATACAAGTGCACTGCATATATGAACCTATTCTTGGGTGAAGATGTATCCATTGTGGGCATCTTCCATGCATATATCTTCCATTCCAAGACCAGGATTTCCAAATGTTCGTTGATATTCTCTTAATTACTTCAAAGTATTGTATTATGTCCTCATCAAGACCATGCTCCTTTTGTAGATCCAATATATACAAGAGGGATAACACCAGAGATTCTAAACTAGGTGTGAAATTCAAAATGATGTTATGTCTGAATCGGTGAGAATCCCTCATATAGAGATTTTGAATGATTAAGCAATGGTCGATTAGGGTTCTTCCTGTAATATTGATTTAATGTTCTGGTGCAATATGTTGACACTACCGAGGTAGTTATGATTGCACGGGGAGAGGTAACAAGCAGAGGGATTGGATTCGATTGAAAGTGATGGCCAATTTGGGATATTCTATCATTGCTAAATTTAATGCAAACTATTGAGGAAACTGCAAGTGGACAAGCATAACTAGGTTGAAATTCAAATATTACTATTTTCGCAATGTTGGAGGCTCAAAGGGATCTGCTTGATGAACTCATGGGTGCTGCCCAAAATCTCACTGAAGAGGATAAAAAGGCTACCGAGAAGTACGTTGGGATGATAGGGAGGTTTGTGGATTTTACATGGTTCAGTTATGTCCGTGTGATCTATTTTTGAACACAAAAAGTGAACACAAATATTGAGATCCCAAGGGCCATAGTTGGAGGTTACTTGAAAGGAGAGAAGTTTCCCTTTTAGAATTGTATTGCACTTACAGTTCTATCCCAAATTCCTCATAAGAGGCAACCACCCAGTATTCGGCCCCATCACCTTCACGTCTGCCACCACTGTGTGTCTTCCCACATTTGTAACTAGGATAAGGTAGAACTAAGTTTCCATTAATGGTGATGCGATGAAAATCCAAGTAAAAAAAACTTCTCTCAAATCTTCATGCATAATCATTTGTTTTTCTAAGTCAATATGTTGCATAAATTTTTTATTCCCTTCTGTTATACCAACTTTTCAATGGCTCAATTATTCAATCTTGTGGGGAAAAAGGGATTCTTATGGTTTGAAGATACTACGATCTATCATCTTCATCGATTATCGATTGCAGAGGACCAACTAGAACGGGATCTTGTCAATAGTTCCAAATATTGTATTGTAGTCACTCTGTAGATTGGAAGCCCCTCAAAGCTCACAACTACACAATCAGGATGAGTAGACCCTCTCAGCAGTTCATCGGAGAGATTTACAATAGTGCTCAACTGCTTATTAGTTTTTCCTCCAATGAGAGTTGGCATCGGAGGAATTTTCAATAGTGCCCCGCATCTTATGAGTTGTTTCTACGATGCCAAGTGTTACATTCTTGGAAGGGAATTAGCTATTTACAGCTTCTCTCTTGTTAAATGTTTTGTATTAAATTATCATTATCATTATGTATAATTTATGGTTTTTTTTTTAATTTCACCATTTTATCAAACATTTTTAAAACAACATATGATGTTTGTATAAATATGAAGATGTATCTATTGTTGTCTAAAACCCATGTTATTTACCATTTTATTTGAATTCTTCTATAATCCTTATATGTATGGATTTGTGTGCACCTACGTGTCTATGTGAGTTCATGAAAATATCATGTATATTTGAAGGAATTTCCACGTGCTTATATACATTATTATGTCCTAGTGTTAGACATATAGTAAATGGGCGGGGGACTCATTTTGGATTTTGTACATCGTTTGATTTTTGTGGTGGCCTAATGTTTTCCAAGGTCGATGATATTTGGCATTAATTTGATTTTCATGATAATTGGAATTATTTGGAAGATGATTGGGGAGGATTCGTTGTCTCTGGAATCAACAATGTGATGAAGGAGGTCTTGTTTAGCTGGGGCATGCAAGTTTTAATGCGGAGTATTAATGCAAGCAGGATCATCCACTGTCTAGACTATTCTCATTGCATGTTGCCTCCTCAAATGCAATGTGGTGTTTTAATACAAGTAGGGTTATCTGGTATCTAGATTATTATCCTTTCCCTCCACCTCATCAAATGAAATATGGATTTGTGTGTACTCTAGAGTGTTATAGTTGTCCATTGGTTGGTCGTCTGCAGTAGAAGGTGGTTTCTCTATAGACTATTTTCCTTGCCCGTCAGCTCCTCAAATGCGAGAAGGATTTCTATGCTCTCTAGAGTGTTCCATTTTTATACCACTTGGTTGTATAGTGCAAAAGTTGATTGCTCTGTATTGGTGGTGTGGGTGTTTGGAAAATTCGAGTGGTGTTTGTTGGTTGCGGGTTCGTCTCGTCGATGTTTGGCAAAGGTGAGTTCTAGGTAGTCTTCGTGCTTTTGCCTCTGGTGATTGTTGGTGCATTTTATGGGCATAGTAGAAGTGAGTTTAATGTGTGGTGAAAAGGATTTCTTCAACCTTCATGTCTGTAGTATTTTTTAATTGAATGGTTTTTCAATGTTTAGGTTTTCCTGGCATTGATTATTGATGAGGTCGAATAGATTTACATTTCTATGTATGTTTCAACAATTTCAATTTTATTTATAGGTGGTTTGATAAGGGTACCAAATGAAGCTTGATTTCCTACATTGAAGTGAAATTATAGGTTCTATATAAAAAATAATATAAAATATCTAGTATAAAAATAGTCTGCTCTTCAATTTACAGTGTGTTTTTGGGCGTATTCATTTTTTTTAGGTTTTAATTTGAGTGTCTCTTAGCCATGGTCCCGATGTGGTTGGCCTGGAGTTTAGGAGCTTGGGCATGTGATCCCATTCAATTCCTTGCTAGGTATTTTGTTCTACTTTTTCTTTTCCAATTACTAAAGTATTGAGCAAGCAAGGCCCCAATTCTTTGCATGCAGTGTTCGTGTTTTGGTGCCTTCTGTGACAATGAGAGATTGGTAAGGTGGTAATGGTCGATTTTGTCTGACATGTCACCATACCTTAGAGACAATATTGACTAATATTCATCATTTTGTTATTTTTTCCCCGTGTTAGCAGGAGACATATAATGAACGGGTTGCAGGCTCATTTTGGCTCCCATCCAGGGTTTGATTTTTTGCGGTTGCGTAATTTATTCCAAGGTCAATGATATTTGGCATTAATTCAATTTTTTTATAATTGAAATTATTTGGACGATGATTGGGGGAGGTTTCGTTTTTGTCATCTTTGGATTTTGGATTTGAATTATTCATGTCTTTGTTTTCCTAGTTTTGGAGGTCGACTAGCCCAGTTTAATGTGTTTTAATAGAATCATTTGATTATGAACATAGTGCTTTTGGGGTTGAGGTCCCTCATGTGGCCTTTTTCAATTACATGTAAGCTATTATGAAAACTGGAAAAAAATAAAAAATAAAAAATAAAAAAATCTTTAAGAGAATAGCTTGATGCGTAGGTTCTAATGTTTGCAAATATGATGAATTTACCCAGTTGATTCTTTGTGTTTTTATAAAACACTTTAGAATATTTTAGAAATAGATGCATTTGGTATAATTTGAGATTTTCTTTGCAACTTTTGTTATGTTAAATGGTTCCATTTGACATATGTCATGCCAAGAAAAATTCGAGTGCTCGGATAAAGTAATAGTTATAGTGGAGAAAAAGCACACCCTTTGCAGTGGTTCTTTCTCTGCAAGGAATTCAGAGTCTCAATTCTTCAATCACATGGAATTTGTTGGAGTCGACATACAGATATAAGAGAAATAAGTGGTCTCATGTTGAAGCCAAAAATAAGGACAAGAGGGGCTATTCTTCTTGATTATCACCACCATTTAACTACCACGCCCAGGCTGAGGTCCCCAATCTAGTCTTTTCCAACTACCTGTGAAGACAGGTCGAAATGTCTTTTGTGGAATTCTGAGAAAAGGAATTTTGTTCTATAGCATATAAACAAAATTTCTTTCTTCACTCTACAGAAGGGAGAGATATATGATTTTTTGTTTTTCCGTGTAGACCGTGATGATTCATTCACGTTTGAGGTATGCATATTAGTTATGGCATCGACGTTTTTTTTACTGCCTCGTGCATATATGTCTAGTTCCTCAAATGCATTGAACGAGTTTTAATGTAATATCCCCAATCTAATTTATGGAGATACTAACTCAATCAGAGAGATCAAAATCATTAAAAAAATGAAACTAGGTGCAAATTCTAGTTTTTACAAACCAAAATCTACCTGTTTCTGACTCACTCCAAATGACACCAAACCCAAACTATTTTATTATATGAAACAATGGATGGGTTTTAGAACCCAGAAGGACTCATATAGGGTCGAACTAGAAGGATTTACTTTGACAACTTGCACATTTCAGAGTACTTCACACCTGGGCAGACCATTTGGGTCATTTGAGAGGAAATTTCCCCAGGAATTATGTAGAACTCTTCCACTCCTGGTGAAATATTGGAAGTAGCCTGACTGTTAAAAACCCCAAATATAGTATGGAAGACACTAGGATCAAGTATTAGGAGTTATATTGCAATATTTAGAGACTAGGTGAAAGTTCGAACTTCGGGTGGAGGAAGTTGGCAAATTTCAAACAATTTCTATTGGCACAAGATGGCCACGAATTTCAGGTTTGATTCTTGGGATGGGACCAAACACATTCAAATTAGCTAATACATCCCTCAAACTGATTTCAGAAAGCGCTTGGGATGGGTAATTATGGCCCAACTTAAGATGTGTCAAATTTAGCCTTAGTTTTATGCACCCTGGTTTCCAAGCGAGTCCAATTACTACCAGAGACTTACGAATTTAATTTTTGATGCATGGATTAGATCTAACCACATCTATATTGATTTCAACTACCTTTATATTGATAATTGGGAGCACATTTGGCAGGTATATTAAGCCAACATTCAGATATGTCAATTATTAGCATGTAAATTACACGTAGGAGAAGTGAGAGACTGAGATTAGAGGAAAATAGAAGTAGGAGAAATAGAAAACTTTATTATGATGATGAAGAGGTATTCAAATACATTACATTGCTGTAGAAATGACCATCATATCCCACTAGGGAGCAATGTTAGAAAATAGGATCGTAGAGCAATAACAATAAACAAGATGCAAATATAAATCACATAAAACACATTACAAGAGAGACACCAATATAACGTGGTTCACACAAGATGGGATACGTCCACACAGAAATTTCAAGTCCTTATTATTATACCATATAGCAAATGAAGGCATACAACCTGCAGCACATCCGTTGCAACTTCCTCTTCACTCTCTCATAGTCTCTCTTACACAATTAGAGATCTTTACAATTCTACAATACATTACACAGTCGTATTACAGTGTCCTCCTTTTAAATGGGAATTACCATGGTAAAATACCACGGGTTATCCAAAACCATGGGCCCGTAATTTGTTGGCCAACAAAACAACCCAAAAAAATTCTTTCGGGGGCTTCGCCCACGAACCCCCGTGGGGGGGGCGATGCCCCCCACTGGGGTGAGTGTACAGTCCACCTACATATCATATAAAACTAGGGTACAAATACATTTGAAACAACATCTCTGAATCAAGAATATCAGGCTCTATAACCAACAATCTTCCACTTGGAGACTGATCACAGCAATTCCACCATTGCTGCACTTGTTGGACTATGCTTTGAACCTTGGACTTGGAAAATTTCTCATCTTCACCTTCATGCTAAAAGGCCAACTGAAACCAAGGAGGAACTCATTTTCTCTCTAGTTACTACCTTTTTCAACATGTCTACAGGATTCTGGCTAGTGTGTATATTTTCCAGCTTCAACAATTCATCTTCCAGAACATGGCGTATGAAATGGTGCTTGAGATGTATATGTTTAGTATTAGAATGGAAGGATGAGTTCTTTGCAATATAAATGGCACTCTGTCTGTCACTATACAACCTGCTATCATTTTGCTTCTTACCCAATTCCTCCATGAACCTCTACAACTAAATCATCTCTTTACTAGCCTCTGTAACAACAACATACTTTGCTTCCGTTGTTGAAAGTGCAACAACCTTTTGTAGCTTTGAAATCCAACTTACTGTTGTTCCACCTACAGTAAAAACATACCCTTTGGTGCTCCTCATGTTGTCTTTATCACCTGCCATATTTGCATCAACATATCCTTGTAGAACACTGTCTGAGCCTCCAAAACATAATTCATGAGTGGTATTACCTATCAAATACCTGAGAATCCATTGTATTGTCTTCCAATGTTCTTTACCTGGATTTTTCATATACCTGCACACAACTCCCACTACATGTGCAATATCTGGCCTTGTGCACACCATGGCATACAGCAAGCTTCCAACTGCTAGTGAATAGGGAACCTTGGACATGTAATCTATATCTTCTTATGTCATGGGACACATCTCCTTACTTAGTTTGAAATGGCTGGCCAAAGGTGTACTAACTGGTTTTTCATTTTGCATTCTGAACCTCTCCAACACCTTTTGTATGTACTAACCCTGAGACAATGTCAATTTGCGATTTTTCATGTCTCTTGTTATTCTCATACCAAGGATTTGCTTTGCAACACCCAAATCCTTCATCGCAAATGAATTAGCTAACTTCCTTTTGAGCACATTTATATCCTGCGTGTTAGACTCTGCAAAAAGCATGTCATCCACATACAATAACAAGATAATATATCTTCCATTATCTAGCCTCTTGAAATAAACACAGTGGTCAGAATGGTATCTACTATAACCTTGTTCTGTTATAAACCTGTCAAATTTCAAATACCACTGCCTTGGAGCTTGCTTCAGGCCATACAAGCTCTTATTCAACCTACACCCTTTGACCTCATACCCCTATGGTTGTTGCATATAAATATCTAGCTGCAAATCCCCGTGGATAAAGGTTGTTTTTACATCTAATTGTTCAAGATGCAAATATTTAACCACCACTAGACTTAAAATAGTTCTAATTGAAGTCTTTTTAACAACAAGAGAAAATATTTCATCAAAATCTATACCTTTCTTCTGTGCACACCCCTTTACAACAAGTCTGGCCTTGTACTGCTTCTTTACTCCATCTTCTTCCTTCAATTTGTAAACCCATTTATTCTGCAATTCTCTTTTACCTGCAGGCAACTGAACCAAATCCCAAGTCTGGTTTCTTACCAATGAGTCCATCTCCTCATTCATGCCTTGCTCCCACTTCTTTCTAGTTTCCACCTGCATTGCTTCTTCATAACATTTTGGTTCACCAGAATCAGTCATTAATAAATAATACAATGAATGAGAGAATCGTTAAGGGGGTCTACTTAACCTGGTAGATCTTCTAACATTTGTAGGAGTTTGAGGTACCTGTTGTTGTTCTTGATTTTCCGGCACCTTTGGAACTTCATTTTCTTTGATTTCATCAAGCATTGTGTACTCTATGTTTTCCTTTTCCAGTTTATTTCCCTGCAACTGACCTTTATACATGACCTTTTCATTGAATACCACATCTATGCTCCTAATCATTTTGGTATTTTCATAATCCCATAAGCGATAACCAAAATCATCAACCCCATGTCCAATAAAGGTACATTTCTTGGATTTAGCCTCAAGCTTTATTCCATTTTCTTTATCAATATGGACAAATGCTTCACAACCAAAAGTTCTCAGAAAAAGAGTAGTTTACCTTTTTACCTGTCCATGCCTCCTCTAGAATACCACCATCCAAAGCATTTGAAGGCCCTCTGTTTATTAAGTAAACAATAGTATCTACAACATCTGCCCAAAACTGTAAGGGAAACCTTGCATGCAATCTCATACACCTTGCATGCTCCATGATTGTTCTATTCATCATTTCTGACACACCATTTTCTTGTGGTTTTCCTGGGACTGTCTTCTCTCTTCGAATCCCATGGTATGAACAGTAACTATCAAACTCCTTGCCGAATATTCACCTCCATTATCAGATCTAATACACTTCAACCTTTTTCTTGTCTCATTCTCAACCAAACCTTTCCATTTCTTGAAAGTAGCAAACACATCAGATTTATGTCTAATGCAATAAACCCAAGTATTCCTAGTTGCATCATTAATAAATGTAACATAATAATGAGAGCCACGAAGATATTATACCTGGTCCGGTCCCCATACATCTTTATGCACGAGCTCTAACTTCTCACTCTTCTTTTGTTTCCCAACCTTGAGAAATTTGACTCTCTTTTGTTTTCCATAAACACAGTTCTCACATAATTCCAAACTCACCTGCTTCAGATCTAGTAGCAACTTCCTTGAGTGGAGAATTTGCATCCCCCTCTCACTCATGTGGCCAAGTCTATGATGCCACAATGCTATATATGTTCCTGTGGAAGCTAAAGAGATAGAATAGTCAGTATTATGAGGACATAAATACAACGTACCTATCCTGTCTCCTTTTGCTATCACCATCGATCATTTTGTGATCTTCCACCGCGTCTCTCCAAATGTAGATAAACAACAACCATCTCCCAACTGCCCTGTTGAGATCAGATTTTTTTTCATAGCAGGAATATGCATTACATCTTTCAACAGCCAGTCACCATTCTTTAACTTTATCCGTACATTACCCATTCCAACAATTTTACATGGATCATCATCACCCAATAAAACATGTCCAAAATCGCCTGGAACATAATCATGAAAGAATTTCCTATAGGGTGTAGTATGACATGAATCCCCTGAATCTACTATGCAGTAATCACTAGTATTATCTAATGCAAGAATCAAAGCATCTTGTAACACATCACCTGCTACATTTTCTTCGTAAGTAGTCTCCTGATGTCCATCTCCTTTCTTCTTTAGAGATCTGCAGTCTTTCTTCAGATTTCCTTTCTTTCCATAGTTCCAGCACTCTATCTTTCCCAGTATGGACTTAGATCTTCCCTTTTTAGACTTGCTACGATTACCTGGGATTTTTCCTCTCTCCCTTTGTCTTCCCCTGCTCTCCATGGTCAACGCATTACCTGATGTATCACATGTGATTTTCCTTCGCATTCCTTCACTAAGAATAACACCAACAACATCATCAAATTTTAAAGTGTTTGAACCAGAGACAGAGTTACTTACATCCATGCCCAAGCCATTCCATCTTTCTAGCAATGAACACAAGATTATAAGAGCCCTAACCTCATCATAAAAGTTCACTTTTACAGAACTTACTTGATTTGTGATCATATTAAATGATCAGCAATAGATCCACCTTCTAACATCTTCATATTAAACAAAGGCTTCATTAGAAATACCTTGTTGGGGGTCGAGGGTTTTTCATACAGCTTACCCAATGCATTCATCAGACCCTCCGTTGTCTTTTCTTTTGAGATATTGAAATCCATTGACGAAGCCAAGAACAGCCGTATTGTTCCTAGTGCCTTTCTGTCAAGAACCTCCCATTCTTCGTCCTTGATAGTGGCCGGTTGTTTTGCTTCTGATACAGATAGTCCTCCATTTGCATCTTCCATAACTGGTAGTTTTGGCCATTAAATTTCTCGACCTTAAAATTTCTTTCTTCCGCCATTTCTCCCACTTGAACCAAGAACCCTTCTTTCCTGCGAGTTTATATGCCAAATAGACCTTTGGCTCTGATACTAATTGTTAGAAAAGCAGGATCGCAGAGAAATAACAATAAACAAGATGCAAATATAAATCACATAAAACAAATTACAAGAGAGACACCAATATAACGTGGTTCACCCAAGATGGGCTACTTCCACACAGAAATTGTCAGTCCTTATTATTATACCATCCAGCAAATGAAGGGATACAACTTGGAGCACATTCACTGCAACTTCCTATTCACTCTCTCATAGTCTCTCTTACACAATCAGAGATATTTACAATGCTACAATACATTACACAGTCGTATTACAATGTCTTCCTTTTAAAGGGGAATTACCATGGGAAAATACCATGGGTTATCCAAAACCATGACCCTGTAATCTGTTGGCCAACCAAACAACCCAAAAATTTTCTTTCGGGGGCTTCACCCCCCCGCTGAGGTGAGTGTACAGTCCACCTGCATATCATATCAAACTAGGGTACAAACATGGCTGAAACAACACCATCTCTAAATCAGGAAGATGATGCTCCACAACCAACAAGCAACCCATCATTCACTTAGTCTACTACTAGAATAATTGCCAAAATCTCACTAAAATAGGATCCTACTAGCTCTAGCTCACTAATTGGATCTTGATTGGTACTGGAAAATTATGGTTCTACTAATCTGTTGCAATATGCTATATGAGAAGAACTGAATGTCCAACTCCTCACTCACTAGCCGGTTTCTCAACTAGCTACAATGGACAGAAGGGGCACGGCTCCCAACTACTGACAAGGGACACATCTCCCAATTCTAGAAAAGCATAGATCTTCTCAACACAAATGAACAAAATGAAAAAAAATACGAACTAGGGTGCTCATACCTCTTTTATAACTCTTCATTTACCTTTTCTTTCCTTCTAGATTTTTCTCATGAAAATATCAATAAAATAATACTATTATTTTCATGAAAGAATAGAAGTTAGCCCCCCCTTTCTAATTCGAGATTAGGAAAATCTTTCCTAGATTACTTGCTTGCTTTCTTGACAGTTACTAATCCTCTCTCTGCCTTTATTAGCAAACATTTGGAAACTTCTGCCTTTCCACTTTTATTTGTCTTTCCTGCTTTTCAGCTGCTTTTTCCAGATTCCTTTGAGGGAGACAACTAATAAGGATCCACCCATCCTACTATGCACCCTATTGAGCCACATATATCAATTCCAACTCATAAACAAATATTAGAAAATTAAATATTCAAAATTGTGGTCCTACATCACTCTTTCATGATTTGATTTAATTACACAAGGTAACTATAAGCCAAAATTAATTCCATGATTAATTAATTAATTTCCACTTGAACCCATGGGAATCTAATGGGATAGTGGTTGCTCCATGGCGCTATCAAAATGGGGACATGACATTTAATATGTTTGGCAGTAGACATCTATCTTTACAAAATATTTTATAAAGGAGCAGTGACTCCATTTAGCAACAAGAAAAACTTAAACCCGAGGTTCATATACATATTTTCTAGAAATGCATTGCATTTGTAGCTTGTCTTAGTTAATATCTTCTTATTTAAATCTCGTTTCCACAAGCAATGCCTAATAAAATCAATTAATCTATTATAGGTTGAGGGTGAACCAAACATATCTTACATTTTCTCAAGGTATTGTCAACCTCCTAAGGTCATATTTGCAGCCACACAATATACAACAGTTATTGACATGTTGTCACTAACCTATGTCCTAGCCAAACTTCTTTTGGGATAGGTTAGGGACATGTAATTTACTTGCTCATGACTAGAAACATACATTATCTAATCAAATGATAAAATTTTGTAGTGTTTTTCTTCTTGTTGGAATCCTCTTTACATTTGTCTTAAATTTTTCAAATCTTTTGCAACCTTTGTTTCCCATTGAGAGTGTAGTAGACAAGCTTGCAGAGATCATTAAGGTGAAATTCATATGTTTATGAAATATATATTCTACATTTTCAATGTGCTATAGTAGCATGAATCTTTATATTATGTGTGTACTTTCAGAGAATATGTACAGAATTTCTCTATTATCTCTTTCTATTTGTCTTAAATTTTACGAATCTTTTGCAGCCTTTGTTTCCTGGTCAGAATGCAGTGGACGAGCTTGCGAAGATCATTATGGTAAAATTCATATGTTTATGAAATATATCTTCTACATTTTCCAATGTGCTATACTAGCATGAATCTTCATAATATGTGTGGACTTTCTGAGAATATGGACAAAATGTCTCTTTTATCTCTTTGTTCAGATCCTTGGGACCCCTACCCAAGAGGAAATTAAATGTATGAATCCCAATTATACAGAGCTTAAGTTTCCCTAAATAAAATCTCACCCTTGGCACAAGGTCAGTATGATTCTTACTCATGCAATTTCATTAGCTTGAATTTGAAGAGGGGTAAAAGCATTAATATGTCTACTCTTGCAATTTTTCACAAGCGAGTGCCAAGAGAGACAATTGATCTTATCTCTAGTTTCCTTCCGTACTCACCAAATCTACATTGTGCCTGTGTAAGTGGCTATGATCAAATTAGAGTTTTCAAAAAAGTAATATGTTTCAACAGTGTTGTCCTGTCAATTTGGTTTGTTCAACTTTATAATAGTTTACCATTGACCTAATTTTATGGTGGACTTTGTTTAAATGCAATTGGAAGCTTTTGTGTATCCATTTTTTTATGAACTCTGCAATCCTAACACTTGGCTTCCAAATGGTCATTTTTGCCTACTCTTTTTTACTTCAAGCCAAAGGGCGTGACAAACAACCTATTTTTCCTACTCTTGTTTTCTAGTTTTATGATATTTTGAGATGATGCATTATGTGACTTTTGTCATTTGAAGTTTGTTTACCTTAAATCCATCATGGCATTTGCACTTCACATATTAACATATATGTTTTCCTTACATAATTAAAGGCAACTACCCTTGAGCTTCTTCGAAAATTGATTCTAGAGCATACAAAAAAGCATTTCCCACATCTTAGCCTTTAGATATTGTTGTGTATTGTCTATTGCTTATGCTAAAATTATGGTATCATTTTTGTCATTGGCACTAGTGTTCACATATTAAGGCTTAGAAAGGAAACCAGGCATTTTCAAGCAAGGAGACCATCTTTTGTTTATTGGATTATGTTATATTCAAAACTTGCAAATTGGTTTACCAATCACTCTAACTATAACACCAATTCATGTGAAGAATGCAACCTTTATGTATTAAATTAATGCAAAAGTAGATCTTTCTGGAACAATTTTTTTAAAAGGTTATACCTGCAAGCTAAACATGTAGAAGGTAGTAGGTTGTATGTAGACCTGCAACCCAAAGGCACATAAATCACAACATTATTTTGATATTCATTATTGCGGACAATAGAAAATTATAATATCATGCACAACAATCAATTATGGCAAACTTTTTTTTTATAGAATTGATGTCTAAAATACCTATTCTAGGTTGTTGGGAAAATGGAATTGGAATTCTGTCTCATTTGAACAAGAGTACAAAGTTTTTAGATTGTATAGTGGTTCAGAAGATATTTCCTATTGGTCAATATATTTTTCTACATAACCATAATTGCATTTGATGGTTCATTTGGACAAAGTGATACAGTTATATCAAACATCATGCATGTTCACAATTAGCTTATTTGTATGTGACAATAGCTCAAAATTTGTTGAATAATGCTTGGAAATTGCACAGTATTTATTTGGCAAGACACAAGGACATTGCCACCTTATGGCTCTTGTTATATGAAGGTATGTCTATAAGTTTGTATGCAATTATTGGCTATATACTAAGGCAACGTTTCCATTCAAAAACTGAGGCATTCATTTTCAATTTGAATGCATGTACATATGTACTATGTATACATACAATATGGGTTCCTATATATATATAAAGGCACACATTTTGCACAAAACATATAAATGCCATTCTTATGCATGTGAATGTTTTTTTATATAACTATTTTTTTTATCTAGATTGAATTTCACTTTGGATACCATTTAATTTGATTTTTTCTCTAATCCTAAAATATTTATTTTTTGAGTTTTTGAAAGTCTTAATAAACTACATGTTTTCACTTCTCAAATCCTTTTCAAATCTCCAAGAAAAAGAAAAACTAAGTCTATGTACTAAGATGACACTTTATATTCATTTCTTGGTTGTGTTAAGGTGGAGCCTAATTTCCTAGGTGAGGCAGGTGCAAGGGTGGTCATAATAGATCCTAGAGGAAATACAATAGAAACATTCACTTAAGGACTTGGTCGAAAGACAAATATGAAGCAGCTTGTATGGCTCTTTTGCAAGGAGGCAAAATAATTGCAGCTCTAAATCTACAAAATATAGCTATCTTTGGAGATTCAAATATTGTTATAGGAAGGATTTGAAAATGCTAGGAGAAAAAGGATCTAAACCCTGGATGTATGCAAAAGAGAATTCTAAGCTTAATCAAATCCATCCCAAATATCTCATTTTACCATGTCAAAAGATGCAACAATGAAGTGGAAGACAAGTTGGTGAACATTGGAGCAAAACTACCCCCTAGTAGCACCATCATACAAAATAAAGGCACACCAAGGAGAAAGTGGGTACCCTAGGAGAAAGGGGGGCATAGATCAAAGGGGAGCATCATGGGCATTAGTTCAAACTTTAAGGAAGTGACTGACATGAGGGAATATCGTGGAAATGGAAACATGAAATCCCATTGCATTGAGCGAAGATGTACATCTCTCCCGTCGGCACTAAATTCCTTCGCATGTGATCCATCAAGCATGTTCATAAGTATCATTAGGAACTACAAATGGGTAGGAATGGAGGGTTAAGGGCTCTAAACGTCGTGAGAAGGGACATAATCATAGCACTATTGAGGGTGAGAGGTTTGTAGAAGGAGAGATCAGGCGGTTGTCAACCTCCCTCCTGGATAACCAAACGCCAAGAGACATAGGTGAATCTCTGTCATGCGTTTGCTTGACAGATTGGATAGACAATCAAGGCGACTTGAAAGAGGCAGCAAGGAATTGGAACCCTGTCCAGAGCGAAGGAAAAGAAAGAGGGGTGGACCGCAACTAGAAAACAATGGCAAGTTGGAGAGAAATTTTTAGCAAGTTAAGAAATGACTTGCTAGACTTCAAGAGGATGTTGAGGAACTTTCACAACCATGTGGAAGGACTCTTGAACATCATGAGGCATCTATCGCTACAATTGACAAGAATCGATTCTCGTCTGGAGGATGATGCCAGGGAAACACGCGAGACCTGGGTGGGCACACTAAGTTCATTAGAATCGACATGGAAAAAATGTTGAGCATGAATAGATGCAACCACTACAAGTCTACATAGCAAGCAGGATATAGAGGATTAGAGGAGGACATGGTCTACATGTCAACCAATTACTCTACTAGGAATGGTTAGATCATGGAGGTTTTTTTCCTTTTTTTGAATATGTGTAACTTATGCAGTTTAAATGTGTGTTAACATTAGAACAATATGTGTGAATTTATAGTACTCAAAGGATAGCTAGGTTCATAAATAGCCAGAACAATAGGGACTGCAATTGTGAAGCAAGAAGTTTTTGGAACTTCATTTTGAATATTTATATGGTTGAAACACTCAGTTAATGTAATCAATGGTTGTCCTCAGCTTTTTAAAATAATTATGCAAACCATTTCTGTTAGAAAAAAAGATGGAGCCTTATTTTATATTTGGTTATGTTTAAATGACATTATATTTGATTTTTCCATTACTTTGTTGTGTTTGGAAAAAATTGAAGATTATTTGTGTTAAGTATTTGTTTTTAAAGATTTAAAATTAGGAATAATTAAAATATTAAAAATTATAATATAGAAAATAAAGATTTCTATTTTTAATTATAATATAAGTTATAAAAAAATACAAATAAAAGAAAATAATATTTCTATTAAAATAATAGTATTTTCATTAATTTAGAGATTATTGGTACTATGGCGGTGGGTCTTTACATGGCATACCCCGAACATGTAAGGGTTGCACAGCAGAGACGTAATCTAGAAGTGGAGATTGACAGAACATACCCGTGGGGGTTTTTTGACGGAGCTGCTAGCAATGAGATATGCGGTGGGGGAGCTGTACTTTATTTAACCGAATCTCACTATTTTACTATCACTATGGGACTTGGTATGGGAACAAACAACTTTGCAGAAGTTATGAGTTTAAAATTATTACTCATCTTTGCAACTGAGCGGGGCATTACTAAGCTGGCGGTTTATGGAGATTCCATGAATACTATAAATTGGACCAACAAAACTCAAGCATGCAGAGTTCTTAGACTTGCTAATGTTCTTCACACTATTCAGAGGCTCAAACAAACCTTTGACATTTTCATATGCCGGCATGTTTACAGGGAAAATAACCAAAAAGCGGACCAGGCATCCAAAGAAGGGCAGAACATGGATATCGGCACTTGGAAAGTAGTCGAAGAGCAGGATGGACAGAGAACTGAGTTCTTTCTCAGACCTTACATTGCATAAAACAGTTTATGTTCATGTTAAATAGTTTGAAAAACAATGTTTTAATTCTGTTTTAAGCACTCCTTTATATCATCAGCATGAATGGTTGTTATTTAAAAACTTTTGAAGCTGTAATAGCAAGACAGTCCGTTGGGACAGAACCATATATTTTTTTTGGAAAACAGGGAAGCGACACTTTTTGCATTTTGAAAGAAGACGTAACAGTCTCATCACGTGAACCATAATTTTGGATATGGTCAATTCACTTTTACAGTGAATACTGAATGTAATTCTGATCTCTTTGGATGAATGGAATTATGCTTTTTTTCTTATGAAAAAAAAAATAGTATTTTCATTAATTATATATATATATATGAAAATAGAATTGATAGAGATTTTGAATTTTAAATTAGATTTGGCTTATAGAATCTCAATCACCCAAAATGTAAAAAAAAAAAATTTGGTTATGCTTAAATTACATTATATTTGATTTTTCTATTACTTTGTTGTGTTTGGAAAAATTTGAAGATTAGTTGTGTTAAGTATTTGTTTTTAAAAATTTAAAATTAAGAATAATTAAAATATTAAAAATTATAATAGAGAAAATAAAGATTTTTATTTTTAATTATAATATAAGTTATAAAAAATACAAATAAAAGAAAATAACATTTTTATTAAAATAGTTGTATTTTCATAGTTAACATTTTGGGTATATAAAAGAAAATAGAATTGATAGAAATTTTGAATTTTAAATTAGATTTGGCTTATAAAATCTCAATCACCCAAAATGTTAAAAAAAACATATTAAAATATAACATGTAAACTTGCAATAATGTCCATTATAAACTTTTTAATTTTAAATAATGCATGGATAATACCTAGACGATGTGACCTTTGTTATTGATCATATATTTTAGTTAAAAGTATATATGTAAATTCAAATGAGAAAGCGAAATAAATTCGCTCATTATTAAATTCAGATTTTTTAATGTTTTTTATGGTAAAGTTTTAAAGCATTTTAAAATTTTGGAGTGAATCTTAGACAATTCCATTCAATTCATTTTTCGATCTTTACCTATCACACTTTTTTTCCTTTTTATTTATTTTTCGATATATATCAATGGGATATTTTTCATGTGCTCATTCCAAGACCAAGATTTGATCCAAGTGGATGTACGGGGCCATGTCTTGATCAAGTGGATGTATGGGCCATTTTAGAAACAATAGTGATATTGACATTGTTTTAGTGTATTGTATGGGCCATTTTAGAAACAATAGTGATATTGACATTGTTTTAGTGTATTTTCATGAGTTTGTTATACTTTCGATATTTATGGAAGAGCATTAAAGTTTAATTAAAAAATATTTTTGCAATTAGTTAAAGATTAGTATAGATAAATTTTAAATAGTTACAATTTGATATTTATTGAAGAGTATTAAAGTTTAATTAAAAAATATTTTCAATTAGTTAAAGACCAATATAGATTAATTTTAAACCGGGTCTATTAAGCACCGAGAGAGATCCAATTTTTCTTGAGGTGTATTTTTTTTTATCTTAAATTTTTTATACCTTAAGAAAAAATTTACTCTTCAATATATTTGATCCCTCTCGATTCTTGATATATCTAGGTTTAAGATCAAATCAATATAACTTAATTTTTTTTGTTTAAGCTGATATCATTTCCATTTTTATTTATTTTTTAATAGTAACATCATGTTACATAGTGTTACACAACGTTGCACAATGTTACACATTACAACATCTCCCCCATACTAGGTTGTAAGCACCACGGTACTCTCGGTGCAAACACAAAAAATAGAGCAACCAATGAAAAATTATAATGCTAGAAAGCTTCCCTTCTTTCCATACAACTCAACTTCATAGTCACATTCAACACTAACTTTTGCTTTAGGGTTAGGGTTCTTGCATCTTCAAACATTATAATAAAATGCAATTGCAACTTCTTTTTGAGGATATTTTTGTGAATTAAGTAAACCCTTCATAAAAAAATTGAAAAATAAAATATTGTCATTCTAAATCTTTACCATCTTAAAAAATTAAACAATAACTATATAAAAAATCAATAAAATTTAATAAATAAATAAATTTTTCTTTCAAAATAGTGGTATCCACCAAATTATTATTTTTGTAAATTTTAAGTAAATGAACACATACCAGTGAAAAATAACACACATGTTTTTTCTTCTTTGATATTATTCAAAAGTATTTGAGCTTAATAATTGAAAACATGAATCTATTTTCCCAATGAAAGAGGTTTTATAGTTTTCATTTGTTTACATACATCATAAATAACATCCCAACCTACAATTAAAGTGTTTATTCTTCTTATATATTCATTATATTCGTTCATTGATATTCTTCTCGTATATTCATTAGTTTTGAAAATATAGTGTTGTTATCTTTTATGACAGTCAACATCAAATTTTTTGATAAAAAAGCAATTTTTTTAATGCTTTAAGAGCATGAGTACCATGTGCATAGGCACCTGATGAGTGTATTTTTATTTTTTCAGTATGAGAAATAAAGTACAATTTTTTTCTATGGAAAAAATATTCATTAGTTTTGAAATAGTGACAAATTATTTATATGGTTTCAATGTTTACTAACATATGCATGAAATAATACTCAATTTCTTAAATAGTAGACTCAATTTATTAAACTATGTTCATTTTAATAATACATAGTTCAATGTGTGAGATAATAAAATAATATAAAAGAGGTCACAATATAATATTAAGAGGTCATGAGGAGTTTTAACCATAGGAATGGAACTCGTTACATTCAAGAGGCAAAGGTTAATATCAAAGAAATGCTCATCCTAGCTTACAACACTTTATGATAATCTAAGAACAAGAAGAAAAAAAATGCAATGATAAAGACATTTAATCAACATGGCAAGTTAGTTTCCAAGTTTGGAATCCTATATGCTTTTAATGAAAATGTGATAATTTATTTTTTATATTAAAAAAATTAACATAAATTTATATTAATATGTGGGAAATTCATAGGCTAATTTACTAAGCAACTCATAACATTGACATAGAATATATGCTTAAATAATATACATACATAGTTTACAATTCAGTTCTTCAATTTCATGATAATATGAAGTTTTAAAATAATAATAAAATAAATTATAACTAAAATTAAATTTGATCAAAAGTCCCCGGGGTGTAAAGAAGTTGGTGATAGGGTGCATTGTTAAGGCACCCTTTGTGACGACACTGGTTCAAACTTCGAATATCATGTGGACCCATGTAGGGGCAGTGTGTGTGTACCTAAAGGTTATAGTGAAATCATACCAGAGTCGACCACATGTCATGCGAGTACAAGCCGAGCCCAGTTACCAATTCTATCAAACCAAAAAAATATAACTAAATATTCTTCAATTTGAAAATTTCCATTAACCAATAAAATTAGTAAATTGTTTGTAAAAAACATAATTACATTTTAAATATATGAATACATATGGTTATGTATGTGCTATGTACATGTGTATATGCTAGGAAATATGTAATTTAATCTTGCTTACACTATGGTGAAAGCAACCCTTCACTTGCTTGATTCTGGATAGAGATCGGTTCATATACCTTCTCAAGATTATTACTTTGGACTACGAGCTTGGAATATATCTTCGTGGGATTCTTACTTTGGACTACATGGAACGAGAGAAATCACCAAATATTTAGATAGCACGAAAGAGGACCTAGTCTACTATGACAAACCATAGAGAAATATATACACGAAACATCAAATGAAATTTTTTGCATACAATGCATGAGGAAAGGCACCAAAAAATACTTCAGCAATTGTCTGACACAATAAGCATTAACAGAAATTTTTCTTGGAGGAAATATTGTAGAGGTTAAGCTTTAAATAGGTGTTGGCTCATAATCAAAGATGAGGGAATTGGTGGAATTAATGTGGGTAACAACTCACATGTTTAGTTTTCATTTGTGTGATGCACCCACAAATTTAGTTTTTTTTAATTGATTTCTCATACCATATTAACTTGCTTAGTTGGTATAATACCATTATAGAAAGTAGTTACCCCTCGTTAATAAAAATATATATAAATTTATAATACAATGGAATAAGTTCCAAGTTTCAACTATTAATACTATAGGTTTCGGCCAAATCAAACAAAACCAATAAAATTTCAAAATCACTCTCAAAATTATTATTAAAAAGAATTTAATACTATATAAAAAACTAAAATTATTATTAAAAAGAATTTAATACTATATAAAAAACTATTCAAATTTGTAATAATAAAATCTTTAATGTATATCTAACAAATGGATCATTATCCAATGAATAAATATTAATTTGTTATTTAAAAAATTACTTTTTTTTTTAAATTTACATCTACTCTTTTTAAAGGTAATTTATACTTAACACGGGCCAAAACCCTTTAGAAGGGCTATGTGACAGAGTCAAATTTGAACACTCATTGGCATATAATTTCTTAAAGATAGATACCACCGTTGTATGAATTGTATATATAAATTGTTGTTCATCATTCTTTAAGTAATGGAATTTGGTTTCTTGTATGCCTCTTTCATATATTAATGTTGCTTTAATTTTATTCTCAACGTAATCGAGATCCTTTGCAACAATTAATGTTCGAAGAAACATTTATAATGCTTCGGTGAGATTTAAAAATGCATAACTCAAAGGTCATCTTTCTTTATAGGAAATGATAGTTACTTATATTCTACTTGATATTTTCTCTACTACAACTTGTAGTGTTTAATAAATCATAAATCAAAATGGATTTGATTCACATTGGAATATATAAATTACTATTAAACTATATAAATTATAATTATTAATATATGATTTTTATATTATATTTATTTTTAATATAAATTTAAGGTTATAGCTATAAGTGATGGTGGAGACATTGAGTGTAGTGGTAAGGGGTTTTTCTGGTGAAGTCTGAGGAAGGGATAGAAACTAAACTCAAGCTAGGGTTTGGGGTTTCATTGAAAAACTGGACATGATGCAAATGGTACACTGACGGCAGGACTTGGAGTCAAGCTGATCCTGTGGATCAGTCTAGTACCAACCAAGAGAAAAAAGTGGGAATTGGCTTTTATCCTGACGTCTTGTTCCTTAGCTTTCTGCTCCTGGTTTTTTAGGTTTCCATACAAGCTCTGGTTTTGTTTTTAGAGGTTCTTCTTGTGGATTTTTTGGCACTTTACCTTGGCATTCAATTTTGGTTCTAGGTTTAACTTTGCTCAGTTCTAGTTGTTGGGGTCTTCAACACCCCTCCTCCTTTGTTTTATTTTTCGTGCTATAACCTAAGGGGTTTTCCACATTATACTATTTAGGCTGAGTACCCTTTCTCTACCTGTCGCTTTCAATACTAATTTGATGGATTATTTCTCTGTTCTGTCTACTTTATGGCTGTCGATTTTCCTTTTTGAAATCTGGTATCCTCCTTTGTTTTTGGTACACATGGTGGAGACTCATGTGATGCTTGCTGCTCACACACCTTCGCGTAGGGTTTTGGTTAATACTTCTCACTCTTCCCAACTTTGGAGTAATGTGGGTTTATCTACGAATGGATCCCAGCTAGAACACGTTTCTTTAGAACCCTACCTTCCTGAACCCTCTGCAAAAAAAGCAGGTACCTCTGGATTATTCAGGGAGCGAGCTCGGCGTCGAAGGAAACAGAGGACTGTCAAGGCTCGTGAGGGTCTGCAAAGATATGTTCTTGGTCAGGATGTTAACCTTGAAAGGGTAGAAATGCTTGCTACCAGGTCCCTAGTTGGCAGAGTGGAATATGCCCGTCTAAATAAACTTGAGCTTACAGATTGGGTCAACAGCCATTGGCTTCCGTTAATGGATTCATCGCCTCATATAAATCTTCTTTTGAATGGATGGATTATATTCATTTTCCCTAAAAATGTTTGCTTAAACGTTATTTTAAAGGAATTATAGCTCTATAAGGAAGGTTCACTCATCCCCAAACGTTGGCATGTTGCTTTTGACCCTGTGAAAGAAAAGAAGTCCTGACGACATTTATGGATGTTGGCCCCTGGTTTATCCCTGGAGCTCTGGACTAAGAATATTTTTAAGGGTTTATCCAACTCAGTGGGTAAATTTATTAGAGTTGATAATAACTCATTACATGGAATGGAAAAGAAGGTTGCTAAGTCTTGGTGGAGTTTGATATGGGAAAAGGTCTTCCGACGGAAATTGAAATGGTTTGGGGAGAAAGAACCCTCATTTAGAAGCTTGATTATTACAAAATCCCCTTCAGAGGCTTCTCCTGCAAGTTGGACATGTTCGGGCACATTGTCCCTTCATTCATCTTGTGCCATATCTTTCCTCAATTGAAGACACTACAATTCTCCATGATGATTCTGAGGATGGTTTAGCTGCGAAGGGAACTGTGTCACCTTCTCTCTCAAATAATGTTGTTTTGGGTAAGTAGAATTATGGATCTCCAACACATTATGAAGATGTTTCAAAGGGAGATTTAGCTTTTTATATTTCTGTTGAAGAAAATTTAAATCGTAGGATGTCCACCTCTAGTAATTTACCTGGAGCCCTAGGCTAAGTCAATAAGATAAAAAATGTTTCAGATTGCTATGGGAAATTAGAAATTTTGGATTATGTACTTGAGGTGACTGGCAATGTTACACTTGAAGACTTGGATTCCAAATCCATTAGGGATTCTTATGCACTTGAGCCAGATTCTACTTCAAACCCTTCCCCCTTAATTAAAGATCTGATTTCCCATCCTATTGTGATTTCCCCTAGGCTATCCCCTGTGGATTCTTCACTAGAAAAATCCCCTCTCCTGAAAGTGGACTCTCCTAATATTCCTCTTGATAATTCATTGTTGTTAGAGTGTGGATACAAAAAATCTGAGATTAATGCTTTGAATACCCCTCTTCATGTCTATTCTAAAAATCCCTCATCTAACACTAATACTTTGGGAATTCAATCCATTAGATTTCAAAATGTGACACTCATAAAGAAGAAAAAGATCCCATCCAGCATTGTTCAATCGAACCCTGAGAATACTGATTTCATTCCCTTTTCTGCTAGATTGTCACACTCTCCACTTGACCATTCCACCAACAAACAAACTGGTTCCCCTAGGGCACTTAGAGAATTATTAGAGGCCCTGTGAGTTTGTTCCTTAATGTCTCTTCTTTCATTGAATGTTAGAGGGTTAGGTAAGGCTGATAGGATTAGGGCCCTATCTAAACTCTTTAAAGATACTAATCTTGGGTTAATTCTCCTTCAAGAAACTATATGTCCTGACTCTGTGGCCATTGAATCTATTGCTAATCTTCTTCCAGGTTGGGAAATTTCTGCTATGAGTGTCGCGGGAATGTCTGGTGGGATTTTATCTTGTTGGGATCCAAAATTATTTCAATTTACTTCCTATAAAATGGATTGGGGTCTGCTTCTTGATGGCATTATTCTCAACATGGATTTAAAGATTACTATCCTCAATATCTATGGTCCCTATAAGAATAGGGAGCTCTTCTGGGACTCTCTTTCTTTGTCAAGTATTCTGGATCTTGATAATCTCATTTTCACCAGTGATTTAAATTTTACAACTTATGCTGCACAAATCTGGGGATTTCGACCAGATTGGATCCTATGTCTAGCTACTTCAACAATCTTCTTGAGAGGTTCGGCTTAATAGATTTAGCACCTACTGTTTTAGAGCCTACTTGGACAAACGACAAATGTGGTGTTGAGGGGATACATAAAAGACTGGATCGGTTTATTTTAAAGTCCTCTCTCTTACAAATTTTTCAGAGATTTAGATCATGGATTGATAAGACTACCTTATATCTGATCACTAGCCTATTCTTCTTCAATTTGATGGAACCATGCCTAATTTAAAGTATCCATTCAAATTCAATAACTCCTGGCTTTTGGACAAGGATTTTTGTTTCTATGTTAAGAATACTTGGAACTCTTTCCAATGTGATGATCACCTTAATCACGTGGACCTTTTAGTTCACAAATTGTCCTCTCTAAAGGTGAAAGTTAAATCCTGGATTAAAGATAAAAAGTTGAAGGACGAGGAAGAATTCCTCCTCCTGCAAAATAAAATCTGGCGGATATATGCAAAAAAATATGATTTCTCAATTTCTGCAGATGACAAATCTCTAATTCAGACTCTTGAAGACAAAAAAGATAAGCTGCTTAAGCAGGAGGAGATGGATTGGCGCCTCAAAAGTAGGGCGTTATGGATAAAGCTGGGTGATAATAACACAAGATTTTTTCATTCATTTGCTTCACAAAGAAGGAATACTAATGCTGTCTGGGATCTTACTAATGAAAATGGATCTCCTATAAAAGGTCAGTTGGAACTGCAAAAACATGCATTGAGCCATTTTAAAGATATTTTTATGGAAAAAGCTCAGAGCTATTTGGAAGCTCAACTACAGGTTATAAAATTGTTCCCTAACTTTTTTGAGGAAGATGATGGTATTGAAATAGGGAAAGAGGTTACAATAGAAGAAATTGAATTTGCACTCCACCTTTTTGCAAAAGAAAAAGTCTTAGCCCGGATGGCTGGACTATTGAACTTTTTATCCACTTCTTTAATATCATGGGTAAAGATCTGCTTGAAATGGTTGAGTTCTCAGGGACATAAGGTATTGTTTCAGGTGCTCTTAACTCAACTTTTCTCACCTTAGTTCCTAAATGCAACAAGCCTAACAATTTTTCTGAATTCAGGACTATTGCCTTATGTAACCTTGCCTACAAGCTTATCACTAAGATAATCTCTATCATAATTAAGCCTTTCCTTTCAAACACTCTCTTAGTTGAGCAATTTGGATTTCTCCATGATAGGCAGATTCTTGATGGAATTGGTATCACTCAGGAAGCGATCCATTCTATCAAGCATAAAAATCTAAGTGCTATTCTATTGAAAATGGATTTAGAAAATTCCTTCGATCATGTTAATTGGGTCTTTCTGGGATTAATGTTAATCCAAATCAGGCTTCCACTTCTTGTCATCAATTGGATTCTGGCATGTGTTTCATCTGCAAAGTTTGCGGTGTTTGTAAATGGTACTCCATAGATTTCTTCAAAAGTAGTAAAGGAATCCGTCAAGGATGTACTCTTTCTCCTCTGATCTTTCTTCTCATCATTGAGTGTCTGAGCAGACTTATATTAGATGCTAAACAAAAAGGAAAAACCAAAGGTGTGAAAGTCTCTACAACTGTCTATATCACACATTTGTTGTTTATTGACGATGTTTTAATCTTTGTTTCCGAGTCTCTTAAAGAATGGGATTCATTTATGGAAATCATTCATACTTTCTGTCTAGCCTCGGGCATGAAGGTTAGTGTTAAGAAGTCTACACTCTATGTTCATAATTTGAGTGCACTATCCATGGTTTCAATCAAGAACACTCTCCCATATAAGGTTCACAATTTGAAGGAAGGGTTCAAATATTCTGGATATTTTCTAAAACCAAATGGTTATAATGCTAAGGATTGGACTTGGCTTCTTCAAAAATTTGAAAAAAGGATAAAAAATTGGACTTTCAGGCTTCTTTCCATATGAGGTAGGCTCACTCTCATCCAAGCGGTTCTTACAAGTATTCCTATTTATTGGTTTTCGCTCCTTCAAGTTCCTAGCTCCATCATCAATTCTTTAAGGAAGATCATCTTCAATTATCTCTGGTCGAGAGGTTCGGAAAGAGGTAAATTGGTTATGGCTAGCTGGAACAGACTCTCAATTCCTAAAGAATTTGGAGGTTGGGGTATAAAGAATCTCTTCTGGTTTAGCATGGCACTAGGGATGAAAAGCTTCTGACGAGGAATTTTTGGTAACAATATTTGGTCTTATGTTCTGAAAGTCAAATATCTCAAAATGGATGGATACAATTGGATCAGATATGGTAAGAAAATCTATAATAATCCTTCTCCTATTTGGAATGGTTTCCTTAAAATCTATGGTTGGATTGGTAAATACCTAGCCTGGAGAGTTGGCAACGGCAGAAATGTTTATGTTGGTATCGATCCAATCATTGGATTGGGTGAAGACTTCAAACTTCGTCCATATATCTTAAACTATCTTTCGGATATTGGTTATTCTTCTTTAGCAGACATTAGAAAACATAGTGAGATCAATCATGAGAAAAACTATTGGTTCTTTGCTTTAGAACTTGGTTTGGTTGGTTGTTGGGCTACAATTTGGGATGACTATATATTCAGACTCAATTCTTCTATATGCAGGCTAAATAACATTCTGGATACTTTAATTTGGACCTCCAACTCTGAAAAAAGGTTCTATTACTGCTAAAACTGCATATTTGGCTATTGTAAAAGAAAATTTATGTATTGTCCAAGATTGGTGGTTTCGTGTACTATGGAAATGGAACATTCCGCTAAAATTTAAATGTTTCATGTGGTTCACCCTTCAAGACTGTCTTAATACTTGGGATAACCTTCAAAGGAAAGGCTGGCAGGGTCCAAATATTTTCCTCCTACGCAAAAAAGATGCAGAATCGGTAAATCACCTTCTTACAAAATGTAACTACACCATTTCTGTTTGGAACAGGGTTTGTTCCTCTTTTAATATTTCCTAGGTCTGGACCCTGGGCTGGCAGGAGCAGGTGGAGTCCTCTATGACTCTAATGGAACAAAAATGAAAGATTACGCATGGGGATTAGGTAGACATATCAATAATGGAGCCGAATGGCTCGCTCTGATTAAAGGGCTAGAAATAGCCAGAAAAAAGGGAATTGAGGAGCTGGTTGTCCTCGGCGACTTGATGCTAATCATCAGGGAAGCTAGGAGTTTGGCTAAAGCCAGGAAGACGCCAAACACAAATATGCACCATTTGCTAAAGAACATCGTTAAGGAGTACAAAAATATCAATTTTTTACATATTCTCATAAACAACAACAGCTCTGCGGACATTATGGCAAACATCGGTGCTAAATTAGCATGCGGGGTCATGGTTTGTGACCGGCAAGAACATGAGATGGCCTGGGTTCCTTAATATCACTCCCTTGATGTGCATACACAAATTATGTTTTAGAATTTGGTATGGCTTAAGAACTATAACAAACTCGAAATTTTTTGGATCCCTCATTGTCAATCTTAGCGATCAATCAGAGGAGGCCTTTTTAGTCCTTTGGTGGATGAAGGAACGCGTAGCCCACATGGCCTTAGTTAATTCTCACACCATTCGTGGCAGAGCTGGCTATAAGCTTGGCAGAGACGCCAACCTTCCCTTATTCGAACTCTGTCTCACCGGCATTAGCAAGGGCAACGGAAATTGGTTCAGGAAGCATAGCTGGGCAGTCAGGTTGTGCAGCAAGAAGAGAAGCAGAGAAGATATCATGGTGGACAAATCCCCCTCGGCCCTCTACGAGAAGCAGGTCATTGCGCATGGGTGTAAGTTCTCTGCCAATTTAGAAATGAAGGCAATTGAACCCGAATCCAGCAGCGAACACTTCTCTGATCATAAGTCGGGAAAACGAAAATTTCTGGGGCAGGGCCTTCACGCAACTAAGGATGGTATGGGTTTTGATAACCTCTCGTCCGAGTTTCAAAATTACCTTAACGATTTGGAAGCACAGCTCCGCATTGTTAGCAATGAGAACTTTGAATTGAAGAAATCCTTCATTCACCTCTTCGCTCTGGTGAACACTACCAATGTGGAAGTTCGCAGTCTTAAATCAAATATTACTGGGCAGGTAACGGTTCTGGTGGAAGCAAAGCTGGAAAACTTGGATGCTAGGATTCAGTCAATTCATGATACAACAAAGAAGGTGGCTGCAATGCTTGAAGAAATGAACAAACACCTCACCAACAGCGCTGCAGAAGGCAGTGGAAAACACCTGTAACTCTGATTCTCAGGCTTCTTTTTTATGCTCTTTAGTTTTTTGATAGGCCCTTTGAATTAGCATGCCAATTATGTCGGTTTTATTTTGTCAAGTTTGTAATGAGCTTTAAGCTCAGTAGCATAGAACTTTCTCTTAAGCAGTATCGAACAAAAGAACTACATTTTGCAGGCTTGGCTCAATCTTTAAGTGAACAACCCATCTGCAACTTATTTGTAAACTTTGACTCACATTTTATATAAAAGTTGATAAACCATTTATGTTATAAAAAAAAAAATCCTAGGTCTAGCAGGGTGTACATTTTGGACAATCTTGTAAAGATTGGCAAAGTAATTGCAAAGGCTTTGAATTTCTCCCAACTATCATATCTTAGAGAATCTAGAAAGTAAGAAATAGTTGCATCTTCGACAATGTCCTTGACCATTTGGATAATATTGCTTTACAAATTCGCAACTGGGTGAAAGAATTTACTTCAGGGAACATAAAAATTGGCAGATCCAAAATTCCTAAACAAATACAATTCAATAAAGGAGCACTTGGCTTCTTCGATGGGGTAGCACAAGGAGGGTGGTGTGCTGCAGGAGTTGTCCTCTTCATCAATAGTAATCACAATTTATGTTTCAAACTTTGTTGTGGCTCTGGAACTAATATGAAGGTTGGGTTGTTAGCCTTATGGGTCCTATGCAAAATGGCTTCAAAATTTGGTATTGTGTCTCTGGAAAGCTTTGGAGATTCCAGAGTTACTATTAAATGGGTTATTGGTGATTATAAGCTTCAAGTGATCAATCTTCTTCTATGGTGCCATAGAATCCAAGACTAACTCAAAAAATTTCTGCATCTGGAAATCAACCATATTTATAGGGAACAAAATAGGCTGGCAGATTTTCTCTCAAAGGAAGCACTGAAGGGAAATGAAGGGACCTTATTCTGGGCATAATTTTTTGATAACTGTCTCTCGGATATGGGGAGTTTTCCCCTTTATGTTGTTTAGCTTCTCCTTTGGATCAATTTTGTAATTTTGTTTCCTAAGACTCTAGTACTCTTGTCGGTTCACCTATTTTTGGTTTATATCAGTGTTTGTCTACTGATCATCAGCTTTGATTCTGATTGTAATGAACAATGATATTATGATTGCAACGAACAATGATATACTTTTTATATTTTAAAAAAACATTAATTTTTTTAATTTTAATTAATTTATAAAATAATTTCTATATGTTTTGGTTAAACATTCCACTTAGAGAATGAACAACGGGAATTGTTAAAAATATTTAAAACATTGAATATATATAATTTAAATAAATAAAAAATATATATGTAAAATTTAAAAACATTTTTAATGATTAAAAGAAATGGTTGAAAAACTTAAAATGTAGAAGAAAAAAATATAATTAAAAATAAAATAATAAAATATAATTTAAATGAATTTATTTTACACAATTTAATTTTAAAATTTTAATTAAAAATGTATATTCAAATTTCATGAAAAGTGTTTGTAGAAACATAAATTGAAATAATAAATCAAAAGAGGATAAAAAATCACTATAGGTGCTAGGGGACTCCAAAGTCATTATTGACTGGGCATCTGGATCTTCAAGCATATACATATGGGCTTTGCAACATTGGTTATCTAGAATCAAATCTGTTATGAACACTTTTTTGGATATCTCTTTTAAACATATATACATGGACATTAACTATGAAGCTCATGGTCTCTCTAAAAATGGATTAGACCTTTCTATTGGTTCCTTCTTGTTGAAGGAGTACAAGAACATTTCACTCCACTCTTATTGATTTGCAATTTTTTACTAGTTTGGTTATTTATGGTATTGTTAAGGAGGTCCTGGATACTGTTTTGAAATAATGTTTTAATGACAACATTTGATGTATTTTCTAGATATGTTGTATCTACAGTTTTGATAGCATCCAGATATCTTGCCATAGTCCTATTTTGATGAAGGTTGTCAATGGTATGTAGATAGGAAGTTTATTGATGATGAACTATTTCTGTAGTTTCATTTTGGGAAGGAGGATCTTATGTAAATGTATTGACTTCTTTGATTCTGTTGAATAACAAGAAGTAATTTATTTGTGTGAAAAAAGAGAATAAGAATGGTTTAATTAAAAACAAAACCACTTACTAAAATAAAATAAATAAATAAAAAGGGAAAAGACATAAGAAAGGTTGGGGTGGGTGAAGGAGGAAAGGAGAGAGTAAAAAATGAAAAAAAAAAACAAGAAGAAACCAATGAGGCAAGAAAGAAAAACATGGAAAGAGGGACATGGAGAAAACATATGGAGGTAGTCATAAGAGATTCAGGGAGAACAAGTATTTTATAAACAAGAGGGTGATTTCTTTTTCATCAGAACAAAAATAAAATAAAATAAATCATAGTTTATTAGAAGTATAACAAACCACAGTGGTTTAAAGGCATGTTGCCTATCTTTACAAATGATTGTTCAACAAATAGTCTGAAATATGGCCCACTCCATATTGGGTATAGTTAGTTTTAGTATGTCGTACATTAGCCATATAGGCTCATAACTTTTATACAAAATGCACAAAAATACTGGTAAAGAGTGCTCCAACAACATGATATACCAAAAATATGTAACAGTAAAAAGTTTCCTCTAAAACTTTACTAATAATTATACCTATGTATGTGTGATTTTCATAAGGCATGGACATAGAATCATCCTTAACTTGATAAACTTTGTGAGCACAAAAGTGTTTAAACCATAAAAGTTCCAGGATCCAATTCAAACAAAGTGTCATTGGCCATCTCCCATTTGTGCCAAATTCCATCTCCCACTTGTAAACCATCCTTGGACAACTAGTCAACCATATTGTTCCTTTCTCTGAAGATATTTTGGAAACTTACCTCTTGAAATAGACCAATGATGCGAATTATTTCCTTGTATATGGGCCTTAAAAGTATATTTGTTGGTGGCCTCTTTTGTCTTATCCAGTCCACTATCAACTTTGAGTCACCAAAGACCCACAACTTCTGAATTTCATAAGATGTAGCTGCAAGCAAAGTTAGTTTTAAAGCCATAAGCCTACCTCTGTTATTTGTACTCATACCAATCCCTAATAATTTGACGCAATGTGTATCAGTGATGTATAGGGAACCTCCTATACCCCCCATAATTGGGATTCCCTAAGAGGCACCGTCAAAATATGCCCAACTGCTTGTTTTATCAATAATTTCCTCCTCTATAATTCTTAATTATCCAAAGTTAACAGATTGAGGAAAATGAATAAGGATTGTCAGAACTTTTGAAACATAAATAGAGGGGGCAATATAAACATCCTCAAAGGTATCCTTGTTCCTAGCTAACCAAATACCCCAGATGATAATAATTGGAAAGGACATGCATTCCTTTGAGTATTGATTATTTATCCAAGACTAGAAGGCTACACCTAAATCCTATCTTGACCAGGAGAAAGGTATCCCTTTTTTCTGTGAAACAATATCCCATATATGCACAAGTAAGGATAGGAAATGAACAAGTGTGTAATGGTTTCATTATCCACCTTGCAAAGGGGACATCTCCCAGGTCCCACTCTGAATCTTCTGACCAATTCGTCCCAAGATGGCACTTTGTTACATAGAGATAACCACATAAACAGTTTTGCCTTTAAGGAACATTTTAATTTCCAAAGTATGGAGGACCACCATGGGGGATCAGGGAGATCTACCTCTTCCTTGAGAACTCTATATCCGAGTCTAGGGGAATATGTACCTCCCTCAACATTTATTATCCACAAAATTTCATCATCCCTATCACTTAATCTGATGTGACAATCCTTGATAGCTTTGACATACCAAATCCATATATGTTTGTGTTCACCATCAAAGCCAAACACTTCAGCTGCATACCAAGACTGACTGAGGGGAGTGTTATTCCTCTGATCACTAATCTGACTCAACAAGGTGATGCCCTGACCTTTTAAAGACTCCACCATACCAATAGGAAATCTATGTGCACCAAGACAACCTATCCATGGATCCTGCCTAATTTTCACTCTTCTTCCATTTCCCACTTGCCAAGCAATCCAATCACCTATTATTTCAAAAGCCAAAATGAGAGCCTTCCACATAATAGAAGCATTCTTGGTATGTTTATCCGTGCTCCTAAACCAATCCTCAATGGAGAGGGGATGTATATATTTCTGAACCACCACCTTTACCCGTAAACCATCAACTTTTAGAATCCACCAAGCCCCTTGTGCAACTAGAGCCTTAGCAAAAAGGGATGGGTTCTTTAGGCCCCAGCCACCAAGATCTTTGGGTAGGGAAACCTTTTCCTAGGAAACCCAGTGAAAATATGTATCTTCATCATTCCCCTGCCATAGGAAATTAAAGGACAATTTGCAGATCCGTTCAAGAATACCCGCAGGTACAAAATCAATAAAAACGCAGTAGATTGGGATGGCTTCGAGAGAAAACTTCATTAAAATCATACGCTCGCCCCTCAAGAACTACTAATTACACCAAAGGAAGAGTCTCTTCTCAATTTTGATTATCATCCAAGCCCAATCCCTTTTATGATAATCATTTTCCTTTAAGATGAAACCCAAATATTTTAATCCTTGCTACAAATCCACTACATTGAACTCAAACTGAGTAGAGATCCTATCCTTATAAGCTTGTTCCAGATTCATAAAGGAAACAGTTGATTGTCTGAAAATGAGAGCCATTCACGTGGCCTCAACAAACCGGAAAACAATATATATATATATTAGCTTTTCAATCTCCCTACTTGTTCCATCAGAGAATATCATAATATAATCCACAAATAATAAATGTGATGAAAACAAAACCACCTCTCTTAAGCCCCTAGAAAGAACCTTGAGCCTTTGCACTACTGATAACCATGCTCAATCCTTCCACTACCAGAATGAAGAGGAGAGGGGCTAATGTGCATCTTTTCCTTAGACCCCTCCCTAACCTAAAAAAATTGAAGTCAAGTCGTTGATAAGAATAGAAAAAGAGATCGACCGAACAATGCCAACACTCGGTTAACAAATTGTAGCGGAAATCCAACGTGTAATAGAACTAACCTTAGATATAACCAGTTTACACGATTGTAGGATTTGGACAGATCAACCTTTAAGATGACAGTTGGGAGATGTCTTGCCTTTTCCAAATGAATGACCTCATGTGTTGTACCTATAGCATCATGTATTTGTCTTCCTTCCAAAAAGGCAAATTGTTATTGTGATATCAATCTCGACAGAATGCACCCCAATTGTCTTGCAACATCCTTGTCAATCACTCTGTATATATAGTTGCAAAGAGAAATATGTTTGTAATCTTTGTGATTATAAAAGTGATTTATGATTAGTTGAGTTTGGACTGTTTCTTTAAATATTATTGAAATTCTTTATGGTTTTTACAACTTATTTTTATAAATTTAGTAAGATATTGTTTAGTCATAATATACATTTCAATTCATACATTATATTTGATGATTTTATTAAAGTTAAGTACATTGTAATACATTTTATAGTTAGAGTAATAGTAAGAAAAAGGTTTCCTTATCTTATGGTTGGATTCTATAAGGAGTGGTAAAGCTAAGAGATAGAGCTCTGGTTGATTTTTTTAATGGAGCACAACCCTTATCATTAGACATTATTTATCAAAAAGGAAGGAATGGTTGGCATCGACATGGGGTAAAATTAAAATTTTTCATTTATGCAATGGTTTTATTGTTAATTATTCCTTTAATAATTTTATAGGAAAAGAGGTCGTTAAGGGGGGCATGGTTCTTGTAGAAATTAGTACTGTGCTTTTTCCATGGAAATAGTAATTCAACTCTGTTACAATGAGAAGGGACCTGCAAATTTTGCGGGTTTGTCTCTCAAAGCTACCTCTTAACTACTGGAAACCAAATATCTTTAAAGCCATATGAGATACTCTTAACACTTTTCAGTGAACAACCTTACAAACTCTTCAAAGCACCAATGGGAGCTACTAGACAAAATTTCCCTAGAGAGTGAGAAACTAGCTAGGCTTCAAGATATCATTTATGAAAGATTGTCATTCTGATGTAGATATTGCCATAATAAAGGGCATATTCTATGCAACTATCCTAGAATAGAACTCTCCTATAAGCATTGGAAAGGAGTGGTCATTCTGTAAAATGATTTGAAGTTGGTTATGGAGTATAATTCATCAAATGATCCACCTTCAATCTCTCCTTTTGGCCCTTGAGTCTTAGAGAATTTGTCTTTTGACTAGGGTGTGAAGGAACCATCATTTATATCAAGAGAGATTATAGAAAGCCTAGAGAATCAACCTCCTTATAGAACATTCAACTCAAGTGAATATTCAAATTTCTAGAAAATACTCTCCAAGGACAGATTTTCTTGGAGTGTTGTTCTAAATACAACCTCAAATATCCTTTATTTTCTAAGTTTGTTATGTGAAGGTCGATGGGAGCATATGGTGCATGTTACCACCCAAACCCTTACTTTCAGTGATAAAATTCCTAAATCACAAGTAAGATCATAGGGGCACTAAAGAACGGCTACCAAATGTCACTAGAGTAGCGGTTCCTTCATGCACTATTAGTTGGCTCTAATCTAGGACAAGGGGGGTATCCCTGAGAAACCATAACCAATCGTATGATAGTCACAATGAATAGAAGAGAAAGGCTTAGGAAAAAAAATTTGAATGTTGATATTTAGTTTACTTAATTTCATATTTGTTAACAACAAAAGAAGAGGTTGATTTTATAAATTTTAAGGTGTTGGAGAGTTATTTTAGTGCGTAAAATACCCTTGGGCATATGGATCTATAAGGAAAAGTTTTAATGTCTTTCTCTCAAGTAATAAGGGAATACTAAGGTTGGTCGGAGAAAGATACAACACCCTTGTATTGATGTCCACAAATACAAAAAATTGATTTCGAGAATCCTAATGAAGGAAGATTATCAAGTATGCAATGAGGGTATGATTGCAACTAAAGGATGTAAATTCCAACCATTACTAATTAAGAAATATGACATTCATTAACATTCCCAATAGAAAATATAAGTTAGAAGGAAAATCAACCACAAATAAATTCTTCTAAACAAGGAATAAAGTTACCTAGATTAAGCCCTCATAATACATTTGAATAAATCAAGTTTCCAACATTCAACAAATAAGATCCAAGTACATAGCCTCAAGCACCAAATAACCTTTAAATTATCTCTAGCAATAATCTGAAGTGTCTCCATAGACTTTACAACCAAAACAATAGGAGGAGTTTCTCTTATATAGAGAACAAAATTAAAACCTCATTTACATAAATAACAATATCCATATGCAAGAATCGAGATCCTAGATCTCTCACATGAAAACATGAACAAATAGTATCCTATGTCTAATCTCTCGTGGACAAGTCAACAATACATAATAAAATGCTATGTGATAGGTGGAGAATCCACGTATCATCTACAAGCCAAGACATCTCCTCTAGGAAGGACACATTATCTTCTCAAGATGATTTGATCAAGTGAAAGTGGCCCAAGGGTCCTAAAGAGGAGCAGTTCACTAAAAGGGAGTTGTCCATTAAATGCATGGATAAAATAATATAAAGTGTAATATTATGAAAATAACCCAATGGCTAGGATGTCCTCCCCAAAAAATACACAAACTTGTCCTTGATAATGTAACAAGACTTAATGAATGTGCAACATATATATCCATGGAAAATGTAGTCATGCTAGCATAGATCCATCTGCAAAGTTTGTTATAATAAGCTCTAGGTCCAAGAATAGGAGGATGGCCTAATCAAATCTGCCATGTTAGGTGGTTAAAACCTCGAAATATGTGACATCAAACCCTAAACAAGGGAGTGATCCATTATAATAGCAATTAAATATCCATAGAATATGCAACAAAAATGGTTTATAGTTGTTATAACAACCTTCATGAATCAAGGAGGCCTCAAATCATAACAAAAGGTGGAAGATCCATATGGGTACAACTCCAAGTCATCAACCAACTCAATGGAAGTGGGAGGGCATCCTAACAAAGTTTGGATATGTATTCCATGGCCCAAATCAAATGCTCAATGGAGGGCGTGACCTAGTAAACAGTGCATGAGTAGTGGCATGTCCTCATAATATGTCCATGAACCATGTGCTAACATGTGAAATCAAGTGCCAATACCATCAATAAGTTTCCCAGCCATGTAGGCCAATGTGGAGCAATGTAAAACAAAGTGTAATGTATGGTCCCCATGCCTCCAAACATGTGGAAGGATGCCAAGCAAGGGGATTGTTCTACTTCATCAAGTAACAATCCACTCAAAGTATGCCACATCATTGTCAAATGGTCAATAGCCACTAGGGAATTCCATCATTAACCCTATGCATCAGAACACAAGTATAGCCTCTAGAAATCCAAATCACCGTAATAAGGAACACTCAACTAGGAGAGTCATAAACCATGATGAATAATTCAATAATGTCAATAATGCACATCATCTAACTAAGGTGTATTGAAATAATCTCATCATCATGATGTGCTCTAGGGGGGCAACAAGAATAAGCAACTAGGTGTGCAAAAGAACAACTCTCCTCCAAACACCTTAACACCCACCAATGTTGGTCGATAATGTCACGAGGGAAGTGTCGAGGAGAGTGTGTGCACCAACAATAGTGCCCTCGTGTCAATCAAATGCTTCATCAACTTGTAAACCTATTATATGTGTGATGAAAATCACAAGTATAGGTCACCATATAATATGAGGGTTAACAATGCCAAAGATGTAGAAGAAAGGATGTTCAAATTCTTTTTGGCACAAGAGAAGTATATTTTCCCTTTCCAGAATGCTATACATGCCATTGTGGAAAACAATCTTACTTTCTTAGTTGATTTAAAATTTGGGCCAGAGCAAATTCCCAATTTATGGTGGGACTCAAACAAGGAATTTTTGGACGATGTTAGAACTACTTGGAAGGATGCAACCAACCATTACGAGTCAACGGTGAGGGGAGGTATATAGTTAAGTCTTTTTCCCAGCTTGCGAGATTTTATTATTATCAAAAGCTATGAAGTCAGCCACAAAGGTGTCATATCTCTGGATGTCCATGTAAGCAAATCAATATTCCTAGTTAAACGTAGGAAGAAAAAAATCATCCCACTTGATATTTTCCTATCGCCTCCCACTTTTGGAACTAGGAGGGTTACAAAGTGAAAGATTTGAGTAGAGGAATTTATTGATTTAATATATTTATTTGAAACCAATGTTTTCTTTGTTTATTTTGATCTAATTTGATTTATTATATTAAGACATAATTACGCTGAAGGCGTTTCACCAACGAGAAGCATGACCATCTACGTCTGCTAGATTCCTCGCTTATAGAGCGAATGGAATCCTGCCACGTGGATGGTGCTTTCCCGTTGGTTTTTACGCTGCTCCGGTGTTCTGTCTTGCTATCCTTTGGACCTTTGGACCTGTCAAACCCATATGCCATTGCAGCAGCAGCAAAACCAGCTATGATCCCGGCAAGAACGGTAATCATAGCTTTGTTTACTTGACAACTTAGGTATTGTTGGGTGATTTCTTTCATCTGAATCAACACCATTGATGATATTTCCTCTGCCCCCAAGGTTTTTCTATTTTTCCCAACAGGTTCTTGCCATAAATTCTAAAACAAGACAGATTTCTAAAGTGACATGAGCAATGATAACATAAGGCAATGTGGGTGAACCGAACTCAATAATTTTATTTAAAACGACATGAAAACGAAAAAAAAATAGTAATGATACCAAATGTTTATAGAAACTTCCATTTTTGGATGACCAAACGAAAAAATACAAAATTGGGCAAAATATTGAGCAGATTTTTGGAGTGAAATTAGAAATGAATAACAAAGGGCAATTGGGGAACTGGCTTGCCTCTCCATTGGGTACTCGAATCTGTAGTCTGGATGAGCAGCCCGCTCTCCAAAATCTCAAATCTGTAGAGACAGGCAGCTTAAACCCGCACAAATCTATAGAGAAAGACAGCTTAAACCCTACTAAAATCTTCAGCAGGTTGAACTTCAACTGTTTTTACTCTTTTTCACTTCATCCCCTTACGAACTATCGGAAGGCGAGAAGGGGTTATAGAGCCGTTCAGAATTTCGCTTTCCGAGTCTCCAAACCAACAGAAAACCTGGAAGCCAGACTTTGGACAAAGTTTTGTGTATTGTTGAGAGCCGACCAGAATCATCTATCGACTAAATAGTGTATCTGTCGATTGAAGCAGCATGCTCGACTACAAAACACCGGAAATCAATTCATGAAGAGCGCCCAGGCTTTGATGTTCATCCGACATGCAGCCGACCACTCCAGTCATAGCCGACCACTCCAGTCATAGCCGACCACTCCAGTTTCAGCCAACCACTATTCTATTTGGCTTACGATCGTCACATTTGGTTGAATCAATATTACGTTTTTTAATCCTCAATTTCATGTTAACTAAAAGATCAAATTCTGTTTGAGGATTCCAAAGGTGGAGTACCAAATCTCTTATTTGGATATGAGATCTCAACTATAGTTGTTTTGGCTGAAACTATCATGTTAATCAGGCCCAACCACCCAAAAAAATAAGATAAAATAAAATGGACCATTTTGTTTAGCTTCCTGTCGAACCTCGAGAGACTATGTCTCCAATGGCCTGTCGGAGCTTTTGTTTAGTATAACTGATATGGCATGCCGAGTTAAAACTGACGGACTTATATATTTGCTTTTAGTTACTGTTGTATTTATATAGTTTTTTGTATTGTAATTATTTCGATTTTGTGTTTTTAATTTTATTAACCTTGGTCTTTGGACAGGCAGAAGTAGGTGCTAGGTACATTGTTAAAGTTCATTGTTTCAGTCCACATCCACGGGCAAGCGAAATGGATAGCATTGTCATTTTTCACCACCAATTATGTGTAGTCCTGTGCAGATTTATCACACTGAAGCTGTAGGATTTTCCATAAATGTTGAATATAGGGTAATTTGCAAACATTTTCAGCTTTCTGGCGATATCCTTCTGCAAATGGCAAATGCAGGGAATTTATGAAGTGAGAAAGGCTGCATTTCGTATATCTATTCTACATAATTCCTTCTACTTTTTTAGCCACATTTTTTGCACATTCTTGCCCTACATGAAAATTTTGAAGCCTTACCATGGTATCAAATGCATATTCACGAAAGAAGACTTTTTTTTTTTATCTATCTGGAGTCTTTTTTTTGTTCATTTTTCTCCCACTGTGGGAAATCGCAAAGCTCCTTCATTCCATGACAATGTGCCAGATCAATAGCTTATTCTTCCAAGTATTTCCAGTGTTATTGCAAACAATTTACCGCACAGGATGTCCAGTCGAACCGACTGTTTCTGCCATGAAAACTCCACGTGATACAAGATATCGACATTAGCTTTATTGTGAACTTGGATGGGTTTTAGTGGCTCATCTGTACCCATAGAACTATGAAATTATTGCAAACAATTTACCGCCCAGAATGTCCAGTCGAACCGACTGTTTCAGCCATGAAAACTCCACACGAAGGCCGTTTCGAGATGCAAACGAGGATGGATACATGCTATACCTCCCCGGATCCTGCCGCTCCTTCGATAGATCGTTCGATCACCGACCAGATGCGACCCAACCAACAATTGAGAGAGTCTGACGTCGACCAATGCAACCGACTGGTTTGGAGATTTGACCAATGCAATTGACTGGAGACAGCCCTCGACCAATGCAACCAATTGGTTTGGAGACTCTACCAATACAACCGACTGGTTTGCAGGGAATGTGCATCCATTCTCGAACAAAGGCGAAAATGATGAACGATAATGAAACACCTTTCTTGTACAGATCTTCTGATTTCTCAAACAAATAAAACATACAAAACAAATAAATAATTCCGATCTTTGACAATAGTCTTGCCCGACCACTTCCTTAGCAGCCGATCACTTCAGTCGAATTAAATCCGACCAGTCCATTAGCCGAATGCAGTTGACCACATTGCCCATCGACTAAGTCGATCGGTCCAGTCGGTGGTCGATGATACTTAGTCGACGGCTGGTGCAAGTGGTTGTCATATGGTCGCACCTCTCATTATCGGTGCAATTATGGTATGATATTGAATGGTCGACTATCGCCTGATCAAGTTGTCAACGACAGCAACCAATGGCAGCAGTTAATGTGAAGAATGAGATTATATTGGAAATATTCTGTAGCTAATTGACATGACAAACCATATTTGTGCAAGTTCTTTTCAAAATGCATAACAAAATGCCATATATCGTAGAATCGTTTTTCAAAAATAATGGAAGCGTTTAAAAGAACTTTTAGTTCCTTCACATGATTCGGGCATTGCTAACGTTTGAAGCTGGGGATTAGGGCCGTACCTGAAAATAATCTTTTGCACAGAAAATGCGTTTGAGTTCACAGTTCTGCAAAGACCCTTGGTTATTGTCACAACGGATGGATACATTGAATCACTGAGGCTGCCCTTCTTCCACGTCTTTGAGATCTGCCACATGAATGCTAATTTTCTTTTGCTTGGAAACCTTCACGTATTCGAGACGTTCTAGGTGAAGCCTGAGATCTGTCACAGCTATCTTTGAACCATAGTAGCATAATTCGAGTACGAATACGGATACGAATATGATTCAATACGGAAAAAATACGTAATGAAAATATCTAGTACGAATAAAATACGGAAGTAGCTTGCTTATATATAATATTTTTAATCAAATATTTACAAATATATCATAAATATACATAGACATTTATACAATAAAATATAACATATATTTAAAAACCAAAAATATAAAATCTCAACAACTTGAGATATGGAAGTGTGAAACTTTAATTGTTATTTTAATAAGAAAGTATGAAACTAATGGTATTTCTGTTTTATAGTGTTTAAATAATTAAAGTTTGTTTTTATTAAATTGGTTTTAAAAATATAATTGTCCACTAATAATCCGTATCGGTATTACATCTACACCAAATATTCAACAAATCAAATTTATTCCGAATTTCCATAAAGAATTATGCTACTATACTTTGAACATGTAGTTGAGAAAAAACAATTCAATCTTTTTCACCTATAGAACTCCTGCAAATGTGCCACGGAAATGAAACCTCCATTGTGAAATTGATCGCATAAATTAGGCCCGTCGAATGATAATATTTTATTTGCTCTTTTACTTGGGAATCTTGGACGAGATTTATACTGTTGTTGACAAGAAATGTTAGTTTTACACTTTAAAATATTGTTCCAATTTTATTTTTATGATAATATTTTATTTGTTGTTGACAAGAAATGTTAGTTTTACACTTTAAAATATTGTCCCAATATGATTTTTTATGATAATATTTTATTTGCTCTCTTACTTGGCAATCTTTGACGAGATTTATACTGTTATTGGCATAGTCCAAAGTTTTGTATTTTGTCAATATGCCATCACCATGTCCATACCTTTGTATTTGTCCTTCATAATAGCCTTTCCTTTGAAATACAAACTTCATGTACTTTATTATTAAAATAAATCTCTGGTTTTAATATCTTTGAAATACAAACTGTTTCTACTTTATTATTAAATCTCTGGTTCTAATACAAGTGCTTTCATCAGCCAACTATAAAGGTCATTATCATCAATATTTTTTTCATTGTGTGAAGTAGACATTATCATTGATTTTAATTAAACATAAAATATAATTTCAACTTATAAATTTAATTAATCATAAATTATAACTTCAACTTTGTTGTATGATCCTACATAAGATTTACTCAAAAGTAATGCCTGTAGCTGAGAAAAACGCAGGATGTAAATGAAATAAAAATAAAGATTTAAGATTATAGGAGTTATTTATATTGAAATGAACTGGTTGATGATTAGAGAATCATAGCTCATTATTCATTTGTTAACAATGTACAAGATCCAAAATAACTTTCTTAAAGCTGACACCAACCTGTCATGGTTGTCTTTTTGAGAGTGCTTTGCAGCTGGTTGGCATTCTTCAAGTCTGTGTCTGCTATGTCTCCACATTTATTATATTAGCTCAGCTCTCACATGCTCTGCAACTTTCGACTGTTATAGGCCCCTCAAACAGTTCAACTTCCCTGTCAATGTTGAAAATTGACAGGCAGATGTACAAACAGTTCAACTTCCCTGTCAATGTTGAAAATTGACAGGCAGATGTACATATGATCGGAGAGTCATAGCTCATTATTCATTTGTTGAAAATGTACAAGATCCAAAATAAATTTCTGAAAACTCACACCAACCTATCATAGTTGTCCCTTTTTAGAGTGCTTTGCAGCTCGTTGGCATTCTTCAAGTATGTCTGCCATGGAGTGCAGTTTGTCTTCCATGTTGGCACAATTATTATCTTATCTAGCTCTCAGTGCATGCTCTGCAACTTGCAACAGTTATAGGCCCATCCAAAAGTGCAATTTCCCTGCCAATGTTGAAAAATGACAGGCAGATGTATATATGGGCACCCAAAAAATGGGATGATTACGTTATATATTATAGAGAGAACTTTCCATGAAGTTAAACATCTCTACTGCATTTGTATTTGTTATAATATATATATAGTATATACAATGAATACAGGATAGAAGAATTAGGCTGTTCTCCAAGCAATGTCTATTTTATTTTATGGCTGGAATGTGGTTTTTTTTTTCATTAAATCTGAAATTTGTGTTGTTCAAATCATTTTTCTAAATCTATAGATAGATTCAGCTTTCTCAAAAACTACAAGGACAATTAGATTATGCAAATTTAACACTGTTATGCGAGATTTTAAAAATTTCTTCTTGATTCAATAGAATTTATGTAAGAAAAATATGTCCTCTAAAAACGAAATCGTCAAACTTTTAAGCTACCCACATCTTTTCTACCTACCACATTTATGATAAAAATTGTCCCACAACAATCAAATCCATCACTACTCTTAGTTACACAATTAAAACTGATATCCCTAAAAAAAATACACATATGTACTTTACAAAGTACTCAGTAAAATATTAACAAGTAAACAGAAACCACCCGGACGTGTGAGGAATGCCACAGAAACCAAACCATTTTATAGTATGACAAACTAACAATCAGGGCTCCAATTTAATGGAATCCACATATGGATTCGAGTTGTACACTGCCTCCACAAAATACTTGTTGAACAAGAATGTCAGATGTTTTGTTGAACACTGCCTCCAAAAATAGTTCAAACCACCACTCCCACTTGAGGAGTGTCTCTTAAAAGCTATTTAAAGATTCGACCAATTTACACTATCGACTTCTACCAACATAACAAATAAACTTCTACCACGCACTTATTGGGCGTTCATATTAATGGATTTACGATAATAGTTTTGCAGACACGCTTTTTTTAAGCTTCATACACTTTATTTATTTCAATATTTCTTAAAGCTTTGAAATAAGATTGATGGTTGAGAGAGAAAATGAAAGATTGATCATTGAAAAAGAAAGTGTATAATTTTTTTTTAGTTTTTTTCTACATCACTTTAAAGGTTGATGCTAAATTTATTTAGATTCAATATTTATTGTGTTATCGAAAAAAATAATTGAGATGTCCTCATGCTGGGCTTCAGATTCCATCCTACAGAAGAAGAACTGGTGGATTTATATCTGCGCAGGAAAATGGAGGGGAAGCACTTCAATATTGAACTCATTACATCCATCGATCTCTATCGATACAACCCCTGGGAGCTTCCAGGTTCCATAAACATATATACCCACTACTTCTGTTTAATTCATTCATATAATTTTTTAAACTTTTTCTTCCTTCTGGAGAATGGATGAAACTGTACTGGCTCCTCTTAACCTTAGCCTGTATCTTGAACTCGCAGCTTTGGCTTCCAATGGAGAGAAGGAGTGGTTCTTTTATGTTCATCGAGATAGAAAGTACAGAAATGGAGATCGACCGAACAGAGTTACAACGTCTGTGTATTGGAAAGCTACAGGTGCCGACCGGATGATTCGCAATGGAGTCTCTCGTTCCATCGGCTTAAAGAAAACGCTCGTATTTTACGAAGGTAAGGCGCCCAAGGGAAAAAGGACGAGCTGGATCATGAATGAATATAGGCTGCCACAACTCGAAACCCAAAGAATTCAGAAGGTTTTTACTCTATTTGCCATGGTAGTTTAACTTGTTTGCTCGGAGGTGATGAAATACAGTTGTGTTCGTGGAGCGAGCTGATATCAGATCTCTTAAATAGATACCGCAAGCTAGATGCTCTCATAATATACTAATTAAATTAAATAAGGAGTTAGTTTATTAATTCTGTTTTGAATTTACAAAGTGTTAGAAGTATTAAATATTTAAGTTTAATTAAAAAAACATTAAAAATTTGCGATTTATAGCTTAAAGATTTTGATCGTTTTAATAAGGTTTTTCATATGGAGTATTATTAAGTTTTTCCATGAGGTTTAGAGAAAAAAAATGCTCATGGATATACTCCTGACGCTTGTAGAGTGATATTTCCTTAAAAAATAATCTATCTGTGTTGATATTATCTAATTATTAAAATATAAATTCATTCTAAATTAACACTTGCTTGTTATTTGCGAACAAAGTTTGTTTTCAGCCCAACCGCCCACGACCTAATATCGTCGTTCGGGTCGGCAATCGACATAGCAGAATCTGTCGAAGAACCGACAGAAGGGGGTAGTCGGACCACGACAAGTCGGAAGGCCGACTAATCCATCCATCATCGACATGAGAAGATTTGTTGACCATCAATTTGCTTTATTACAACACTTGGGCCAGGAATATGCCAACTATGTCGATAGTCGCCCAATGAAATTCAAAGACTACATCATGGAGAAATCTTTGAAGACTGCGTTCATGGAGAAAAGACTGTGTTCATGGGGTTGCAATGGCTCATGGGGTTGCGATGGCTCCATTCTGTTGGCCGACACCTCAACGTTTACAGGAGAAAAGACTGCAACCCCAAATAACAATTCTGTGAGAGGATTCGACGTAATAGACATCATCAAAACTCAAGTAGATGCAGCTTGCAGTGGTATCGTGTCAGGTCGAGTTGGTCAAGCCTTTAAAAATTGGTCAACTTTTAATTATGTGGTCGGGATGGTCGACACTTTATTTGGTCGACATAGTGTTTATAACTAACAAAGAACCTAAACACTGAAATAACTGCAGAACTTGGGAAGCGTAAGAAACAAGGGAGAACCTAGGAAATAATCGTGGAGTTGGTTTGGCAAGAATAGGTAGAGGCTGCAAGTCCCAATCATTCTTTGATTATTTGAGATTGTTTATTCATGGCAACTAAGGGAATTATGTATTCTGGGCATCTAGGAATATTCATTAAGCCAACCGACTATTGCCGTGAACCCGTCCGACCATTAAGCCGACTATATTCATTAAGCCAGCCGAATATAAGCATCTAGCAATATTCATTAAGCCGTCCGACCATTTTGATGGAAGTTAATGCCTGTGCTTATGTTTTTCTTTCTTCTAACTTTCCTCTTTTCCTAGCGACGTTCATTATTGCTCCTAAAGGGCAAATGCTAATTAAAATTTATTGACAAAAACTTAAAAAAACACTTATTTCTTCATAGCTACAAAATATACTTAATTATGAATATTGATTTTCTTGTAAATGTAATATACTAAATAATACACTTAATTATGAATATTGATTTTCTTGTAAATGTGATATACTAAATCTATGAAGATTTGATATCCAACTTTATACTCTTCTCTTCTAATATAAAATTAGAAAACATTTTTTCTTTCAAAAAGGAAACATAATTTTAATGGTTCGATCATAGTTGATATCTATAATATATTCTCTGAACATAACCTTTAAAACTTAAACCATATAGTGGATATATGCAACCCACAAAAAAGAGGGCCAAATTCCTAAGCATTTTGTAAGGTTCTAATACTTTATTTTCTATTTTTAAAATATTTAACTTCAATCTTTGATCCACCTTTTCACCTTTCTAAATATTTTGTATAGAATGATATATTTTTATACTTTTTAATCTTTATAAATATTGGTGGCTTGATTGAAAATTAGGGCGGGCTATAATGTTTAACTAATGTAAGTTTTGTTGCAAATTACTTTTATGCAAATCATATAAGTTTTGTTGCAAATTACTTTTATGCAAATCAATTTGAGAAGAAAAACATGGATATATATTGCATAGTTTTCTTTTATTGAGGGGTGAATTCGTGGATAAAATATGAGTATACTTGGAGTACAAAATCCACACATTGTTTTTTAAAGGATAAATGAAGATTTTGAAATCATTGTTTTAAGCTAAATTTATATAGAATTAGACTTAAATTTCTTATTTTTTTTTCTATTTGGTAGAATGTTGTAAAAAACACAAGACACAATTTTTTTATTTTATATTCTTGGAAAATATTGTATAAGTATTTTAAGAAATTTTTTAAGATGGATTTTAAGAAATTTTATAGACAAATTCTAACTAGCAAAATTAAAGAGAATAATATGATTGTATTGAAGGATTGTAATTCATATTTTAAAAAGCTTTATGACTCAAATGATGTCACAAACAACATTCAACCCCTTTTTATGGAAGATGAATTTTTTTCTTTAGAAAATATAGAAGGACATTGAAGGCTACCGAGCTGAAATCCAAAAAATTGGGGAGTTTGTCCTCATCCCTCACATCCACAAGCTCTTCAATATTGCAGTCAAGCAAGGCTTCCCTAAACCTTGGACTCAGAGCCTCATTGTACCCATTTTTAAAAGTGGCGATACAAATAACCCCTCTAATTATAGGACCATTATGATTAGCCCCCTCTTAGCCAAGTTATATGGTATTAGTTTGGAAAATAAGATCAATCTATGACTAGAAAGTTAAGGTAAAAGGGATAAAGGGAAAGCCGGTTTTAGAAGGTATCATTTCACCATAGACCACCTCATTACTCTCAGGATCATTGTGGAGGAATGTCACAATAATAAGCTCAATCTCCTTTGTTGCTTTGTGGACATTAGGAAAGCTTTTGATAAATTGCTTGGAAATAACTTTGGAAAAGATTAGAAGAGTTAAAGGTTCATTTCAAATTGAGAGTTGCTGCAATAAGGTTGTACAAGAATGCCATTGCCAAATTTAAGAACATTGAGGGTTGGCTGGAAGATATTAATTGTAATATATGAGTTAAACAAGGTTTCTCCCTCTCCCCTACTCATTTTGGTATATACATTGATAAGTTAGAAGGTCGTTTAATAGAGGTCGACTGCACTGGAACGACATTAACAAGAATTGTCATCATCCTCCTTCTTTATGCTGATGATATTGTTCATCTAGCAAGATGTCCCTCTGATCTTGATAAGCAATTAAGCATTCTCAAGGATTCTTCTTTGGTATGGGCATGATCGTCAATACTAACAAAACCAAATTTATGTTGAGAAAATCTAATAAGGTCACTTATGCTCATTTTCTGTATGATAATAACAACTTGGAGGAAGTGACTTCCTACAAATATCTTGGGATTGATATCCATCACATGCTTAACTAGAACTACAACACCGAGAAAATGATCAATGGAGGGTGGAAAGCTTATTTTGGTCTTGAAAACAATTGTAGTCAAGAAACCTTGTGATGTGGGATAAAAAGAAATTCCTTTTTGAAATTCTCGTCACTCTTGTTCTCCTATGTGGGTGTGAAGTTTGGGGCTCTAGCCTCTCTAGAGAATCTTGGAGAAGGATTAAGCAAATCCAAAATCATTTTATAACTTACAAACTTAAAATTAAAAGCAATACGCCATATCCTATTCTCCTGATTGAAGTGGTTATTTTCTCCATTGAGAGCATAGTTATGACTAGATACCTAATGTACAAGAAAAAATTAAACAACTTGGGAGATCAGAGACTTCCAAAAATTGCTTTAAATTCCAGTCAAAACCACGTAAGGCTCAAGAGAGGTTGGCATAAAGATGCCATGTCTTGGTTAAAGATGTGGGGAATTGATGAAAATATCACTTTGCAATATATAGATGATATATTAAAAATATTATTACTTCGAAGTTCAAAGAGAAGCTATGGTGTGATGAAAATTTTAAGGATAAAAGAAAATTAAGATATTGCAAGGAGGTCATTAACGCTAATCTTGAAGATCAAAATTAGCTCTCTGTTTTAATTAGCATAAATAAGAAGACCCACATAGTTAAAATAAGAACGAATTCTCGTGAACTGCATAGTGAAATAGGGCGTTAGACCTTTCCTAAAACTCCGGTGAAATAGGGCGTTAGACCTTTCCTAAAACTCCGTGGGCTGAAAGGATATATCATCTTTGTGAGACTATGAATGTTACTGATGAAAAACACTTCCTCTTATATTGCCCTACGTACACCCACATAAGATCTTAGTTTAAAAAAAAATGTTACAATACAAACCTGCCCAATCTTCTATCTCATCAAAATTATAGTAATTTAGGAACACTCCTTTCCAAGATTTTTGAACACATAAATAAAATTCTAAAGCAAATCAAGTAGTTCCTTACTTTTCATTCTTAAGATTCCATAAACCAAAATTAATTTAAATAAAGATTAATTATCATCATCATCATAAAAAATTCACCATATTAAATCTTTACCATATTTCTAAGAGTTTTAAAATAAAACCTTATAACCTTTATCATTATAGTTTATCTTACCTTTATCATTATAGTTTTATATAAAGTAATGTCTTATATTATCATTAAATACACAATTATATTTAATATAGTAGAGTTTTAAAATAAGACATTGTAACCTTTATCATTATAGTTTTATATAAGGTAATGGCTTATATCACCATTAAATAAACAATTATATTTAATATCGTTGAAAATGTGAGAAGCCACTTACCTTGACCCTTGTCTCAAATAATAATTATTTATGGAAACCATATATGCTCAAATACCACAACTCCACCTTTTCAAATAATAATAATTATTTATGAAAACTATATATGCAAAAGTACCACAACCCCACCTTTTCCACTTGGTCGTACGCCCCATGACAACCCTAAAAGGTCAGAACAATCAATCCTTTTTTGGGTTGACACTTAGCCAACGAGAAAAACGCTCGTTTCCGCTTTCTCATGATTTAAATCAAAACATAAACTCAACTAAATTTAATCCTCCCGTCCCGTGGGAATTGAACCTGGAAACTCTAACCAAAAAAATTGCTCACAAATCGACAAAAAGCAAAACTCTATTATGTTCGTCGTCCTCGCGTGTGGAATCCGAGAAAAGCTTGATGGAGGCGTTGAAGTGGCGAAATCTCGACTCGCATCATACGGCGTGCGGCATCCCTTCAGACCTACAAATGGACTCCGCGATCTATTTTATTCTGCAATAATTCTCTGGACAGAAGGCATCTTAAACATTCAAAGATCCTCCGTTCGGTATGTTTTGCCTGTTTTTAACGCAAACAATGCACATGACCTAGGCTTCGAGCCAGAAAATTTTCTGTGAAGAAATATATTAGGTTGTATTTGTTTATTTGGAATAAGAATTTGATGTTTTGTTTTGCGGTGGAAATTTCTTTCTTTAAACCTTTTCTGATTCTCTTGAGCTTATTCTTTGTATTTGCACGGCTGTAAATCTGGAATCTATCTCACAGGGCCCTTCCTTTTTTTAGCTTTTTCCTCTGGTTGACCATAATGTTGTGCTATTTTAAAATATTTTTTTGTTTATTTTGTCCTATTTTAAAAGCATTTAAAGTTTAGTTAGTATTCGGATTGACGGAAAATATTTTAGTAATACTATTTGAAACATCGAATAGCTTTAACGATTAGTTAAATGAAGCATCTTCATTTCTGCGTTTTCCAGACAGAGTTCTTCTTTTCTGGTGAGCATTTAGCTGTAGAAAAACAGTTCTCTCTGTATATTCTATTGTTTCTTTGAATGATTTTCGCATGAACAATCGCCCTTTTTAAATTTTAAGTTATTTGAATGATTTGCTTTACGCGGTTATCGTTGCTAGATAGAAAATATTTTGTTTGCAGTTTTTAGACGGTTACTTACTGGTCTTATTTTTTCCTTGTACTGAAAATTCCCCACTCTAAACTCTTTCCCCAGAGAAATGCATGAATTATTTCTGTATGTTTTTGTCTTTGGAAGCCAATATTGAGAATATTTAATGCCAGGTTCTAGGGAACTGGTATTGTGGTTATTCTTACAGATTTTGTGTAAATTGTGCTGCGGAGATTCTTAAGGTTCAGCTATTTTGTGGCCCAAACTTTAAAATATTGGTATATGTGGCTCCTTAATAGTTGAGACCCCAACTGTTGAGATTATTTAATGTCAGCTTCCAGGAAAAAGATTTTGTGGTTATTCCTGTAGGTTGTGTAAATTGTGCTGAGAAGGTTCTCGAGGCTCAGCTACTTTGGTGTGAAGTCATAGAAAATTAGTATATTTTACTCCTTGCAAGAATGGCTAATGGAGAACAAGATTTTGTTGAAATTGTTGATGATTCTCACTTGGATATTGGAAAATATACGGATTTAGTGAGGAGTCCAGCAGCCGGAGCAATAGCGACCTTCATTGGAACAACAAGGGATACGTTTGAGGATAAACAGGTTCTGGAGCTTAGATATGAGGCTTATGTCCCCATGGCCCTTAAACAGCTGAAAGCAATATGCTCTGCAGCTAGAAACCGATGGAAAGTAATGAGACTTGCAGTGGTGCATCGTCTCGGCGTTGTACCTGTTGGCGAGGAAAGTGTTTTTGTTGCAGTGTCCTCTGTCCACAGGAGAGATGCTCTTGAAGCCTGTGAGTATATTATAGATGAAATCAAAATATCAGTTCCTATTTGGAAAAAGGAAGTTTATTCCAATGGTGAGGTCTGGAAGGAGAATTCTGAGTTTTTCCTGAGAAAACCAGTGGAAAGTGAAGAGGAGGTAAGTCTGAAACAGCAGAAAGGTCATGAACGTTCTGGGTGCTGCAGCCGCAAGGAAAGAGTGTTTGAGAATGGTAGTGAGGTCTGGAAGGAGAATTCTGAGTTTTTCCTGAGAAAACCAGTGGAAAGTGAAGAGGAGGTAAGTCTGAAACAGCAGAAAGGTCATGAACGTTCTGGGTGCTGCAGCCGCAAGGAAAGAGTGTTTGAGAATGGTAGTGAGGTCTGGAAGGAGAATTCTGAGTTTTTCCTGAGAAAACCATTGGAAAGTGAAGAGGAGGTAAGTCTGAAACAGCAGAAAGGTCATGAACGTTCTGGGTGCTGCAGCCGCAAGGAAAGAGTGTTTGAGAATGGTAGTGAGGTCTGGAAGGAGAATTCTGAGTTTTTCCTGAGAAAACCAGTGGAAAGTGAAGAGGAGGTAAGTCTGAAACAGCAGAAAGGTCATGAACGTTCTGGGTGCTGCAGCCGCAAGGAAAGAGTGTTTGAGAATGGTAGTGAGGACAATAGCCATTGCAGATTCGAATTTGTGGAGGAGATTGAAAAAGAACCAGTAGGAAATTCACATTGTGAAGAGGGCGCTATTTCACAAGACTCATAGAGGAGGAGGAAACTGGCAGGGTTAGCTGTCATACTTATTTCCTCGAGGACAAATGTATTTCCGTTGTTTAAGATCTGGATTGCATCCTTTCAAACATTTAAGATCTCTTTCTATCCTGATGTAAGTTATTTTATTCTCAAGCTTCACGGGCTGTATTCGAGGTAAGCTCAGTGACAGATCTAGTTTTATGTAGAAAGCTTACAACGAGAGAAGGAAATTTAATTGCTCAGTTTCTTTTTCTAAATAAGAAATTTTGTTCGGTTCTCCTTTCATGAGGAGAGGCTGCAGCCTGACTATGATTTTCATCTGTTATTAGTGATATTTCAGACACATCCAAGACGCATATTTTATGTCTGTTTTTTGATGAATTGTTATGTATTCCTCTGAAAAGGGTGTTTGGTTTAGTGTTTTCAACTGGCCTTCATAGATTGTTATTTCATATTTCAATTGATCTCATTGCCATTGAGGACAGCATGTATCCCTATGCCATGGGAAGATATACCTGACCTTGAAAACATACGTATCAGTCCCACCTCAATTGCTTTTGATATTTGCATAGGGACTACTATGAATCACAATAACATCCAATACAAGGAAGAATATATTATATAAGTTGTTGGCATTTTAACTCCTGAATCGTAGAGAATCCAACCAACGCTGCCCATTCCTCTCCATCAAAGTTGCACAAGTCTTACCCCTTAAAACAGTCTGTCGATTACACGCAATATTATGAACAACCAAGAGTGGAAGTGTCATAAATTTGGAAACATGAAAGGGCACTTTTGGATAGGAATTCTTATATGAATTTCTGAATACTAGATAAGGCGGGTCTAACAACCCATAGATTAAAACTATACAGCTCCTCTTGAAATCACCCTCCCAAAAACATTTTTCCTCACCTGAGCCTATGATCTCAAACCAATGATTGCCCTAAAGCTGCCTTAGTGCAATCACCATAGCCAAATCCACCTAGCTTAACCAGCCACATTTCTCTGCTTGTGGATACCTGTTTTTGAGTTGGTAAATCTTTTTCACCAACTTGAAAAAATCATGGAGCATCCCATGCTGTTCCTCCCTTATTGGCCTAATTCTGTGCATTCCCTCAATCTCCTAAAGCTTCATTATAATTTTATCTAGCTTCACTCCCTACTTCTCAGTTTGGATGTTTCGGATTGTTTTAATTTCCTTTGGCAACCAATCCTCCTTAGAAATATCATAGGCTTTGGCACCCAACTTCATTGCATTTCCATAGAGGATCGACAACGTCCACATACATGTTCTCCTTACCAGACCCTAACAAGATTGTTTCAGCCCCTTTCAACATTCTTTAGCTAAAAAGATTATATTTCTTTCGGTCCTGGAATGAATCTGGCTTTACCTTTGAGTGCCCACTAGTTGCAGGATTTTTCCCAATCTGCTCATTTCTTCCATCACCCTTGCAGTGTCTTCCTCTGAGTCCTTCCCTGGTCTCTTCACCTCCTTATTGGTCGCCGTACATAGGGAGTATCCATACTTCTAGCTGGCCTAATTTTACAACATAAACATCAATGCATCTTGCAATAATTAATAATACCTTTAGGATTTTTTTGTAATCCATAAGTTTATAAAGAGACCTTTAGGGTGCCATTGTCAGCCTCACTTTCACATTCTCTTGTAATCGTGTCTGAATAATGGCCCTCAAATAAACAGGTTTTATTCTCTGATGAGTGATCCCATAATCTTACCTCGACTTTTTTTCCCTTTTTTCTCCAAAGTACATATCCTAGGGAAATCCACCAGACACTTCCCCTCATTTCAAGGTTGGTACTGATGGTAAACCGGATTCTTTAGGGCCCAAGGCCTATACAACACTATACTCATCAGGAGCTCAACATGTCACTTGCAGGAATTGATCCTGGGCTGGGAGGATAACACTCCTTCTCTCAACCACCCTGATTAGACCCAATGGATATAATCTTACCTCGACTTATAGTTAACATTCTTTTAATTTTGATACTCCAGAGTCCAGTCCTTGTCCTTTATCTGATCTTGGAAATTCATTAATTTTAACTTAGTTGCCATTAGATTAAACCGTTCATTTGCTATTTTTTGTGCCAACCTATTCTTGCTTCTTTTGATGTGCATAATCTTGACTTCTGTGAAGAATGATGCTAACTTTTTACTTTTCTCAACTAGGTCCTAGAGCCTCCAATTTGTGATGCGGTTCCTAGTAATTAATCCAGTTACTAGCATAGATTCCCCCAAAACTAAAAGACTGCTAATTTTTAGTCTAGCGGCAATGAATGTCCACATGACAATCATAAGCTCTGCTTCATTATTAGTGGCCTCGCCAATTCCTAAGGCATAAATATGAACTAACCTGCTTCTCATTGTCAAGATCACCTCCCCTCCAACCTTTCTGTGATTACCTTTAGCTTTCCTGCCAAATTTGAAGCACAACCATCCTCGAGGAGTTACCAAGGTAACAGCCATCTAATACTCATCACTGGTCACTCGATTTTATGATTTGTAATAACTTACTTTAGGTTCTGGATAGACATAATTTCTTGTTCCTCATGCACTAGTTGGCCTCTATTTCTGCCCTGCTTTATATTGCCCACAAGGTTTTCCTAACCAAATATTCTATATACAATTTCAAACTTTCTGAACTCTAATCTCGTGATTTCTCTAAAGATGCTTGAAATTTTTTAACAACCAAATTCCCAAGCAAGTAATGCCAGACAAAATTGCTTTTAAAGAGTTGAGGATACCTCTTCTGCTTTGCCACTTCTGTTTTCGAAAACATATCCCTAATCTGCTCCATTTTTTCCACAGTTTGCACTCTTTTAGTGAAATGCAAGCTTGTTTCTAGGATAAAACCTAAGGGAATAGATGATTAATTGTATCCTCAACTCCCTACACAGATAGATCATAGACTATAATCGGACCTTGAAAGCCTCTATTCATCAGATTATGCTAAGTCAGAATCTTGCCGTAGCATGTAAGTCATATAAAGGTTGCAATTTCTGGTGAGACCTTTTGGCTGCCAAATCTTATCCCACAACCTGTTCTTTGCAATGCTCCACCAAGTTTTCGGGATGGGTAATGTGGGAACGGGGAAATACATCAAGGCGACGTGTGAGACACCCCCCAAATTTTAGGGAATGTTGGGGTCCTTGACATAGGGTACCCTATCTGAAATCCTAAAAAAAGGTTTTAAATATATGAACATTGAAAGACGATGACAAGTCACAAACATGAATAATCAATGCGTGAACTAAATATTCACAGTGGCATGTAAATTGCACCAAAGTTCCAAACACAATTCACAAACATGAATAACAAAAGCATGAAATAAATATTCACAGTGGCATGTAAATTGCACCAAACACAATTCATAAAACACCTTTGTACTTGTCATTGCAATTTTTAATGATCTTTTTCATCGGCCGAAGGATAATTCATAGGTGGGGGTGTCCTCCCATCCCCCTTTTAATGGGGTTCCTCCTGTGTCCCTTTTTGAGGGGTGGGAAGGACTGCCCAAGCATCCCCTATATAGGAGAAACATCTCACATTTTTGGGGACACATTTCAGACTGTGTACCCTTGGGTTTCCCCACAAGAGGAACATGGGGAAACAACCCACATGAAGCTTCCCCATACCTGGAAGCATGGGGGGTGCACCCCCCACCCAGAGAAGCTCAACCCGTGCTACATTGGTTCTTTGTTTCTTGGGTTCTTTCTCAAGTTGATAGCCCTCCTTGACTGTGTCCTTACCATTTCTACATGAAGCTTGACAGAGCACATTACTAGTCCTTTTGGTATAGACTCCTCTTATGCCTAGATATTCTTTGAAACGGATTTCTTGTCATGGCTCTATTCAAGGTTGTCCAATCAATTTGCCAAGATTGGATGGATTCCTCTATCCTTTACTGAAATCAACGGCTTTCTTTTTATTATGGTGCTGCAATTCTTGGCTACTTCAGATTGAGATGTCTACTCATGATGACCTGTGATAATTGTCATACTCTGTTTTCTTTTTTCCCAAATTTCTGTGCCACTCTGCTTGGAAGTTACTTACTCCTCTGGGAATTTCTTTTTGTGAATTACTTTACCAGTATTTAGAAATCAAAATAAAGTTATAGAGATGCCAATCCTCCCTACAAATTCTCCAAAAAAAATTGCACCTAGTACATCATGCAAAAATATTAGGGATCTAATTTCCACCTCCCCTCCCCCTGTCTACTTCTACAGACTCTGTCCCTTTTGAATATGACGCTTTTCAGATTGCTTTTGATCGCCAAAATTGAATATTGATAAGTTTGAAGGCCTCACAGTACTGACCTTCTCATTTGAATCCTCCCTGTTCAAGTAAGCCACCAAAGGCTACTCTCCATCCTCCCCTTAAGCGTTTTCCAGCCTCTCGGTTTTAACTTATTAGAAAAGAGGGGAATTCCAAGGTGAGCACCCAGGAAGTCAGCTTCCGGGAATCCCATAATATTTTGTAGATTTTAATGTGCCTTCTATTAAAACCATTTAGCGAATATTCAACTTGCCTCTTGAGGCAAAAAGGTACTTCCCCAATATTTTCTTTGGAATTTTCACCTACAGAATACTCAGCTTTCCTGGTAGCATTGTTTCATCATTTAATTGTAGGATGGATATGATTTCTGACATAGGAGCTTACCTACAATTCAAAAACTGCACCTTTATCCTCTGAGTTACTTGAGGCCACCAAAGTTGCATATAAATGCGGGGATACTGATCAATGTTGCCTTAACCTTATTGAAGGTTTAAAGAAGTCTGTTTGGAACCAATAACAAGCACACCAACAGAAGATAATGAAATGCAACCTTTCACCGAGTCAGTCCAACTCTTTACAAGTCTTCATGAAAGCCAAACTTCCTTAAAAGAGGTCGTAAGAGGTCCGAACTTTGAATTAATCTTATAAAAGGCCATAGCCATATCCAATGTTAAAAGAGATCAGGCCTCCTCTCCTCCTATGTTGAATGAATTTATTCTGAGCAGCAACTGCACTGTTTATTCCTTGCCTACCTTAGGTGAAATACCCTGCCCCTCTTGTTAGACCTCCGTTTTGACCACTGGATTATACCATGTCAAATAGACAAATACATATATATAATGATGAGTTGGCTTGATGCCTAGACTTATGTTGGATTTTTAGCATGATAAGTTTTGATACATTAACTACTCACTAGGTGGGTAAACATTTCCACATTGTATTTTTGTGACATAAGCAGGAACACAAATTTAATGCTAAAACCACCAATGGATTGCAAGCAAGTACAAGCGGGCTATGATCCCACTAGAGGGGAAGTAAGGGGGTAAGCTACGGAGATAATACTATGTCAAAGCTGGCAAGTGTCTCTTTCGTATGCTCTCCACATTCCTTCGCATGATCATTTGGAATCCTTTTTAGCCTTCTATTTAGTGGTCAACATGAGAGATACATGGGATTCCATGGAAGACACATGGTCTCATGCATTGCTAGGAGTACATGAACCTCAATTTCCTTATGGAAGCTTCTCCTTCCTCACTTGTTTTTGGTCCATCCATGGACTTACTGCCTATAAGCTACCATGATTGCACAATTACTTATAGCTGCTAATATTCCAACAAAATGTTATAGAATTTCCATGATTGTAAATGCTATAAGAGATCGAGGAAAACTATACTCAGCAAACCTGTGCTTGTACTAAAGTCAGCCACAGCCAAAGCCAAGGTCTACCTTTCCAGGAAATCCATATTCAAGCAGCAAAAGAGATTCCTTGCCTTGATTGGAGCCCTGGAGGGAAAATATTTCCTGAGGGGTTGCATTGTAGAGAAGGGAGGATTCCTGTCTTGGTGTTGTGTGGGCTGAGAAGGAGAGTGGTGGCTAGTTTAAGGTGAAGTGTTATGCCTGGAGGAGTTCCAGTGTGAGGCGTGGTAGATGATTGGAATTTCTCTGCCTGAGAAGTTATGGGTTGGGTTGTGTGTGAGAATTTAGAGCTTGCAACTAGACATTCACCCTTGTGGTCTCATAGCATGGCAGATGCTTATGGTTCAGTGGATAATCATTGTTTGCAGCTAGTCAATGGTTGCATTTTCAGAAAAAAGTTAATTGTTCTTTTGTATATCAGTTATTCTTTTATGTTTGCGTAATTGTTCTGAATTATAATTTGAATGCAAATGAAACTAAGAACAATGAATATAAGGAATTGGGTATAAAGATGTTATGAATGTAGAAAATTTTGAAGTAAACAAAATGGATGCATCATTATTTATTGATTCTGTTCGTATTTTCTTCCAGTAAACTTCATTGAAGCATAATATTGCACAAAGTCTGTTAATGGAATTGGGAAAACGATGAATTATGTTTAATGAAGAGAGTTTTGGTTGTTAATGGCTCATGGTTTTATATAATTGTGCATGAGCATTATTGTTGTGTTCACTGTCTTTATATGCTTCAAAGAGTTGCTTCCACATCAACAATTGATTTAGTATGCGTTAGCCAGGAAGCCAATTCTTCATAATGGATGAATCTAGGTGGAGATGGAAGAAGGAAAATTTAAAAATGGTTGACCTTATGGCCAAGCAAGGCATCCAAGTTTTACGAACAGCAACAACAGATTAACTCGGCATTGAATGCTAGAAAACCTTAGGTAATGTGACAAAGAGATAGAACAATGAAGCATGCACAAAACTCTCTGTTGGGTGAAACCCTAATCGATATGGACTCAAAAATGATATTCTTTATTATCTTCAAGTCACTGAATTGTACAATAACAATGAGTCTCTTTTATAGATCTCATCAAACCTAATTATAGCCTAATCATTAATTGACCTAAGTCACTTAAAACTATGACTTTATTATACCAAATAAGCCTGATACTCTAACACCCTCTTAAGGCTTACAATACAATTAAAACATTATTTGGATGCTTTTATTTGACAAACAGTTTTTGGACTAGATAGGTCTCCATCAAGTTGCCTTGTAACCCTTGTAAAGGATTCCCCAGTTCTATGATTCCACCTCCCCGAACTCTTGAATCACAGATCACAGGTCTCCTGAACTATCTAGGCAAAAATCCATGTTGAGCATTACCTACACTTGATCCCTTCCTTGTCTACTAAGTGTGGACATCTTTAAATCATGAAAACATCATTGGTTTTTATTGTCCTCTGTTCTAATCAGGGACAGGGGTAAAGGTTTTTCCGCTACATAAAATATGTTGATATTGATACAAGGTTGAACCATCAAATATCCGTATGGAAATATCTCCATCTACCAAGTCACCAAGGTACTTAGCCAAGCTGCTTGCCTAGTTCTCTAGGAAGACATTATGGATACTGGGTTTATCGAAATCAATTTTACATTCGTTGAAAGCAATGAAAACCCTAACTACTGAAAAGTGAACATGCTGAAAAAATAAAACAAATGGAATAAACCTCAAGAAAATCGCTGCAACGCAGAAAACACGAATCTCTACTTGGGTTAAGATTTCCCCACTCTAAATCTGAAAATAGGGTTTCTTCGGCTGTAAGAGATAATGGACATGCAATTACTCTATGAATGGTCCTGTGAATGAAGAGTTGCTTCCCTTTACTCTGGCTGTTAGGAATTGATACACAAGACCTGTAGTCATGCTCCAAATCGATATGCAACAGGTATTATGTTGAAATGGTGACTCTTTGATTTGATCTGGCGGCTCTAAACATAGCAGCTGCTATGACATGTGATGTATGCGGCACATCGTTTTCTCTAATTGGCGGCGTTATGATGGACTCGGCGGCTACAACACAACATAAAAAAACGACAAATATATGTCGTGGGCCTTACTCTTGAAACAACGGCTGTCTTGAATACAATAACTTGCAGCGGCTACAACACAACAGCTTAACAACGGCAGATATATGTCGTGACTCGTGGGCCTTACACTTGAAACGACGGCTGTCTTGAATACGATAACCGATGGCTGTCTGGCTAGTCAATCCAACAAGGCATGCGTCAATACAAGAGCTCCTTTAACACCCTTCGACTCGATGCATATGACGGCTCTCGTTTGATACCTTCTCACAGAGCAAGACAATAAACTCAAATACCTCCATTCTTACAAACTTCAGTTTTCTCATTCGATAGCAGTTGTTCTATTCACGATTTGTGTGCATGCACGAAACCTTGCTTAGTGTAAAACGCTAACAGGGATGACTCAAGAATGATATTCTTTATCATCTTCAAGTCACTGAATACAACAACGAGTCTTTTATATAGCTCGTGTCACTTATAAACCGTGATTTCATTATACCAGATAAGCCTTGTAGTCTAACACCAAGCACACTAAAGTGGTATTGGTGTAGGTTGTAGTGCTAAGCTGTCATGGGCATGAAATTTCATATCATTTATGGAAATAACAATTTCCTGTCATGAATTATGGATGGAATATTGCTAGTAAATGAGAAACTTTTTTAGATATAGTGTAATGTCAAAGATAGAGGTCAGTTTTGAAGTGACGAACAAGGTCCCTCTGAGCATGAGGAGGATGTGATAGGAGTGGATCTAAATTTGTGAGATGTTGAGACAAAATCTAATGGGCATAGAATCCTAGAGGAATCTAAAGGCATCATGGTAACCATGAGGAAGTTAAGGGTTGAGGTCCAAACATGACAAGCAAAGAATGAAAGGATGATTAGAGCTTAAGAGAGGCAAAACCAAATAAATGCCAAGTTGGTTCAAAGATTGACTCAAATACAAAGACATTTGTAGCAATTTAGACATGGCTCTAGTGATATTGGTGAGTGCAAAGGTTACTTAAGAAGGTTCAAGTCTCATAGAAGATCCAAAGAATCAAGAATAACCTCACAGGATGTGACCTACCATCCCTCTCCATCATAGTCATCTATTAGTGAATCATAAGAACCTTTGAGCAACACAAAATCTTCTTCAAGTATACATCATAGGAAAATACACCATATGGACAATGTGGAAGAGGATTTGCACAATGTGAAGCCACCCATCATTAATGAAGAAAACAAGTATGGACAACATGTTGAGGCATGGTTGTTAGGGATGATAATTTTTTTTCAAATCCAATGTAATTTTTTTTCAAATCCAATGATTACTTGGGAAACATGAAGGCCGTGATTGTTATATATAAGTTGTAAGGCAATGCTTTTGTTTGGTAGGATTACCACCAAAAAGTAAGGAGAATCAATGAAAGGAAGATTGACTGGAGACTTTAGAAATAATTCCAAAAAAAATATCTTCATAACCATTACTACGAAAATAAAATACAAGAGTTTTATGATCTTAAGCTAGGGAATATGACCATGGATGAATATGAGAGAAAGTTCTTGGAGTTGTTGAAGTATGTTAAGTACAACAGGGATGAGAAGGTGAAGATACAATGGTTTTTGAGTGGTCTACCTTCATTCTACAAGAATCAAGTTCAATTTGATGAACCTATGACCCTTGAAGAAGCAATCTAGAAATCCAAATACTTGTATGATCAGTGTTACCTATGGAACTTGCAAAATGTTACAAAGTCCCTTAACCAAGTGAAACCTAAAGGAACTTATTGAAGGTTTTCCATTTTCACCACAACTCTTCCTCTCACTTTAGGTTGGTTCTTTTTCGACATAAAGGGGGACAACCCTAGAAAATATTGTTTTAATATATTCTTTAAAAATAAAGGGATGGTGGATTACCAAGACTGGTGTCTATCCAATTGGGAGATGGAGTCAAGATCAAGAGGGCTTGACTATGATGGAGAAGACATAATTAAGCCTTCATAGATGCGCCATAATTAGTTCAAAAAATATTTTCAAAGTATGCAAGAATAAGTGAGAGCTCTTAGATAAGATGCACCATCACAACCAAGAATAAGTGAGAACTCTTAGATAAGATACACCATCACAATCATGAAATTACAACCAACAATAATGTGCAACCAATAAATAAAGAAGGAACAACCATAATATGAAACCCTAGATGAAGTAGACAAAGTAGTACAACCTTATTAAAAAAGAGCAACAATCCCTTGGTCGTATGGAAAATCCTACATCAGTCAAATAGGCAAGGCCATCCATCTCTCAAAATATAGCCATATAGTGCATATAGCCGATACGTTTCACAACCATCTCTCAAAATATACCATTGCCAAACATTACCACGACACCAAACACCTTATCTACTTTGTTCAAGCCAAAATCCTAGCACCAACCCTACATCACTCAACTCGTCTCATCCGTGAAGCCCTCAAAATAAAAATAAAAACATCACAACAATTTTAATCGAGATAATGGATACAAATTGATCGATCTTGAAAAGCTATCATCCATTGTTTCTACTCCTCTCTATATGCTTAACCTTTATCATTTCTTTCTTCATTCCCTCAATCTCTCACACATCTTCCTGCTTACTTCTTAATTTCCCTCTCCAACTCATATCTTAATTCCTCTTACCTTCATTCGTATTCGTTCTAACATTGTTGGCATCCAATCTCCTTGATCTTTATTTTGATAAATCAATCTCTTCCTTTATTATCTCTTTTAACAAAAAAACCCATTATTATTATTATTGTTATTATTTATGTCTTGAAATGCCCCCACTCTCCCAATTTACCTTACCCACATTTCATCATCTTTTAATTTATGTATATCCTTCATTATTAACTCCTCTATTACCTTAAATAATTTTGACTTGGTCTTTTTATCTCTTTGTATTATCCCTCCAAGATCCTCACTATGTCTATCTTTACATTGAGCTTTCAATAAACCCTTGATAACGGGTGGAGTGTCCACTTGAAATGCTGGGACCTATAAACTTCTACATAGTTGAATCCAAAAGTTAATAAACAACAATACATTATTTCTTCAAGTATGATTTAACAAGTTCAAGAGGAGTTAATAGGTCACACCTAACCTTTTTTCTTAGCTAAAACAACCCACCAAAATGAAGTGAAACAACCCTAACCAGTAAATTACGACATCAAAATCCTTTGATAATTCAAGGTTACATCAAAGATTAGGGAGGGTTCAACAAATTCAACCCTAATTTCTTCTTATGTGACAAATTCACCTTCTCCAAAGATTATTTCAACAGCGAAAACAATGCCAATTCTCTTAATCATCGATGAAAATAATAGAGAAGTGGAAAACCTTTACATTAAACCTGTCCTTCTTCCAATCTGCCCAAAGTTATTCAACTATGATTGGAGGGGAATTCCCAATCTTCCAACCATGCCATTTGCAAATGAATCTCTCCTCTATTTATACCTTTCACACCAAATCCTAATCAATAAAATAATATTAAAAAAAGCTAGAGACCCTAGGATTAGGGTGCTTTTTAGGGTTTGTTTTAACCACAAATTGGCATGTCTCAACTTTTTCTTTGATCTAGATCCTCCGGATATGTGAATCGTACCTCAAACAATCTATAATGCCCTATAATGACCCTTTAACATGCTTCAATTGCTTTCTTGAAGGGGACATCCTCCTTAACAGAAAATCCATGATTAAAGCAACCAAAATATATTTTCTTTTACCCTGGGAGTGGGGTGCTCTTCATCAAGAGACCTCCCTTGAACATTCAAGTGTGTCTATCATCACATGGCATCTCTCCAAGCTAGGACATTCCTCCTTTGTCTTCTTTCCTTGCCACATGGCCTCCTCCAATGTGGGATGTTTTACTCCTTTTGACTTTGAGTGAATAAGATGGGTCCATAATGCTCCTTTTCATCTTCACAAGCAAAACACCCTTCCTTTGAGGGTTTGACCATGCTAAAGGGTTCACCTCCAAATATGTAAAATTCAAACAATGTATCTTTACCCCCAAATGCCTCAAAAGGTGAAATATGCCTCCAAATATGTGAAAGTTCCTCCATTAGGGTTGTTTATCACCTTCTCTTGTCTTCAACACGCCTTGACCACCTCCTTGAAGAGGGCATTCAACCTTTTATGCTCAGCTACCCCTTTGTCTGCTACATGTCATGCTCGGTGTTATCGGACAAACTAGTAGGGCTAGCGTCCAATAAACATATATGAAGGAGATGTGACCCAATGTCTCCTCAGTCACAGTCCTTTGACTTCTTTGGAGTGTCATAACCTCCAAGGGGAGAGCCCTTATAGAACACATGTAAACACTTAGCCACCAAACTCTATATCTTCCTATGCAATTTGTGTTAGTGACCAGTTCCTTTTATGGAGTCAAATGAAGAAAATATACTATGAAATATAAGTGGCAGAGGTACTATCAAACCAAAGTAAACTTGTCACTGTTATAGCAAACCTCCTTCACCAAACAATTATCTCAGGCATGCAATCATCCATCAAATAAGAAGCAAATTTTATTAGGACTACTGCAATAAATATAACTGAGGTAACTCCAACAGTATGTTCAACAGTAAACGAATTAGGTTCGGTGATCTTCAACCATACATTTCGATAGAGCTTTTGTCCAATAATTTTCACACAGCGATAATCAACCAATACTGTAACAAAAAATTCAGCCACTGAATATCAAATATACTTCTTCTAATAGTGCTAAACAATGCATCAATTTAGTAGAAATTAAGACAGTCATGTGTCATCAAGAAGTTACTTAATATTGACAAGTTTCATCTTCAAAACAAACTGTCCTATAGCAATTTAGAGTACTTTAACTAAGGTCTGATATATCAGTCCTGTAGCGTACAAACAGTAATATTCCAGCTATCTATTGAATAGTACTTAAAAGGCTTGTTTTATGAGTGTAACTAATTAGATGAAGACAAGGATCCAGCCAACAATTGCACCCCAGTCAAGCAATATGTTATATCAGTCCTATATAATGGCAGCAAACTTTAACAAGAACAAATTCAACCTTTAAACTAAGTCTGATATGTTTGCAAACAATAATATTTTATGCTCCTTATCAAACAGTAATTGAGTGATTGTTTGCAAGTGTAGCTTGTTCTTTGCTAACCCCTTTTTATGGTTTGTTTAATGTCTTCTTTGTGGCAGGTTTTTATGGCAGCATGAAGTGTGACAGGCTGCTGCATTAGCAGACCTCAGAAAGGAGGTAAAGAGGGCTGGAAAGGGGCATAAAGGGGATTATAAAGGCATGCCGAGGCCTTAAAAAGGTTGTCCGAGAAAGGAAGCAATGAAGGCCGAGGGTTAAGAGGGAGGTTTTGATGAATATAATTGTCATTGATGACATCATTAATGACAAAGGTTGAATTGGTGACAAGACAAAGTTGACATGGCAAGAAGGTTGGTGACGTGGAAGATGACATGGAGGACATGGCATTGGATGGCATGATAAGAATGATGACTTGGAGAACACATGGCATGGCCAACAGCGTATACTAGGTGCCACAAATGACCCATACTGTGGTCATTTGTTGAAGGTGACATGACATGGAGAACACATGGCAAGCAAGACAAAGTATGGAAGAAAATGGACAAAGGAGGATGATGACTTAGACAAGACAAGGACGACTGACATGGCATAAGAAGAACAAGGACTTGGAGATGACAAGCAAATAAGTCAAAGGTAGATGACAAGCACATGATGACAAGGCTAGAAAAATGGCCCATGCGGGCATCTCTAAAGGTCCATTGCGGGCATTCCTGTGGGAGTCATAAGGGAAAGCACTTAGTGGCATTGCGGGCATAAAAATGAAGTGATGAGAGCTTAAATCCAAAGGCAATGTGGGCATAAAAGAAGAGACCGTGAAGGTAGCTGCAGGCATCCTGGAATCCATTGCGGGCATCCTTAAAAGAGCCCATGCGGGCATTTGAAGAAGGGTAATGCGGGCATGCATGTGGGCATTTTGTAGAGGCTTGTGGAAGGCCCTTGCGGGCACAAAAGGTTGGAGACATTGCGGGCATCCTTATGAGGCTTGTGCGGGCATCTTACATGATTCATTGCGGGCATAAGTAATGGTCTATTGCGGACATCCTGGAGGCATGCCAAAGATTTCAGTGTGGGCATCTTTGATGGATATTGTGGGTATAAAGATGGAAGTCATATGGGCATAAAGACCGTGTTGACATTGTGGAAGTACATCAAATATATATTTATATCTGAATGAGTAAATCGTGGATATAAAAAATATCATTTAATTATTGAATGATGAGATCAAATTTTGATAAGTCGGCCTCCATATATTATGGACAAAGAAGAGATAAAACATTATTTAAATTAATATAAGACAAGTCGCCTCCTTGATTGATGGAAAGACAAATGTATAAATAAAAGATCAATTCGATGATTTGAGATGTGTGGATGAAGTGAAGATCTCGGAGGGGTGAAGAAGACATCTGAGGACAGGTTCGGTGGCCGCAGTGGAGCAGCAGGAGCAACATGGAAAAATTATTTATGTATCTTTGATTTCTAGGGCTTCACAGAGTGATTGACAGATTGGTGACATGATGTTGGTGGACAGAATGTGATTGGTGACATGATGCTGATAACTGATTATGGAAAATGATGATGTAACTATGGACAATTAAATGATATGTGCATGGACAGAATGAAGATGTGCTCACAGGCTGAATGTTGACATGAACAAAATGAAGATGATCTAATTGTGGACAGTACTATGATGATATGTTGATTATGATGTGCTAATGATGGTGTGCTAGTAATGATGTACAGAGTGGTTGGGAAACAAACAAGGGATTCTTGTTTGATGATGTATGAGATTTGCAGACTTAAGAGAAGTTTGATATATCAATTGTAAATTTATATTTGTTGGGGTGTTGGTGCATCCCAGTCAGTTGTAGCTAACAAAATCATTCTGGTGGGTGGTGCCTGTTGTCCGCCAAACTGCACACCAGCAGCGGAAATCTTTCGAAAGCTGTCTCTTCACTACAAGTGAGAGAGGTGTGGCCTTGGGGGCAAGCAATGAGCCAGGTACTGTCACCTGAATCCCAGCTCCTCCGTTTAGGAAAACTCCTAACGAAGCCAAGGGGGGTAGTCCCTAAAAAAGAGTTGTCTAAGGCTCTTATGTGTTTAAAATGTTTTTGGGTGTTTGTGATGCGGATGGGTGTTGTTTAGGAGTTTTTTGAAAGTGAGAGACACAAAATACTTTAAATGAGACCAAGATAACGCAATCCACGTTGCAACAGAAGATAAGAGATACACTTGAACAAGAAACAAATCACTCTTTATGAAAATTAAAGCAAATACTCCAATATTGATATTTAAGCAAATAAAGTATATGATAAAGGACCAGTGCTTTATGGAGTCAAATATAAAAGTGATTGTAAAATGCTTGATACAAGTGTTTGAGATAAGAGTTTGTGAGAACGTTTTGCAGCTTATCTTGGTAAATTTAAGATTTTAGTAGTCTTGATTATTATGGCTAAGAACAAGGTATCAAAAGGAGTGGAACCTTAACCAATAAAAACACTGGCAACCTTTTAGGTGATAGGTCGGGAGCACCCAGATTGCAAAGAGGGCAAGTGTGCTTGCGGCTTGACTGCCCTCGAGTCTGACAGTGGATTCCCGGCACCACCTCTTCAGGAAGAACTCAGTAATTTTGTCTTGGTTGGGGTTTTGGGTAAAATTTTAATTAATGTTATCGCTTGTGAAATTAACAAGTCTTCCACCTTTCTGAGTACTAGCCCAACCGTTTCCGGTTGGCAGAGCATACGGGTGTAGGACACGAGACCAAGATAAATTAATTAAAGGGGTGTATGAGTGGAATTTTTTTATTATTAGAGCACCTTGTTCAACTCTCCGACAGAGAGCGCTCTTGACTTGGTCTTATGACCACAGTTCAAGAGACTTGCTAATTAACAAATGTCTAATGCAGGGAAATGATGCAAGACTAATAATGCCCTCCGATAGAGGGTGCTCTTGACTTGGATTTGGCCAAGTTCAAGAGACTTTGGTTCGTTTTAAGAAGCAGATAGTGGTTGTGTTGTAAAAGCAATAAATTTCCACTTGAAATGATTAAACAATGTAATAGATTGGAAAGATATGAAATGTTGCTTAACAATACTACTTGCAAAATAAAATGAAACTTTGAATAAATCTAGTGTTCTACCACATTATGAAGAGATGAAAGATGCAACCTAGCTCAAATCTCTCTTCAAAACCTGTTGGATCTGCACAAGTAATCACTCATAAACACATCTTGATCATAATAGTATGCATAATAAAAGTGAGATTAGAATAGTATAAGTATTTCCAACTACAGTCTACTCCTTCTAAATCACACTTAAACCAAACATAAATGGACAACTTGTATTCAAATGCCCATCCTATGGGCTTAAGAAAGCCTTCTAAGCAAATTATAGATCAATATATGAGATTACAAGCAAATAACAAGAACAAATTCACCTTGATATTATGAAGACATTTCCATGAAAAGCATTTGACAACATATAGACCTCCAAAGTCGCTTTATTTCCTTAAGCCAATGGCTTTGCAATCACAAAATGGCAGAGTAACTTTACATCAAAAATTCCATTAGATAATAACCCCAAAGGGCCTCTCTTTATAGTAAAACTTGAAGCTAAAACCCTAGGTCGAATTGGCATAGACATGTAGTTCGAATTCCAATAAACACCAAGCTTTGGAGCTAACTTGAATGACAACTCGTACTAGTTGGTAGGTAGAATGAATAGGTGGCAAGCTCGACCTTGGTGGTAGGTGTGAGATGGATCACCCATCAAATATGCGAGTTACAACAAGGATTATGTGAGGATAAGGTAGGAATGACGTAAGCTTTGTGGAGGATGCGAGTTAGATGGTGGGTGACAAGTGGAGTGTGGTAGGTATTAAGTCGTGTTTGCAAGGAGCCAAGCTATGGTGATTGCATGGGAAGTATCACTAACCAATAAACAAACTCCAACTAGGATCCACGTGAGGACAATGAGGAATGACGTGAGGATAAAGAGGATGGCGAGTTGGTTGGTGAATGACAAGTGGAGGCTTGGTAGGTACAAATTCGAATTAGCAAAGGGAGCCAAGCTTATGGATTGGGTGAGTCATGAGGGCGCCTACCTTAGCCTTAAATGCAAACCAACCAACCCATTTAACACTTGACAACACACTAAATCGATTTTTGCATGGGGAGGGCGAATTAGCTTGAGTGGATAATCTTCTGTTGACTGGATAGTTGACTTAAGCCACTTGGAGTTGATTGGAATCCTCATAAATGTCTATTGCCATGTCATTTAGCCTTTTATTTTATTCAAATTGATTAATTTTAGAGAGATTTGGATTATCTCCAAAATATTCAATTTTATTATTTTAATTAATAATTTCTCTGTAAATGACTTTTTAGAGAAAATATTAATTATGAGGCTGAATTGACATCCGAAAGTTGGGTTTAGCTGCTCCACGGGTCATGTGTGATTTTTGGCTTATGAAACGAGCCATCAAACACTAAATTCGGACCCCGGATGACTGACATATTACAGACTCAAATTTCTCTATTTAAACTATAGAGAAATTTAATTAAAATTTAAAAATAATTAAAAAATTAAAAACCCCAATTCCGACGCGTCCGGTAAAAAATTTTCGAAATTTTTTCTGGGGGTCCTAGAGACTTAGAACATGACCAGAACCTATTCTAATAGTGTCTAGTAGGTTTATACATTATAGTTGGACTCTAATAACCCCCCATGGCAAAAATTTCCAAAATCGGGCATTCCAGCTTTGGAGGAAGCGGGAGAAAAACCAAGAGATTATATCTCGCCTGAAGCAAAGTATAATCTGACGGTGAAAAAACTCCCTGGAATACCTTAGTTGTTTAATCCAGTCATGGGGAACCGAGCCGCTCAGACCCTACTAGCACACTTTATTACAAACCCCCATGGGGCCATGGTCATGTCGACTCAAAAAACAAAACTGGCTAGACCCAAATATATGAAACCCAGATACTCTGGAAGTGAACACTGATGTGTTCCAACACTGGCGGCTCAATAAGGTTTCAACTATTGTACAAATCAGTTGATAACAGTGCCACCTTTGGGTTGTAGCCCATACTAGAGATTGAAGTCTCTAATTATAAAAAGTTTACAAAGCTTATATCTTGTCTCTTGTAATGTGTTGATGATAATGTGTCTTGCTTAATGAATGACATTGATGAATATGATATTGAAGTGAATTTGTAACAAATGATATAAGATTTGAGGAAAGAAGTTGTAATTGTTAATAAGTGCAAGCTCACTGATTCACCCCCCCCCCTCTCAGTGAGCCATTGTGTCTAACAGGTTTATGGCAGATTCTAGGGTTTAGATTTTAGGTTTATGATTTTTTTCTTAGAATTTTACTGTTTTTAGGTTTTTAGGGTTTCCACGAATTTTTCCCTAGGGTTTTTTAGGGCTAAATAGGCATGTCGAATTTGTAGGGGAGAGGACCGAAATTTTAGGGAGGACAAAAATTGAAAAAAAATATTTTTATAGTTATTTTTTAGTGTTCTATACAAAAACTGCAGACCTGATTCTAACCCTAATTCTACCACAAAAATGAAAAATCACACATGAAAATGCAAAAATTTGATAAAAAGGTAGAAATTTTGATAACTAGGGTTTTAATGGATGAAACCCTAAACCCCAGGCCTAGAGGAGAGGTGAGCAACCGCCCTCTTCGACTTCTAAACTAGGGCTTCCTACAACAACCTCTAGGGTTCATTATAGGAGCCTAATCTAGGGCAAAATTAGAGATTCAAGCCAAACTAGGGAAAACCTCCTCTAAGGAGCGTTTTCTACCATGCAAAGAAGATAAAAGGTAAACAAAAAGGCCTAAGTCAGAAAAAATGCAGCTCTATGGACCATTCAATCGTCAAAAAGCAAGAAAATCACCTACATTCACCAAGCAAGTTTAAAACAATACTTACTTGAGCTTTGTGTTGTTCCAACAATTCCTAGCATCCACCACGCATGAGCAAAACCCTAGAAAACATCTAACTTTCATTCACAAGTCAAAGAAAATAAAACTCGAAGAGGTGCGCATTACATTCAAAGAGCCTATCTTGGGTAAAAGAGCAACATAATGTAATTTATCCATGTGTTATGATTTACAAATGAAGTGAGGAGTCATATTTATAGTGTTCTCAACTCACTTTTACAAAATAACCAAGTCGACAGGACAAATATAATGTCAATGTTAAAATATAATATGAAATAATATAAAATAGTCTAAAATATGGCTAAAATGTGGCTACCTAGTTTATTTCCCCCCTATATGACCAAAAACTACTAAAAAATAGGTGAAACTGAACAAAAGGCTTCACTTCGAAAGGTGGAGTGCACATGGGGGAATCGTCATGCCCCATCTAACCATAACAGTGCTGAAAAACCCTCAACGTCCCCCGCCTACAAGCCTGTGGGCCTAGTGACCAAGGATGATGCCATCACTGGAAATGCACCAAGGAGAGAGGACGCTCTGCTGGAAAGGGACCATGATGGGTGCATACGGTGCCTAGAAGATGAGGCAAGTGCCTTAGAGATGAAATATTGTCACCTGTGTGGAAAACAAGTAGGGGGTCATATGACCCAGTGACCTGCCACTGGGAGCCTCAGACACCAACCTTAGGGCTACAAGCCCTTGCATGTGGCAGTCAGCAATGCCACTAAGCCATAGTATTCCTAAAGGAAGAACCAAAGGGTCCGACCATAACCACCTCTTAGAAAGTACTGATAATACCCCCATCATGGCCGAGAAGAAAAATACGACCCCTCCCTAGGAAAATGTCTGAAAGTGAGTAGGTACTGGTACTGTGTAACACTGACTCCAACTACGAGACAAGTGCTCTTCTTGAGAGTGATTGGGAACCTGTGAATCTTCTGGGTACCTGTAGACCTACACACATATCAAATATTCGAGGGCATTAAAGGCACCATGAGGCAGACACTTTCATCCTACCTTGCTTAGTATAATGAAATGCAACCAACTGAACATGAAGAACAACAAATGCAATGCAAGGGTAACAGTATATGCCAAACTCAAATGAAACTAAACCTACCTATGCTAAACATGATAATCAGAATGGGTTAAGTGAAATCATACCACCAATGTAGCCAACTGAGTAGGTCATTCATACTTGATCTTTTTCCTTTGTCTTTAGAGACAATCCATGATAAGATCTCATCGATGATAAACTGAGTACATACCAGGATTTGCATCAAGATGGGGAATGAAAGTTGAATAATTGTAGGAACCTGGAATCCTCAATAATACTGCCACGGATAAGGATTGCTTTCACAAGCTTCATTTATCCATGCATCCACTGGGCTTGTGTATGGGCCATCTTCATCACACATTCGCATTGAGATTTTTTTTTAATGAAACCGGTGGTATGATTTGGGACTTGGGAAACCATTTGTAAAGGTGGACCTCGCAAATATTCAAGTGTTAACTGCAACCTGTCCCTGCACCTGCTTAAACATTTCTTTGGATACACAAGCATATTGTTCATCTTTGAAATGATCATGTTAGTATCCTTAATAATCTTTAAAATTTTGAAATTGTTAGACACATAATTCATACCTTCACTTTTCAATCAGAAAGATAAACAATAAATATTTTGGCAATGCAAAGTGAGTAACATACCTATCCACATACCTATAGTGGTTCTGTTGAAATGGATCATTGGAAACTTACCAACATCGGACGGGAAGGACTGAACAACTTCAATAATACCTTTCGAAAAATGTTGTTGATTAGGGCACACCATGGGTAGCATGTCTACAAAGGAACCTTTTGTATGACATACTCCACCCTTCTTGATATTGGATATGCACGAATGATCCTGGCTTATAGAAGCTTCATCAAGAATAAGGCTTTCACAATCTTCAACCCCTTCATCATATCTAAATACCCACATATGGTGATCATCTATAATGGCAAGAGGACCCACATCTTGAGGCACTTCATCATCAAATGTAAGAGCAAAAGGGTTAATCCAATCTTCATCATCAATGCCACGAGGAGGTGGAATAATCATGTCTTGGTTAATTGTGATTTCAATATCCTTCCTTAGGGTGATCAAGATATCTCCATTCCAATCTGGCTCGAGTTGATCCATACTGACTTTGGTTCTTTTGTGAATGGGATACTGAAGACTTGATTGACTTCCTCTTCAAAGTATTCGTAACTGAAGGGTCTATAAACAACACTGCTAGGTCTTGAAGAATCATAAAGAGGTGGGCCCATAAACCTCCAATAATCATCATCTTCAAGAGTCCTGTCATTCTACTTCAAGAGATCCAAGATATCATAAGAAACTGTTGTATGATGGCAAGGAGAACCCACCGTTTTCTTATGTTCTTCAATTTCTTCAACTAGGACTTCTTAGTCTTCAATTCTAGGATCTCGAGCATATTCATCTTCACAAGGACCTATAGCTTTGGATATTAGGCTTAAGACATCATTGACCAGATCCTGAACAATGGCTTCTTCAAGTAAGTCTTATGAGACCTGATCCTCATCACTGTGCTCTTCTTCATTGTTTTCTTTCTGGAACCATTCCTTTTCCCTTTCGACATAGGGAACACATTCGTCACGCTTCGTTGGGCACCAACAACTACAAAATACTTGTATCAGCTTTGCTAAAGAATATATTGTACCTTTTCCCAATTGTCGAAACCAATCAAGTCCCTCATCATCTAGATGCCATGCAAATGCTTTCATATATGCTTTGTCGTCCTTTTGAACGATAAAAGATGAAACAACTTCCATAAAACCTTTGACGAGGTATAGGGGATCATCATCACATAATCCCGCCGTAAAAGCTTCTGGTAACTGCTTCAAACCATTTGGCAATTTAAGAGGAGCGAGATGTTCTTTGGGAGTTATTTCAACTGGTTCCTTCGTGGGAAGAGTAATAATGGTTTCAATAGTTTTTTCGTCAAGATTAGGTCCCACTTTTTTCCAAATGCCTTGACCAATTGCAAGAGCGAATAAATCCCCTGAGGAGGGAACCCATGATACCAATCGCTCATATCTCTGCTATTGCATAGATCAAGAGAAATCACAAACCTCGTCATTCGTAGATCCTCATCCATAATATCCCATGCTATAAGATATTCTTTGAACTTCACTATATGCTCTGCAGCTGTATCTTCATGTTGATGGAATATCGGGATGTCCTCGATTGACCCATGTTTACGTGAACGATTTGGATATCCCAGAACATTCAAGAAATCCAACGGAGCATATGGATTATGGAACCGTATTTCTTCAATGGAAGCCATATCATTTCTTATTGGTTGTTCTCTTCAGTGGAGTCGCCTTATATGACCTGCAAGGTTAACCTTTAACGAAAATATTATAAAATGACAAAACAAGGCTTACCTCTTTGGCCTCGCTCTTGTAGAGTACTTCTTTTAATTTTCTTCAGTGGGAGTTGCCAGGAGAGACTTGCCAAGTTAGACTCAAACAAATCTCACCAAAGTACTGAACAAGAACGTACCTGAGTAGTGGAGGAGGTATCTTTAATCGGAGTCGCTAGGAAAACCTGCAAGATTAGTCTTCAAAGAAAAATGCGATGATATCAAACAAAGACTTACCTCAAGGCTCACCAAATGTCGTTTTTGCTAAGGACCTAAATTCAACACTTTAACCAACTTGGAAATGTTCCCTGGCAACGACGCCAAAATGTTACAGGACAAACTAGCAAGGTTAGCGTCTAATAAACATATATGAAGGAGATGTGACCCAATGTCACCTTAGTCACACTTCTTTGACTTCTTTGGAGTGTCATAACCTCCAAGGGGAGAGCCCTTATAGAACACTTATAAACACTTAGCCACCAAACTCTAGATATTCCTGTACAATTTGTGTTAGTGACCAGTGCCTTTTATGGAGTCAAATGAAGAATGAAGAAAATATACTATGAAATATAAGTGGCAGAGGTATTATCAAACCAAAGTAAACTTGTCACTGTTATAGCAAACCTCCTTCACCAAACAATTATCTCAGGAATGCAATCATTCATCAAATAAGAAGCAAATTGTATTAGGACTGCTGCAATAAATATAACTAAGGCAACTCCAACTGTATGTTCAACAGTAAACGAATTAGGTTCAGTGATCTTCAACCATACATTTAGATAGAGCTTTTGTCCAATAATTTTCACACGGTGATAATCAACCAATACTGTAACCAAAAATCATCCACTGAATATCGAATATACTTCTTCTAATGGTGCTAAACAATGGATCAATTTAGTAGAAATCAAGACAGTCGTGTCATCAAGAAGTTATTTAATATTGACAAGTTTCATCTTCAAAACAAACTGTCATGTAGCAATTTAGAGTACTTTAAATAAGGTCTGATATATCAGTCCTGTAGCGTACAAACAATAATATTCCAGCTATTTATTGGACAATACTTAAAAGGCTTGTTTTATGTGTGTAACCAATCAGATGAAGACAATGATCCAACCAACAATTGCACCCCGTTCAAGCAATACTTTATATCAGTCCTATTAATGACAACAAACTTTAACAAGAACAAATTCAACCTTTAAACTAAGTTTTATATGTTTGCAAACAGTAATATTTTATGCTCCTTATCAAACAGTAATTGAGTGATCGTTTGTAAGTGTAACTTGTTCTTTGCTAACCCCTTTTTATGGTATGTTTAATGTCTTCTTTGTGGCAGGTTTTTATGGCAGTAGGAAGTGTGACAGTCTGTTGCAATAGCAGACCTCAGAAAGAAGGTAAAGAGGGATGGAAAGGGGCAAAAAGGGGATTATAAAGGTAGGCCGAGGCCTTAAAAAGGATGGTCGAGGAAGGAAGGAAGGGAGGTCGAGGGTTAAGAGGGAGGTTTAGGGCAGACTTTAGGGTTTAGATTTTAGGTTTAGGATTTTTTTTAGAATTTTACTATTTTTATGTTTTAAGGGCTTCCACGAAATTCTCCCTAGGGTTTTTTAGGTCTAAATAGGCAGGTCGAAATTTGTAGGGGGGGAGGGCCGAAATTTTAGGGAGGCCAAAAATTGGAAAAAAAAGATTTTTTTATTTTTTATTTTTTATTTTTTAGGGTTTTAGACATAAAATTGCAGACCTAATTCCAACCCTAATTCTACCATGAAAATGCAAAATTTGATAAAAAGGAAGAAATTTTGATAACTAGGGTTTTAATGGATGAAATCCTAAACCCTAGGCCTAGAGGAGAGGTGACCGCCTCCCTCTTGGAGTAATTTTCTCTTTGACTTCTAAACTAGGGCTTCCTACAACAACCTTTAGGGTTCGTTATAGGAGCCTAATCTAGGGAAAAATTAGAGATCCAAGGCCAAACTAGGGAAAACCTCTTCTAAGAAGTGTTTTACACCATGCAAAGAAGATAGAAGGCAGACAAGAAGGCCTAAGTAAAAAAAAATGTAGCTCTATGGCCACCATTCAATCATCAAAAAGCATGAAACTCACCTACCTTCACAAAGCAAGGCTAAAACAAGACTTACTTGAGCTTTGTGTTTTTCCAACAATTCCTAGCATCCACCATGCATGAGCAAAACCTTAGAAAACATCTAACTTTCATACACAAGTCAAAGAAAATAAAACTCCAAGAGGTGCGCATCACATCCAAAGAGCCTATCTTGGGTAAAATAACAACATAATGTAATTTATCCCATGTGTTATGATTTACAAATGAAGTGATGAGTCTTATTTATAATGTTCTCAACTCACTTTTACAAAATAACCAGGCCGATATGCCAAATATAATGTCAATGTAAAAATATAACATGAAATAATATAAAATAGTCTAAAAGATGGCTAAAAGGTGGCTACTTGGGGTATTTTCTACCTAGGTGACCAAAACTGCTAAAAAATAAGTGAAACTGAACAAAAGGCTTTACTCTGAAAGGTGGAGTGAGTAGGGGGAATCGTCATGCCCCATCTAACTCCAACAATGCTGAAAAACCCTCAAAGCCCCCCTCTACAAGCCTGTGGGCCTAGTGACCAAGGATGACGTCATCACTGGAAATGCACCAAGGAGAGAGGGCACCCTGTTGGAAAGGGACTAGGATGGGTGCATAAGGTGACCGAAAGAGGAGGCAAGTGCCTCTGAGCTAAAATGATGTCACCTGCGTGGAAAACAAGTAGGGGTTCATGTGACCCAGTGACCTACAACTAGGAGCCCTAGACACCAACCTCAGAGCTACAAGCCCCTGCATGAGGCAGTCAACAATGCCACTGAGCCATAGTACTTCTAAAGGAAGGACAAATAGGTCCGACCATAACCACCTCTCAGAAAGTACTGATAATACCCCCATCATGGCCTTGAAGAAAAATACGACCCCTCTCCTTGGAAAAATGTTTGAAAGTGAGCAGGTACTTGTACCGCATAACACTCGGGAACTCTAATAAGGTAGTCAATGTTCTCTTCTTGGGTTGTGCTTGACCCTTACCTCACCATAAATCATGCTTTGGACATCTCTTGAATTAAGGTGGTCATCTTCTAGGGCTTGTTTCTTGCTCATATCTTTCATCCATGTGGCCTTAGGCCCTGATATCAACTTAGGAAGAGGGCTCTCCGTCTGAAAGGATCCTCATGGTGAAACATATTTACAAAAAAAGCATCCAACAAGCCATAAATACTCCCCCAGATGTATTTGTCTTGGATGATGATTGATGAGTCGTGTTTGGGTAAGATAGAACAAGGTGCATGACATCCAAGTCTCTCTTGCCAACCTGTAATTGCTATTGAACTCAAAGATCTTTTGGTGTGCAAGTGAGAAAGTGAAGTCCATGAAAATTTGTAATGACCCTAACATTTTCACGAGGTAACAATTCGCTCCATACGGGGATTGCACTTTCTTGAGGGGTGCAAGAGAACTCCAAAATCTATATTGAATATGTACCTATAAAATGAACCAAAAGGGTTGTTGATTATGATGGGATGGATCAAAAAATTCATGCCCTTTCCAAAGAACACAAAATATCTTCAATCCCAATTTATCACAAAAGACTTGAGAATGTTCCTCTAACTATTTATTCTCAAGGGGCATTTCAAATAAGGAACGAGCCCAAAATGCCAAAGAGAGCATAAATGAAATCTATTACTTGTTATTCCTACCTTACTCTACTATAAGAAGATACAAATGCTAAATGAAATCAAAGAACCAATGCAACCATTGTATCATCTCAAAAATAACACGAGATCCCCCATTGTGTGTGGAAACAAACCATAACAACGCTACATCAAACATCCTATAAGAATAGGCTGGAATCTCTATCACTATATGGTTAAAAGCTTATGTGAGCTCATCAAGACAAAAGAAAACACCAAGATCATACCAACATTGGTGCGTGTTGTTACATGCTTTCACTATCCAATGTTGGATAGGGCTAATATAGTTATCACCTATGACATATGAATAGGGAAACCCGTCATCAAGCCATGAATCATCCCTTGGAGTGCCACATACCTCTCCAAAGGCTAATATACTTGACCAAAAACCTTCCTCCTTTGCTACCATAAAAATTACTTATAATAACCTCAAGCAACAAGGATTTAAAAGGTGGCTCCAAGATAAACCTATAGAATATTTGTTGCCCCTCTTTGTCACTCTCTATCAAACCTCATCAAGCCATGAATCACCCCTTGGAATACCACATACCTCTCCAAAGGCTAACACGATCCAAAATATTTTGTCTTTGCTACCATATAAATCACTTATCAGAACCTCAAGCAACAAGGATTTAAAAGGTGGCTCCAAGATAAACTTACAGAAAATTTGTTGCTCCTCTTTGCTGCCCTCTATCAAACCAAACTCCACATGATGCATGCCATGAAAAATGAAATCTAGAAAAACACATCAACTCGTGATTTAGGGCTTGATATCCTCCTTTGGAAAGCTGAAAACTATTGCAATACATCAAAGATTGTGCATGCTATTGTTCCAAACACATTGCAATCCCCAAGTTCATTCCCTTACTGATTTTTTGTACATATAAAGGACTTGAATTGAAAATATGAAGGGTTGGAAAATTCTTGTAGTTGTAAGTGATTGAAAATATGAAGGGTTGGAAAATTCTTGTAGTTGTAAGTGATCATAATGTCCCCTCTGCTACAAGAAATGTGCCATATTGATGAGGATACAAATATTGATCAACAATAGAAAATGCATCACATACCTCAACATCTCTTGGATGTCCAAGATCAAAGGAAATATGATATTCAATGTCGTCTTTTTCTTGCACTGATAAATGTCTCTTAATGTTGATTGAAAATGGAAAGTGAAAATTCATATTTCTCCTCTTCAAGCTATCATTTTTTGTGTCATAGATGGGGTCTACATGAAGGAACCAACAATCCACATCCCATTTATATCTCCCAATCACAAAAATATTGCTCACATCATCATCATCCTAGATAACATGTTGATCACATGAACTAGTGAAAGCACCTACAATTTCTTTATCCCTTTCAACTCTTCAAAAATTTCATCATGTTCATACATTTGAAAATGAAATTCACCGTAACTTACCAAACCTTTGTCTTCCTCAAAATTCATGATGGTTGTTGGAAGTGTCATCATCGTCACATGGTGCTCTTTCAACACAAGATGGAATATGTAGTCGTCAGTGGAATCTTCTCTGTCAAGATTTTCATGAGGTGCTACAACATGGTCTTCAAGAACTTCATAACACTTTTCATCATCCAGAGAATCTCTTGTACAAGTGCCTCATGTGTTGAAAGATAAAGTTGGTCATACATGCCATCCTCATGAAATTCATCTCCAAGCTTCTCCTAGTCTTCCTCACTATATTCTTCTTTGATATACTCAACCAAGGACATCGATGCCTAATATTTATCGTCGATTTCAACCCTTGAGAGAGAATCTTAGTGGTTATTCTTGTATGTAAATATTAGATAGTGTTTCTCACCTTTTCTTTGTTTGCAAACATTAAGCATATCTTCAACTTGTTCTTCTTCTTCATAACTAGGATCCCAACATTTGTGAAACGGTTCGATTAAACATGTCAATGAAATATTCATTTTTTCCTTGAAGGAAACAATAAAGAGTGTTACTGCTCAAACTAGCACCCTTTCGAAATGTCATGGTGGTCGATGCAAAGGGTGGCAACTAATCAAGAGATGCACCCACTCTCACCACAATGCTCTCTCATTTCTCTTTAGGCTTGCTCCTTTGGCCACGAGAGGCTTCCCAAATGACTGTAGAAGTATCCATGTGAAGCACAAAAATGAGAACAACTGTACTTTTAACAAAACCCTCTTATTAGATTAATCAACCAATGCCTTATGGAATCAATAAGATATTCAATAAACATTCAATGATCAAGCACAAAACTAAGAGGGTAGGAACAATCAAACTTGGCACTATCTTGTTATTAAGATATATCAATAAATGCAATACAAGACCAGCACCAATAACTTGTATGAACACTTCAATCAAACCCTTGAAAATCGTGAGTAAAATACCTCTTACTTCTCGTAGATTTCTGCGTTGAGGGTTTGGTGAAGTGCTCGGGATTAACACAGTACCCATTAGAAAGGCTATAGGAACAAAGACATTAGAAAGGCTATAGCTGAGGAAGAACACACATCTAGACCCCATAATCGACCAGACACTTTAAAAGCCTACCTCCCTTACATCAAAGGAGTCACAGATAAAATTAAAAGAGTCATAAAGAAAAAGAATATTTCAACCTCATTTAAACCAACCATGACCATTAGGAGTAAAATTAGATCTATCAAAGATCCCATAGACCAAATGCAATGCCAAGGTGTTTACAAAGCTCCATGTTCTTGTGGAGATTGCTACATTGGTGAGACAGGGCGCTCCTTCCGGGTTAGAATGAAGGAACATGAGGCAGACATCCGTAATGGAAGAACCCGCACCTCTGCATTCGCTGAACATTCCATCAACACTAGACATACATATGCCTAGAAAACACAGAAATTCTTGCAAAGGAAAACCATTACTTCAAACGTAAAATTAGAGAGGCCTTAGAGATAGCCAAACACCCTAATAACTTAAATAGAGACAGCGGTCTTGAGATTAGCAATACCTGGCTTCCCCTCATCAAGAAAGATTAATCTCATAATAATTTCATAATCTCTTAAAATAAATTAAATTAAATTAAAACTTTTAAAAGATATTAGTAGAAAAGTAAAAATTAGCATCATTAACATCATTGACATATGATAAAAATTTATATTTTTAATATAAAGTTAATATAAATTTTTTATTTTGTTTCTTAATACTCATTGACATAATCGACATATGACATAGAAATATGTATGTATATGTATAAACAAATATTGATATTAATAATTTGATTATAAACATAATTAAAATACATAAAGTTTTAATATTATAAATTATTTTATTTTATTAATAATTATATTGAAAATAACATTATTAATTCATTCAACTTAGAAAATAAGTGTAATTTATTAATTATTGTTTAAAATGTTATTAATTTACTAATTAATTAATTAGTTATTAATAAATTACAAAAAAAATCTAATAAACAATTATTAAATATTAAAATATTATAAACATTAGAAATATCCAAAACTAAAAACCTAAAAACTAAAATCTAAAACTATTATTATTACATTATATAGTTAGGGCAACTAAATATATAGCTATAATTTAATTTAATAATTAAATTAATTATAAAATCAATTAAATAACAAAACATTAAACAAACAAACTACACTTAGGGTTAGGTTTTTGGCCGACATCTTGGGTTCGTTATTCTCTTAGCAAACAAAACACAAATGAATATTAATGCTCTGGAAATGTTACCCCTTACCTTAACTCATTGTTCTGATGATGAACCGTGATTAAAGTTTGAAACGTCATAATAGATACTGCATTAATCCCGAGCACTTCACCAAATACCTCTTACTTCTCACCAACCAATATTAAGGTTATAACCTTTTGGAATAACTTAGGTTGGAAATGTTGCACAGTACTATAGCTGGATTTTCATACCCATTGAAAGGGTTGGTTACCTATCTCTTCAAGCCGTCACTTCAACAATTCATTCTTTGTCAACAAGGACCTATTATGCATGCACATTAAACCAACTTTTATGTGCTTACAACTAATGTATTATTCCCAATCTAATTGAAAAAGATCATTGCAACTTCTTTGAAGAAAAACATCACATCACTTGTAGGCAAACTCAATCATGCAATATGCAAAGAACTTCGTTCCTCTCAATACAATTGATACTCTTTTTGTTACCAAGAATGTCGACGTCTTGATGCGAATTAAATATCAAATCATTGCTACATGTCAATTCCTCATGCCAAGGGGTTGCTTATAGATTTGTTGCCCCTCATACATCATGCCTGATAAACAATGAGAAGCGTGAATCTCCACGATCTCTCTCGAAGCAAAAATAATCCTTCAACAATTTATTCTTTCGATGTCATGTCATCTCCTGTGGTTAATTGACAGCGTCTCCACATAAAAAAAATGATGCCTTCATAAATCTACATATCACAAACTTACGTGTTGCTTCATAAAGACATTCAACTACACACTTCAACATAGCTTTGTCATCTTCAACCAAACGATTTGTAGGATTTTCAAATGGATATGATTCAACACGTTTCATGCAAATAAAGTTGGTGGAAGTAGACATTATGTAGCAATCTTCATGGTTCCTCCACCAATCGACAGTTTTAGTCAAGCTTGGTTTCAGTCAAGTCTTAACATGGCTGCGTCCCTTCTAACAATGGTTAAGAACTCCAACGAAGGTTTCATATTTTGTCTTTTCATATTCCTCCATAACAATGGAAAAAAATAAAAAAAATCAAGGATAAGTTGTAGAAGAAAATAAGTTAAAAACATAATATAAAATCAAAAGTTTTAAAATAACACGTCAATGGATAGAAGATTTAATGACAAATCCACTAACATCAACTCTGCCACCTAAGGTGATAGAGATGAAGGGGTGTCACCCCATAGAAGTTGCATTTGTAGAAAATCCTATAGAAATGGACCAGTATTTCTGTTTTTTAAACCCTCGATCAAGATTTATAGCTCAATTAAGAATTACTTAAAGTCAATCAAGTGCTAAAATGAAATTTCAAAATGTGTTAATACATGGTTCATCAAACTCTCGATCAATATCTTATTGGGTTAACATAAAGCACTTGATCGAGGTATCATAACAAAAATGCTCAATCAAGGAAATACCTTGATCGAGGTATTGTATGTAAGTTAAACAAAACAAAACAAAAAGGTTGACGAATTTTCAAATTAAAGTAAAAAAAGTAAAAAAATCTTGAGCCAACTCACTTGATTATTTTTTCAATGTGGAAAACATAAAATAAATAATAACGTGACAATCTAATGTGAATCTACATTTTAATAAACAATCAAGATGGAGGATGTGAGAAGCCACAAAAGGAAGTATAGTTGTCAATGGTTTGACAAAGATGAAGCGCAAGAAAAGGATAGAGAGAGGATGAGACAAACGTGAGCAGAATTGAGAGAACACTAGGAAGAAAATGCAGGTCAACCCTTTTCCCAACTTTCGGTGCATTTAACTAGATAGTCTTCATGGCATTTAGTTGAGAACGATATCGGTAATTTTTAACCACATTACCTTATTGCATTTTATACTTAGTTTTGATTTATACTATGATTTATTATTTACATTATAGTTTTTATATACACACAAAATTAATTGGACTAAATAGGAATATAATTTAATAAGTCGTCATAGGACACTGTCCCCTCTCAGGTTTCAAGAATAACTGGGGGTTTTAGTGGTTTTTAGAAAGTTTGGATGAAAACACAAGAGAAGAATTTGGGGACCCAAGCCCTCATCAAACAATTAAGGAGCATGTTAATATAATTAAGTTGTTTTATGAGTAAAACTTAGTGATTACATAAGCTCAAATCCTACATGGACTTATAAAACTCCAAAAACTAAAACAAACCACAAATTTGTTTGGTTTTCGAGATTTTAAACACATATGGGCACATAGAATGTATGAAAAGCATTCTCTTTGTTTGGAAAATCAAGAAAACCTGATATCTAAGTTGCTCGTAGGGAAATTACAACTATTATTATAGCACCAAGGACTTCAAGAAGTTGAATGGTGACAACGATGTCAAAATTTCTCCATGTTTCAAGAAAAACATTACAAAGACATTAAATTCAAGGCCAATATAGACAAAATGGATGAAATTGTTTGTTGGGATCTTACTTTCAAGCAACATAGATAAAATTCGAGGAGAGATTAGAGAGGTGGTTGATTTTGGGAAATCTATTCTCATTCTATATTAGATCAAAAGCATTTGCTACAGTAATGCTTATCCAATGGTGTGTATAATGAGCAATGTAAGCACGTTATGGAAATGGTGCAAGTTGAATTGTGTGAGGAATTTCAAGAAAACATCCCAGTGTCAAGACCACCATTAGCATGTTTGATAAATTCAAATCATGGTATATTATGCCCAGCATAATTCACGGCACTTGTTATTGTCAATACCACATTGAATTCCAACTCTATTATAATACATTTGTAAATTTCTGCAAAAGTCGTTGACAATTTGACCTTCCTCCTCCCATAATGTGTGATTTTATTTCAATGATATTATGTAGAAGGAATCTTGAAGATGTATTTTTCAATAAAATATGTGTAGGTGGAAGAAGATTCCTTGAATGTGGTAATCTGACATTGCTCCATGGGAATTTTTTGTATGGATCTCACACACCCTGGATTGTCATATATCATGGTCGCATGGAGGACATATGAGTATGTTACTGTGAATATGTCCTCTTCTTCGAGTTGACCTCTAAGAAGATTGACTTGCTTGGGGAAGATATCCCTATTTCAAAATTCATGGGAAAGATTTAGAATCAAATTTATAAATATACCAAACACCCTCAGAGGTCCAAGATGCAATCTTTTGAATCCCAAGCAATCTCACAAAGTAATCAAGTTGGACACAATCTTATTAATGGTAAAATTCATCAAGAATTACACATTTTATCCCTGGAGAGAGATATAGAGCAAGTACTATCATTCTAACCAAGGATTGTTTTTCCAAGTATTTTATGTGTTGTTTCCACATATATATATATATTTATATTATATGGTATTGTGTGCTAAAATTAGAGTTTTGTTAACGGATGACTTGTATGTGTAGGTGTCTATATTCATGCATGTCTTGTATAGACATGAACAAATGAGCGTTGATGGTAGGGATAACACTCCAAAATCATGTGATGTGATTAAGGAGTACCAATTTTATGTTAGTGATGATCGTGAGAATGACACTATTTGTTCAACATTGCTTTGGGTTGATCTACGAATCATTCAAAAAGAAAAATATAGCATTTACAAAGCATTGGATTTGGTCTAATGGGTGTGTGGGGTAGTTCAAATTGGCACACTCTTTTTACTGGTTGATTTGGATTCATAAGGAGACATGAGTTCGACATACTTGGAGATTTTTGAAAGTAGGCTGCATGGAAAGAGTAAATACGACAATGCAAGTGCTTATGTGAAAAAAGCACTCAAGAGGTACCAAATGCGTCATGATGTAGTCTTACTTAAATCCTCTATTGAAATAATTGACTAGTGCAAATAGCATTTAGGCCATGAAGGTCATGAACAAGCAAGGTCGATGCATAGAGGAGACAGGAGTTCGACATACTTGGAGCATTTTGAAAGCAAGCCGCATGGAAACACAAGACGGTGCAAGTGCTTCAAGCACTCAAGAGGTACCAAATGAGTCATGATATAGTCTTACTCAAATCCTCTACTGAAATAATTGACTAGTGCAAATAGCATTTAGGCCATGAATAAGCAAGGTCGATGCATAGAGAAGAGATTATAATGTAAAAATTGAAGCTCAAATTTTTAACATACTTTAAAATGCATGCTCAATAGAAAAAATATATTTGATATTTAATATGCTGCAAATTCTTTTGGAATGTTTCACTTGGCGATGTGAATAAATCCATGCCTTGGTATTGTAAAACTATACCTAGCATGAGGGAAATACACTATGTTCATGAGTGACATCTTTGCTATTAAGACGAGAAAGTATGCATGCTTTTATGGATTTTGCATTGATGCAGAGGAATGCACACTTTATCAATGTGAAAATGATGGATATGCGAAACAATGGAAATTATCTCCCTATTAATACAGAGGGGCCACATCCATTTCTGACATGGCAAGAGATCCAAGCATAAGAGGTCATGGTGTCACTAGATCACAATCAAGTTCTTGATGTGGTTAGGGAAGGTATGTGACTTCATTAATGGGCTCGTTATATATACACAATGTTTTTATTTGGCCTCTTCAACTTAATGTTTAAACTTGAACAAATATATATCGATAATTTTGAATTGTGGTTGTAGGTGATGTATTTGTTGTCATTGCACCATGGAGCAATGAAGAGAATGTGGTATACTATTTGATGTGTTGCACACAAATAAAAATCATGTTGGTTTGACAGGATCAAGATGGAGATTACACATAGTACATTGGCAACATGGTTGTGATGGCTCTAATTTTTGAAATGTGAAAAAAACAGTGTGATTATATTTTGTCTATAGAGATTTAATGCCTTTGAATATATATCTTACCAATTTAATCATTTGGTGATAGAAACTCAAATAAAGCTCACAATAATCAAAGTGAAGAGAGGTGAACTAAGGGAATGGAAGATGGAAGAAGATGATTATGAACATATTATGGAGACTTTCATTCTTATAACCCATGGGCCAAATGAGTAAACTATAGACCACTTTTGAGATTGACTTAGTTGGTGCACTAACTTATTTTGCAATGACTTAATATAATGTTTGATTGCATTTCTTTGCATATTAATTGTTTGTGTTTGAAATTTATTCCTTTGCTTGGTTGCATTGCATTTTAATGCTTGTGTTTCAATTATTTTATATAATTGAAAGCATTTAGATTATTTTTATGTTTCTTTTAAATTATATTAAATATAATTGAAAGCACATCATAGTGGTGTAGTGTAAGCGCAATGGGACAATGACTCATTAACCTAGGTTCAAACCTTGGCTATGATACTTATATTAAGATCATTAGATCTACTCATTCTTATTAAACGGACATTGATACAAATATACCTTTACACATGTGCCTTAGTGTATAGTATGTCCCATCAATTAACTGTCTATCAACTCTACAATCAACTATCAATATGGATCAACTAAAGCATTCCTCTATACTAGCATTCAATTGATTCCCAACCAATAACTTTTTAACTCCCTCATAGACTCTTCACTTTCATCCCCAAGCATAGTTGTTGTAATAGTTTGCAATGCATTGCCTTCTTGGGTTGTGCACCATAATGGCGATAATGGTCTTCCTCTCCCTGTGCTTGACATTTCACCTTCCATGCACATCACATCAACTTCCCTAATGAAACATTTTTCATAAAAGCTTTCTGCATTTATATGCCTCTTGTGCATTGCTCTACCATGTGCTCTTATTCTAATTGCCTAAGCTCTTGCACACTTGAACTCTATACATATAAACTGTATAAACTTTCATCTGACTTCCCTTTCAACTCTTCATTTACCATGCATACTTAGTCCTTTTTCCTTTTATATATGCTCCTGCATAAAAACTAACTTTCATCTTTAGAAATTTTAACCTTATAATCTTAGATCCCATATATGGATATAATTGACAAGTATTCTACTATATATCAACTAACATATGGAGACTAATATACAATTGTCTTAGTGATTGATGATGTGGAAAGAGGTTTTGAGATATGAGTATTCTTAGGAAGGGTGTGTGTGAAACCATTATTGTCTTTTCTACTTTTGTGTGTTGAACCTAGATTGTGGAGTATGTGGTTTTCCCCTTGTGTATAGTAGTAGTTATGTGGCATATTAAACTTAAACTATGTACAAAAGGAAACATATATGCATGAATTAATTTTCATACAAAATTATTAAATGAAAATTATGAGAAAAAACACACATGTATACCTGTGCATAAGCACAAACAATTTTTTAACAACCATTAATAATGATCATTGAATAGAGTTATATTCATGACTTATTATTGGAGATTTATAATTTTACTTGGAATGTTCATTAGGAATTATCATTAGAGATTTGTGATTATCATTGAAAAACCATAGAGCCCATAAATTCAAAGATAGTGAGAGCTTTTAAACATGAGTAGAGATATATAGGTCTTTTAGAATAAACATATGATTGATAAGGAGATATGGATAGTGTGACTTTGATAGTTTTATTGTGAGGGTAGTTATCGCTAATTTGGGTTAAGATACCATACCACTTAGAATTTATTGAGGGAAATATAGGAGAGGGAGGTGTGGTTAGTTTTGTAGATCATCCATTGAATTTAAGTGTCATTGAGAGTACATAAATCCAAATTGGTGTTGGCAATATTTTATGACTTCTTTAAATAATTCAATTATAGCATATGAAGAAGTTAAAAATATGCAATTTAGGTCATTGAGACATTTGGGTATTTATCCTTATTTAATAAAAGTCACACACGTGAGCATCGTGAATTTATGAAAAAATTTCTTTAATAGATTGTAAATTTTCTAGAGAAAAATGAAAATGCAAAAATTAATAATATTTTGTATGTTTTAAGAATGATGAAAATTACTCTCAATAAGAGATAGTTATAATAATATGAAATACATTGAGAGTACATAAATTTTTCTAACATGTCCATAATAAGATCACTCTTATGCCAAGTATTACCTATAAACAATTAATTTATTGTGATGTAATATTTTCTATTGAATACCTTGAAGATGTTTAAGAGTGGATCCCGTCATTTTCCCAAATTCTAGATGTGTTTTAAGTCATATTTGTTTGTTAAAACATTATTTATATAAATGAATTATTTGAACTAACCATTATACAATTAAATATATTTAGTCATAATATTTGTTGTGTTTGGTCAAATAATGATTAATCGTGACTTTAATTATATTTAATCAATAGTTTTCATTATTAAGATTTTAAATTTGGGAAAAGACTTTCTATGAATGGTGATCAAGGACAATTATACCATTAGAAAAACATAAAAAATATTTTAAGGGAAATGAAAATATAAGGCAATGCTCAATTGTTGCACAACTTTGTTGATTATTTATTTAGCAATGTCACTTAGTTATGGTCTTCATTACTCATCAAATTTTTAAATTCAAAATTTTCTATTGTTTGAAAATAAAATTACAATTTCTACAAGAATTAATAGGCACATGAATTTACTTACTATTTGCATTTCATGATGATGTTGATGATGATGATGATTAATGTCCACTGAGACCCTTTGGTCTATTGGACCTTAAGAGAAGATACATGAATTACTTGGATTTTTTGTAAAATGTGATTCCTATGAAGGAAACGCTGAGAAAGAAACATTCCTAGGTTCCCATAATTTTGACAAGTAAGAATATCATGGAGATTAGAGTTGTAGCAAAGATTAGGAAATTGCGATCGAATGTGGGTGTACGCAGGGCACTCTAAAAGAAAGTGAGATTCGCCCTCAACGCTCCTGGACTCACAAAGCTAGCAGATCCTTTCCTCCCATGGTGTTTAATAGATCATAATATGGCCTACTTGGCACATAAAAATCTTTAATAAATGATAACAAGAAATAAATGCCTTAAATGTGCATTTAACATTTCCATCACCTAAATTGATACTATTGAGGATGGTCAAATTACAAGAAATCCATATTCTCCACTCATTAATAACTTTTTCATTCCATCGTATTTCTATTTGAAGGTATTTTTTACATTGTTGCAATTTTAATCTTTTGTGAATGTTTTTCAATTTTCAAGTTAAAAGCTTACATTATCTACTCAACTTGGGATTATAGGAATGTGTTGGGATTATAGGAATGTTGTAACTTTTTTTCTATGCATTTTCATTTAGATCAATATAGTAAAAAAAATTAATACAATTTTAAATGGAGATTGTTGGTAGATGGTCATAAGTTTCATTTTAATCTTTTGTGTATGTTTTTCAAATTTTCAAGTTAAAAACTTACATTCTACTCAACTTGGGGATTATAGGAATTGTCATAACTTTTTGTGTGCATTTTTCATTGAGATCAATGTAGTACATTTTTTTTTTTTTACAACAACGGGTAACGAGCTTTTATATTAAAAAAAGATGAGAATACATAAAGGATGGGAAGACTGATCCCAAAAATGGAGAGCTGTCAAGACAAGCTCATCACAATTTAGTCTTTGCATGTCATACATAACCCCTATTCTGTGATAGCTGAAGATTTTTACAAACTACCCTAGGAGAAATCTACAGAGGTAACACATATTAAGAGGAGAAACAAAGGACTAGCCATAACAAAAAAAAGTTCTGAAAAAACAAGGACGAGCAGGCAGAGAAAATATCAGTTGACATGATGCTGGTGGACGTTCTTCTCCTTGCTCCCAACTGCAGCACCAACATTATCATCTTCGATGCCAAGGAGGACATGTGAGGCACCTGCAACAATTAATTAATACAAATATGCGAAATAGCAGAAATGACAGAACTCAGAATCACTTTTATATTGATCACATGCCACTTCGAGGGGGCAACCTCCTATGAGCAAGCTCAATACAAATAACTTCACGGTGCCTTCATAGGTCTCAACACACACTTATATACTAATTCTAGGCGCCAATACTATGGGTCGAAACCATGGGCCGTTACAAACTATGGATCAACAATACTACGGGCGACTTACAAAGCATATGCGCCAACAACAATAACACAACTATTGATCAACAAATACTACGGGACGACTTACAAAGCATATGCATCCAACAACAACATACTAACAAAGTAAAGACATGGGTTCCTAACATCCCCTCCCCCTTAAAAAAAGCTTTGTCCTCAAAGCTTTAGATGTGGAAATTGTTGTTGAATCTGAAGGAGTGGTTCCCATGTAGCATCCTCTGGTTGCATGCCGTGCCACTGAATTAAGACCTCTGTGATAGAGCGAGAGCGAAGCTGACGCGTGCGCCAATTGAGGATGGCCTCTGGCTCCAAAAGGATGGATCCTTCATTATCCAGTTCGGGTAAAATCGTTTGTCCGCTGATGTTGGTGCCAAGAACTTTCTTCAGACAAGAGACATGAAAGACTGGATGAATGCGGGAAGAAGGAGGAAGTTCCAATTTATAAGCAACGGACCCAATCTTATGAAGAATCTGATATGGCCCATAGAAATTTGGAGCGATCTTATGACGCCCTTTGAGTTTCAAGGAGGATTGTTTGTACGGCTGGAGACGAAGAAAAACCATATCGCCGACTTGAAAAGTGCGCTCCGAACGGTGTTGATCAGCTTGTTGCTTCATGCGATTTCTTTCCATGTGAAGATTGTCCCGCAAAATGTGAAGAATCTGATCGCGGTTGCGAAGGACCGTGTCAACTTCCTGAACTGGTGAACTGGTGGGGGTGTATGGAAGAAGAGCTGGAGGTGCCTGACCATAGACTGCTTCATATGGGGTCATTTTAGAGGCAGTGTGGTAAGAGGTATTGTACCACCATTCAACGAGAGGGAGCCACTTTTCCCACTGATGTTGTTGTTCCGAGGTGAAGCAACGAAGATAAGTTTCCAAGCATTTATTGACAATTTCAATCTGACCATCTGTTTGTGGGTGATAACCTGAACTCATCTTCAATTTGGTGCCAGTGTGGCGAAATAGTTCTGTCCAAAAATGACTGGTGAAAGTCGCATCACGATCCGAGACAATGGAAGAAGGGATGCCATGAAGACGAAAGATCTGGTCCAGAAAAATTTGAGCAACGGAGGAGGCTGTATAGGGATGGTTGAGAGCACAAAAATGACTATATTTGGAGAGGCGATCAACCACAACGAGAATCACTGTCTTCCCGCCAAATTTAGGGAGCCCTTCATTGAAATCCATAGAAATATCTGTCCAAATCCGTGTAGGTATGGGCAAGGGTTCAAGCAATCCTGGAAGGAGTGTTGTTTCACCCTTATTGCGCTGGCAGGTATCACATTCGGCCACCATTTGTTGAATTGTCCTTTTCATGCCCTGCCAAAAGAAGTTACGCCGTGCTCGTTCATACGTTTTGAGGAACCCAGAGTGCCCTGCTGATGGAGAAGCATGGAGTTCATAGAAGACAACCTATTGAAGATTTGTGCTCTGGGGAAGCACCAGACGACCCTTGTATCGCAGAGAAGCACCATCCCAAGAGTAATGTGGTACAGCAGAAGGGTTGTTGGTCAAGCGTTGGATGATTTGAGATAAGGAAGAGTCATTGACATAACCCTGTTGAACAGATTGCAACCAATTTGGAACAGGCATAGAAATAGCTGAAAGAGAACCTTGGGCATCAAATGTGCGAGAAAGAGCATCTGCCACAACATTGTCTTTACCCTTCTTGTAAGTGATCTCATAGTCATAACCCATGAGTTTGCTAACCCATTTCTGTTGTGCTGGGGAGGAGACGCGCTGGTCCAAGAAATATTTCAGACTCTGGTGATCAGTCTTGATGCAGAAATGATTCCCTAATAGGTATGGGCGCCACTTCTGTACTGCATGAAAAATAGCCATCATTTCCTTCTCATAGGTAGAGGCAGCTAAATTCTTTCCTAAAAGGGATTTGCTGGTGAACGCAATGGGGTTTTCATCTTGAAGGAGAACAACACCAAGTCCATTGCCGCAAGCATCACTCTCAATAGTGAAGGGCTTGGAAAAATCAGGCATAGCTAGCATAGGTGTAGTACACATAGCTTGTTTTAGTTTGTCAAATGCACACTGAGCAGCAGGTGTCCATGTGAAAGCATCTTTTTTCAATAGAGCAGTTAATGGAGCTGCAATCTTCCCATAATCCTTGACAAACTTGCGGTAGTAGCCAGTCACCCTAAAAAACCACGAAGGCTCTTGAGTGTCTGAGGATGCGGCCAATTGTTCATGGCATCGATTTTGGCAGGATCCACGCGAACCCCTTGTGCTGAGATAATGTTGGCGAGATACTCAACTTCCTTCTATCCAAAAACACATTTAGACTGCTTGGCATGGAGATGATGGTCAGAGAAAAGTTGCATGACAAGATCCAGATGCTGGAGATGTTCATCCCATGTTTTACTGTAGATGAGGATATCATCAAACAATACCAGAATGAATTTCCGCAAGTAGGGTCGAAATATTTTATTCATTAAGGCATGGAATGTGGAAGGAGCATTAGTGAGGCCAAAGGGCATGACCAAAAACTCATAATGGCCATCATGTGTGTGGAAAGCGGTTTTAGGAATATCATCCTCATGAACCCGAATTTGATGATACCCAGAACGAAGATCCAAATTGGATAAAAAGTGAGCCCCATGAAGCTCATCAAGAAGCTCATCAACAACAGGAATTGGAAACTTATCCTTGATGGTGAGGTGATTAAGTGCTCAAAATTCAATGCAGAGGCGCCATGACCCATCTTTTTTGCGGACAAGAATAACTGGAGAAGAAAAGGAACTAGTGCTTGGGCGAATAATACCTTGCTTCAATAAGTCCCGAACAAGCATTTCAATCTCCGTTTTTTGGTGAAATGGGTAGCGATAGGGCCTGATGTTGGGAGGAACGCTGCCAGGAAGGAGCTGAATACGATGGTATTCTGGCCTGGAAGGTGGCAATCCCACTGGTTCAGCAAAGACACCTGTATATCGATCCGAAATTTGTTGTAGATCCAAAGGAGTAGTGGAGACCGCTGATGGTTGCATCTGGATGGAATGGATCTGAGCGATGACACCATGTGAATTCTTCTTGAGGAGTTTTTCCATGCGATGTGAATTGATGATGCTGAGAGAACCTAGTTGTGATCCTGTCAATGTGTGTTTTTGTCCATTGAGGGAAAACTGCATCCAAAGTTCAGCAAAATCCCATAAGATAGGGCCAAGTGTGCGTATCCATTGAGCGCCCAAAACCACATCACATCCGCCTAAGGGCAAGGCAAACATGTCAGAGCGCAAGGTATAATCTCCCATAGAGATACGCACATTTCGACACTTCCCTTTGCAAGGTAAGGTGCCCCCATTGGCAACCATGACTTCAAAGTTGGAGCAAGGATGGATAAAACAATCAGCTCGTTTGGCGATCCGAGGGTCAATGAAATTATGAGTGCTACCAGAATCAATGAGTATTGTAAGAGGAAGCTTCTTGAAGTAACCCCTGACCCACATTGTTTGGGGGGTGGTGATTCCAGCTAAAGCATGGAGAGATATCTCTGGCTGGTCATCCTGAGACGGAGGGTCAATAGGCGGTTCCTGAATGTCGACCGGAGCATCCAGTGTTTCTGGATCTTCGTCACCAATTTCAGAGGCAGGCGGAGACTCCACATCCAAGAGATAGAGCTTTTGCTGAACACGTCTATGTCCCCGAGTGAATTTCTCATCACAATTATAGCAAAGCCCCTTTTCTCGGCATGCTTGCATCTCTGTTTCAGACAAACGCTTGATAGGAGTCGGTCGAGGAGCCTGCGGTATAGGTGGTCGCTGAGAACCCATATTTCGGAAGGGAACAAAGGTGGGCTTGGAGCGTTGTTGGGATGCAATCTTGTCTTCTGCCAACTTAGCCAACCCTAGGGCTTCCATCATTGTGTTGGGACAGAACATTTTGACCTCAGAGCGGATGGCATCCTTTAGACCACTGATAAAACAACTCCGGTAAAAGTCATCAGACAATCCTTCGGTGTGGTTGGCTAGATTCTCAAATTCGGTTTGATACTCTCTCACCGTACCAATTTGGAGAAGTTTAGTGAGGGATCCTGTGAAGTCATCAAAAGCACTAGGACCAAATCGTTGCAAAAGGAGCTGGCAAAAGTCTGGCCATTTGGGCTCTGGATGAGCCTTGATGTACCAACGGTACCATTGAAGAGCTTCCTGTTCCAAGTGAAAGGATGTCAGCGGAACTTTGTTGACATCAAAAGTATTATGCAGACTGAAATACTGTTCTGCACGATAAATCCATCCAGTTGGATCAGTACCATTGAAGCGAGGAAAATCAAGCTTCGGACCACGAAAATTGCTGGAAGAGGAGAACCCATTGTCTGTGAAGAATCACTTTTATATTGATCACAGGCCACTTCGAGGGGGCAACCTCCTATGAGCAAGCTCAATACAAATAACTTCACAGTGCCTTCATAGGTCTCAACACACACTTATATACTAATTCTAGGCGCCAATACTATGGGTCGAAACCATGGGCCGTTACAAACTATGGATCAACAATACTACGGGCGACTTACAAAGCATATGCGCCAACAACAATAACACAACTATTGATCAACAAATACTACGGGACGACTTACAAAGCATATGCGTCCAACAACAACATACTAACAAAGTAAAGCCATGGGTTCCTAATAGGACACAGGGGTTGTTCCTATTGTTGGTCCTGATGCAGTCGACCTTGGCTTCAACAATCCTGAGACATCTATGAAGGGACTCAAACTTGCCAGCCATCATGTCAAAATATTCCTTCATCTTGTTGCTGCTGCTTCGAACTTCAGTGTTCGAGATCTGAACAAATGTAGAGAGGTGAGAAATGGCTTTTTTCAGGTTATATTTCTCACCTCTAAGCCAACGGACTTGGGATTCTAAATCCTGAACATGCGAGAGAACCTCAGAGGATGGATTGTCTGGCCCTTGAGGGGACTCCAAATTAACGAGACCACAGTTGTCACTAGCGGTGTTTGTCCAATTCCTTCCACTACCCAGCTCACCGGAGTTACCACAAACCTGATACGTAGAGCCTCCATGATTCTGACCCAGACCCACGTCGAGAAGAGTCCAATTCCTGCCACTGCCTGGCTCGTGACCACACACGACCTGTTGTGTTGAACCCTTGTAACTTTGTCCCTGCCCCACGTTGAGAGGATCCCAGATTTTGCAACTTCCTGACTCATCAATTTTGGAATGCCCACGACAGGCGTGCTTCGCCAGACCACCACGAGAGACCTGCTGCTCGGAATCGCCATTACTCTTCCCTTGAACCATATCAAGAGCAGACATGTATCGTTTCATGCTGACTCCCCCCGAATGAACCTGGATATTCTTTCTGCAGCGTCGACACTGCAGCACAGGGAGACACAGACCAACACTGCCATCCTCCATGTTTAACCTACCAACCCGACAATCTGTGTAGAAAGAGACTTGTTGAATACCTGGAGCGTCACCCTCGATCATGTTATAAGCTATGGATTCCTCGGAGCCTATTCTCATTGAATTCCCGCATGCGAGACAGGTGGAGTCATCTAGGAGAGGCCGCCATTTGAGCCGAGAGGACACGTGAAGAGATCGAGGGGATCCCAAAAAGATCTTACAATTAACCACCTGCAAAAAAGAGTTGAGAACAAAGATAGATGGGCGCTTAGATAGCGAGGTCATGAGGATCAAGGACAAACAAGGAGAAGGGGGAGGGTTAGGGAACCCAATTGTTGACAAGGTGTTGTCCATTGCTAATCGCTAAACCACAGTCTAAGCCAGCGCCTATGTTGGCCATGGTGTCATCTTTCTGGTTGTTGAGCCTCAAAATGTGAAAAAAGGAGATAGAGTTAAATTCCTTGGTCATGTAGATGAAGTTATGTTGTAGCTTGGAGACAGGTTTTCGACGATTTTTGGCTAAAGCCCTAGCTTCCTTGACTACCAGCATTGAGTCTCCAATGGCCACGAGATCCTTAACCTCTTCATTCCTTGCGACATCCATACATTTGATTAATGCGAGCCATTCTGCATCGTTGTTTGTACTCCTGCCAATTCCCCAGGCAAAGTCTTTCACCTTGTTTCCTTCGGAGTACAGAAGGACTCCCCCCGCACCTGCCAACCCAGAGATCAATGTAGTACAAAATTAACACAATTTAAAAAGGATATTATTTGTATATAATCATAAGTTTATAAGACCTTTCCATCCTTGGATTTTTTTTTAAGAAAAACATAAAGTGGTACCCTTACCTTTATTCATAAGTTAGCATCTAGCACCACATAAAGTTGATTTGGTTAACCAATTATTCATAATATTTTCAAAACCATTTAGATGGTAACCCCAATAGAATTCATCTCATTATGCAATTGATAGCTTTAATACTTGTGTCCGAATAACTCCCAGATGATTCTTATTCAAGGCATAAATCATTTACTTATACATTACATATGACTTTTGGTTTTCACCTTTAAATAGCTCTTTGGATTCCTATGGAGACTCTTTGTCTTCTTAAAACTATTTACAATATTTACAAAATTAATTGTGGAACCATAATCCCGCAAGATTAGGTTTCCAACACTCCCCCACTTTATCTGAAGGGGTGTTTGTAAGTCTAAGCATGTTTCTAAACCTTTCAAACTTTTCTCGTCCAAGTGCTTTGGTGAATATGTCTACAATTTGCTCGTTCGTGGAACAATGTCGTAGATGAATTTTCTTGGCCTCTACATGATGTCGAATCAAATGGTACTCCGGGTTGATGTGCTTGGTTCGATCATGGAATCTTGAATTCTTAGCCAATTTGATTGTAGAAGTGTTGTCAAACAATAAGGGAGTGGAGTTCTCTTGTTCTCTTGCAAATAATCAAGTATCTTCTTGAGCCACATAATCTCTTTCGTTGCTTTTGTAGAAGCCACATATTCTATCTTTGTTGTTGAATCTGTTGTAACTGACTGTTTGCATGATCTCCAGGAGACAGTCGTTGATCTAAGACTCATTGTGTATCCAAAAGTAGTCACTCATGTCTCTTTTTCGCCATCAAAGTCTAAATCTGAGTACCCAATAAGTTTGAATTCATCCACCTTAGAGTACTTGATTCCAAAGTATTGAGTCCCCTTCAAGTATCTTAGAACTCTTTTAGCAGCAGGCCAATGTCCTTCATGTTAATTTTTTACTTGTTTAGCATAATTACAGTAAACAATAGGATCACTGAAAGAAAGAAAAGCACATCAACACAAAGAACACTAGAATTTTCCTCGGGGAAACCACAAGGGAGAAAACCCCGCAAAACTTCCTCAATATAGAATTCACCAAGACAATATAAAATACCAAGACAAAACAACTACTCTCCTTCACCAGCGAACTTCTTCTCTCTCTTATGCGAACTTAAGTGAGTGAGTGAATGATAGTGATACCAAATGAGGAATTTGACTCCTCTATTTATATTCTTCAATTGGGTGACTTTTTACCCCAACTGGGTCGACTTCTCCTAACTGACTGGGTTGACTTCACATAGGGAGACTCAATAACTTATTTAATATAACTCTTTAGGGTACTATTGACCCGAATTACAAACGAGGGTTTACGTTGACTCTTTCAATGACTCTTACATGACTAATGACATTAATGACATCTCCCGAAGGAGGAATAATAATATAATAAACAAATACAATCAGAATATCTTCCGCAATTACATTTCTTTAACACTCCCTCTTAACTAGGAAGGTATTATAGATACATCAACATCAGCAACTATACAACTTACCAGTGAAACTCTGTATGTCATAGGAATTTTTGGAACAACATCATGTATCTGGGGTATCATCATCATCATCAATATGAAACTGGTAGATCGTCATCATCAGCATCATCATGTACATCATCATCATAGTCATCATCATCAGCAAGGAACTGCTGGAGCATCATCAACATCATCATCGTCATCACAATCCTGCCAACATCTTGCGAAGCCAAACTGCTTCGCTACAGGATGAACACACTGCCATGTATTCAACTTATACCGTACTGAGAGCAACAGTGGTCTACTTTCTACTGAGCCATGAGATCATACCTGATCCCAAACTAAAACAACATCCTGAAGTACTCTTCTGTCTTCGGCATTTCCTATCCAATCTGAGTATGTATAGCCGTGCAATTTGAACTCACTATCTGATACATATCTGAGTCTATAATCCAATGTACCCTTTAGGTACCTCATCACATGTTTTGCTACAACCAAGTGAACATGTCTAGGCTCTACCATATACTGACTCAAGGTGTTCACAACAAAACATATATCTGGTCTTGTATTTGTTAAATACATCAACGAGCCAATGATATGTCTGTACAATGTAACATCCATTGTTTCTGATGAAGCATCATTTAAGAGCTTCAAGTTTGTCATCATCGGCGTAGTCATAGCCTTACAATCCATCATCCCAAATCTCTTTAGGATATCAACAGTATACTTTCCTTGATTTAGGAAAATATCGTCTGGACACTGCCACACCTAAAGACCTAAAAAGTAATGCATCATACCGAGGTCTTTCATCTCAAATTCTGCAACAAGCTTCTTCTTACATTCAATGATGGGCTTGTCTTCTCCTGCCAAGAATAGATCATCCACATATAATAGTAATATCATGGGTTCATCATCTACAACCTTATAATAAAGGTTGGAATTTGCTTTACTCTTGGTAAATCCCAAGCTCATCATGAAACCAACAATTCTTCCATACCACGCTTTGGGTGCTTGCTTCAACCCATACAATGCCTTCTTTAATATACACACATGTGTTTTCTTGTCATATGTTTCAAAACCTTCTGATTGTTCAATGTATACTTCCTCTTCTATCTTACCATTCAGAAATGTTGTCTTTACATCCATCTGATGTAATTTTCATTTCATCTTGGCTGCCAAGGCAATGATGGTTCTGATTGAAGTATATCTAGCCACAAGAGAAAAAGTATCCCCATAATCAATTCCTTCCTTTTGAGAGAACCCCCGGGCTACAAATCTTTCCTTGTATTTGTCAATGCTTCCATCTGTTGAATGTTTTATTTTGAAAATCCACTTTGAAGATACTACTGACTTGTCTTTCGGCCTTGGTACCACATCCCAAACATCATTCATTCTGATGTATTGGTATTCTTCAACCATGGCGTCTATCCATTCCTTCTTCTTTGTTGCTTCTTAAAAACATGTAGGTTCTTCATCAACGAGGTTACACATCAAGGCTACATAGTTGGAGTATGGCCTTGGTTTCTTACTTTCTATGTATGTACCTTCTGGAGCACTATACGTTTCTGCATCCTGAATTATTTCTCGTGTCCAAGCTGGTCTTCTTTTTTTGTGAAATCATCTCATGAGGTGGCTCCTAAAGTCTTTGAGGTACAATCATATCATGATCCTATGGTACATTCTCTTCTTCAATATTTCTTACTGGTGTGATGTTAATTTCTGTAAATCTAGGAGCTTCATGCTCCTCCTCACTCTCATGAGTCTTTTTAGACTTGTTAAAAGTTTCATCCTCATCAAATGTAACGTCGTTGTTGAGTTCAATCTGACGAAATCCTGGGATGTAAATTTGGTAAGCCTTTGATTGCTCATTGTATACCACAAATATCCCCTTCTTTCCTGAAGGGTCCAACTTTGATCTCTTCTCCTTGGGAATATGTATGAATATTTTCAGGTGACTAACTTCAGGCTTCTCACCAGTAAACATATATTCTGGAGTCTTGTTCCCAAGAGCACTGTGGGAGATTATGTTCTGCACATAGACTGTGGTTCTAGCTGCTTCAACCCATAAGTGCATAAGTAGATCTTGATCATGGATCATGGCTTTTACTGCTTCCATGATATATCTATTCTTTCTTTCAGACACACCATTTTGTTGGGGATTATAGGGAATGATAAGCTCCCTCTTAATCCTAGATTCTTTACAGAAATCTTTGAATTCTCTTGATGTGAATTCTCCTCCATTTCCTTAAGGTCTTGATCCTCTTTTCAGAGAGGTTTTCTACAAGAGCCTTAAACTCCTTGAACTTTCCAAATACTTCATCTTTATTCTTTAAGAAATAAATCCATGTCTTGCGAGAATAATCATCAATAAAATAAGCATAATAAACATACCTGCTTAGAGAAGTAGTTGACATTGGTCCACAAATGTCTGAATGAATAATATCCAAGATACCTTTCGCCTTACTGTCACTGCTTGGAAATGGATTCTTTGTATTCTTTCCTTGTGCACATCCTTTGCACACTCCTTCATGATCAACCTGGATTTCTGGTAATCCTGTCACCACTTTGCTCACTATTGGTAATGTTTTGTAATGTACATGAGCGAGTCTTATATGCCATAACTCACAAGGACTCATGGTACTTGATATTAAGGCTGAATCTGCATGTCCATTAAATTTGTAGAGTCCTCCTTCTTCAACTCCAATCACAATTGCATCATCTATTGTCTTCCCTTTTGGCTGCAGAGGAATAAACTCTGAATTCCATTATTGGAAAGAAAATAATATTTTATTGATAAGACGATGATTTAAATTACAAAGTAGCTCGCCTTCAAATATGGCTTGAGCGATTCAATATGAAGGGTTATGTCCCTTCCAAGCTAATAAATAACAAATAATTAATTTAATATTAATTTCCGTAACATTGCCACCCCCTTTAAAGGAGCTGTGTCCTCAAAGCGATGGTAATGAGGGGTGTAGTTGTTGAAATTGTTCTGATTCCCAAGTTGTGTCTTCTTCAGGAAGATTTCTCCATTTTATAAGATAATATTTAATTACTCGAGTTGTCAATCTCTTCTGTCTGGTAGCAATGATAGATTTTGGCTCGAAAATAATTCGTCCTTCTTCATCTAACAAGGGAAGTATTGTTTGTGACTTATGGTGTTGACCTATCACCTTTTTCAAGCATGAAACATGAAAAACATTGTGGATGCGACTTGTAGTTGGTAATTCCAACGCATATGCCACACGACTAATCTTCTTATTGATTTTATATGGACCATAAAACCGTGGAGCTAGTTTATTCTTCCTTCCTTGTTTAAGTGATAACTGCTTATAGGGTTGTAGTCTTACAAATACCCAATCTCCAACTTCAAATTCCCATTCTTTTCGATGTCGATTAGCTTGTTGTCTCATTCTATGCCTGGCGACATTCAGATTCTCCTTAAGTATTTGGACAACCTTTTGGTTTTCTTCTAAATGGTCATTTACTGATGCGACCCTTGCTTGGTTTGCAATGAGATCCTTCCATTTCGGGGGTTCATATCCATAGAGGGCTTGAAATGGTGTCATTTTCATGGATGTATGATAAGTAGAATTATAACACCATTCCACAAGATGTAGCCATTGGAACCACTTATTTGTTTGTCAGTTACAAAGCAACGGAGGTAGGTTTCTAAGCATTTATTGACGACTTTTGTCTGACCATCTATTTGGGGATGATAAGCTGAACTCATGTTAAGTGATGTGCCAATTTTCTTGCAGAACTCTCTCCAAAAATTTCTTTTAAACTTGGCATCTCTATCACTTACGATAATCTTGGGAAACCCATGTAACTTGTAGACATTTTTAAAAAAGGCCTCAACTGTTTCTTTTGCAGAGTCGGTTTTTCTCACCCCTACAAAATTCGCATATTTGGTTAACCTGTCTACTAGTACTAATATTTTTTCTTTTCCATCTGACATGGGTAACCCTTCAATGAAATCCATTGAAATTTCCTCCCATTTCTGATTTGGGATATGTAGCGGATGGAGTAACCCCAGACTTGAGATATTCTCACTTTTATTTCTCTGACAAATGTCACATTATGAAACATACTTTTGAATGTCAGCATTCATACTTTCCAAAAAAATGATTTCCTTGCATTATAGTAGGTTTTAAAAAATCCTACATGTCCTGCAGCTGGGCAGTCATGTGACTCCTTAAGCACTTTAGTCTTAAAACTTGAGTTGGAACTTAAGTGAATTCGTCCCTTGTCCCATAAGAGGTCATTCTTCCATTCAAACTTTGGATACTGATTTATGTCATCGATTATCGAGCAAACCTCTGTATTTTTGGCATATTCAGCACAAATTTCATCCAAAAATTCTGGGACCACCAATGATATGGCATAGACTTGTACTTCTTCGTCTTTTCTTGATAGAACATTAGCTACTACGTTGTCCTTTCCCCTTTTATGTAAGATTTCCATATCGAATGTAGAGATTTTCTCGATCCACTTTTGTTGTTCAGTTGTTAATATCTTTTGTTGTAATAAGTGTTGCAAACTATTATGATCTGTACGGATCATGGACTTGCTTCCCAAAAGGTATTGTCGCCATTTTGTTAGTGCATGCATGATGGAAAGCATTTCCTTGTTCTAAGTAGATTGTAGGCATTCTCTTTTGTTCAAATTTCCGCTTTCAAACGCAATTGGATGACCCTCTTGCATTAACACAGCTCCTATTCTGAAACCTGAAGCATCATATTCAATTCCAAATGGTTTTGAAAAATCAGGTGTTTCCAGAACGGGGGTTGAAGACATAATTTGTTTCAATGTTTCAAAGCATTTTCCTGCTTCATCATCCCATTGAAAGGAATTCTTTTTTAGGAGGTTCGTTAGCGGAGCAGTTACGTGAGCATAGTTCCCAATGAACCTTCTATAGTAACCTGTTAATCCCAAAAATCCTCTCAATTTTGAAATGTTCTTTGGTTGGGGCCACCCCTTTATTGCTTGGATCTTTCTTGGGTCCAACTTGACTCCTTCCTTTGAGAAAATATGACCGAGATACTCTACTTCTTGCTTGCCAAATGTGCATTTCGAATTTTTTGCATAGAACTGGTTTTCCTCCAGAAGAGATAGGACCTTCCCTAAATGCTTCAAATGTTCCTTCCACATCTTGTTGTATATAAGGATATCATCGAAGAAGACTAACATAAATTTCCTGAGGTATGGCTGAAATAGTTCATTCATAACTGCTTGGAATGTGGCAGTGGCATTGGTTAATCCAAAAGGCATTACTTTGAATTCATAGTGTCCTTCATGAGTTTGGAAGGTCGTCTTTGCGATATCTTCTAATTTGACCCCGATTTGATAGTATCCTGACCTTAAATCAAGTTTTGAAAAATATTTTGCATCATGAAGTTCATCCAGCATATCATCGATGAAGGGAATTGGAAAGTTGTTCTTGATCGTTATTTTGTTTAACCCTCTGATTATGCATAATCTAAACGATTCATCCTTCTTTCATACTAACACGACTAGAGCTGCATATGGGCTTCTACTCTTGGTGATGACCCCACAATTCAATAGGTCTTGAACTAGTATTTCTATTTATGTTTTGTGGTGGTGGGGATACCTATATGGTTTAACCTTGACAGGATTTTATCTAGGTTTAACCTCAATTATCTTTTCAATTATTCTTTCTGGAGGTAGCTGCATGGGTAGGTCTTGAAATATTTTTTCATGTTTCTGGAGTAATTCTTGGATTTCTTCTTCTTTGAAATTGTTTTGTTCCATATCTTGACCTTCCATTTGATGGCATTGGATTAGGTATGTTGATGCTCCCTTTCGAATGAGTTTTTCCATCTGCTGAGATGAAACTACTTGTGTTTCGGGTGGTTGGAAACCATGTAGTTTATACTTTTGTCCTTGCCATTTAAACTCAATGAAATGTTTCTGGTGATTGGCGGAATAAGTTCCCAACGTCTTTAACCATTGGACTCCTAAAAAAATGTCTTCTCCACCCAACGGTAAGGTGTAGAGTTCTTATTCCAATTTAAAGTCTTGTATTTGAAGTTTCACTTTGTGGCACTTCCCAACTTTTTTGATTTTCTTGCCATCTGCGACCATCACCTTCATGTCTGGAACTAGATGTACGAACAACTTGAGTTTTCTTGCAACTCTTATGTCAAGGAAGTTGTGGGTGCTTCCGGTTTCTATTAGTACAGTAACGTTCTCATTTTTTATATGTCCTCTTAACTTAAGTGTCTGTAGTTGGCTAATGCCTGTCATGGCTTCCAGGGATATTTTGGGTGTGTTGTCGATTTCGGATGCAATATTTGGGGTAGCCTCTTCTTCACTCTATGATTCTTCTTCTTCTTCTTATTCACTATTCTCCTCTGCCTCACAAGTGTATAATTTCTTTGAATTGTCCTCTGAGCGACACTTGTGTTTAGGATTCCACTTGTCTCTGCATCGTCGAAATTTTCCTTCTTTCATTCGTTCATTTTCCAGTCTCTTCCTGTCGTCTCTTCTAGGTGATGGAATGTACTTGTTTTTATCTACATCTGTTGTCACATGCATGCTCTTTTGTAAGTATGACTTCCCATTATTTGATTGGAAATTCTCAAATTTGGTTTTGGCTTCCTTTGCTTTTCGTCTTGCCACCTCAACATTTGGTATGTCATGCATTTTTAATTCCTTTTGTATATATGGCTTTAGGCCTCCCAAATAGGTTTCTAGTCGTTGTTTTTCAGATAGCCCAAACACTCTGGTGGCTAGATATTTTGACTGGTGCGTGAACTCTTCGACGCTTCCCCTTTGTTGTAACCTGGTAAGTTTTAAGAAGAATTCATCCTCAGTGATTCCTTGAAACCTTTTTAAGAAGTCGTTCTTGAACAAGTTCCAAGTGTATGAGAAGTTGTCTCCCTTCCACCACATATACCAGTTGTAGGCATATCCTTCAAGGTGCATTGATGCATACTTGAATTTTTCTTCGTCTGTTGTAATGTTATATATGTTGAAGTACTCTTCTACTTTATTCAACCAAGTGACGCATTGGTCTTCCCCTCCATTATATTTCATCATTTCTATTTTTGCTCTAGGAGGGTACATTATGAACGGTTGGTATTAAGTACCTTTTGGTTTGTTGTGTGCTGGTGACTCAGAGTTGTGAGATGAAGTGACCGACATATCCGAACCAAGTTGTTCATGTTTTTGTTCCTTACTATTCTGCATATTTTGTAATATCGCCTTGATATTTTTCTGGGTCTCAGTCATTTTTTGGTCTAACATTTGTTGTTCCTTGTTCATAATATCAAACTTGTCGTCCATTTTCTACTTCATTACTTGAATGACATCATCCTTTATTTCTTTCTTAAGTGCCTCTTGGCTCTTGGTGATCATTTCCTTGAAAGTTTGGATGTCCTCTATTTTTTCAATTTGGGCTTTTAACTCCATCGTCATGCTTCTTAAGTGTGGTGGTGAATAAAGACCCAATTTTGGCTTTATGAGGGGTGGAAACAAGGAAAATTTCTTTGAAAAAGTGTTGAATCAATAATAATTATTATAGTAATAAGAATTACTATAATTTTTTGTGTAGTTAAATAAAAATAATAAATATTATATTCAATTATTTTGGGTGGAGCAATAAAGTTTTAATAAAATTAAAATATTATATAATAATATAAATATTATTATAATAATATTTATTTTATTAATATTGGGTTTTTTTGTGTAGGTTTAAGTGGATAAGATTGCAGGATGGAGGAATGTAGGACATGAGGAATGGACGCAGCGGATGATGGCAGCTTGGGGGTGTGTGTGGGGGATAGTGCTAGGATGCTGGGAGGAGGGAGGATGGGGGAAGGGCACGAGGGCAGAGAGGGGGGAGTGTTTGGAGGATTGGAGGGAAAGGAGGGCGGACGAGCAGGCGTGGAAGGTGATTGCAGGAGGGAGGTGGATGCGCTGGGGACCGGGGAGCTGTGTGCGCGGGAGTAGGCTCTCAAGTCTGAGAGGAATTGGAAGGAGAGGATAAGGGGTCGCGATAGGGAGAGTGTGGGTAGAGTGGTAGCAGGTGAGGATGAGGGATACGTATGGGCAACATCATGGATTCAGGTGGTTGGATCGTGAAAACGAGGTATTGTGAAGGTGGAGGGCACGGGCAGAGATGCAGGGATGTGGAGTGGGTATATGGATAGCGAGGTGAGGAGGAGTGAGGGCAGGCGTGGACGTTGCAGCACAGGAGAGCGGGACGCAATATGGATGATGAGTGGTGGGCTTGCACGGAGGCGAGTGGGAGGAGTGGTGGTGGTGGAATGATGGTGGCTACGTGGGAGTGGAGGTGCGGGAATGAGGATGAGCAGCGGAAATTCCAGGAGAAAGGAAGCAGGGTGAGTAAGGATGGGAGACGTAGGGGATGAAGGAATGATGGAGGGAGAGCAGGGATGGATGTGAGTGTGCGGGAAGAAAACTGTCGAGGATGCTATACCAAATGCAGAGGACTAAACTCTGAATTTCATGATTGGAAAGAAAATAATATTTTATTGATAAGATGATGACTTAAATTACAAAGTAGCTCGCCTTGAAATATGGCTTGAGCGATTCATCATGAAGGGTTATGTCCCTTCCAAGTTAATAACTAATAAATAATTAATCTCATATTAATTTTCGTAACATTGGCCATATGAGGACTTCACCATCTACAAAAGCAACTCTGAGACCTTTCTTATCTAAAGCTGAGATAGAAAGGAGATTCTTTTTCAAACCTGGGACATATAGGAATTCCTTCATCTTCATGGACTTTCTAGAATCCAACTTATAAGAGGCTTCTCCCATTCCTTTGATGGGATATTGGTAATCGTCTCCAAGCTTCACGTTGTGTGGAGAATCTTTCTGCACAAGTTGTGAGAGAAAATATTTGGAACCTGTCATATGTTTAGAGGCTCCACTATCCACCAGCCAAGTGTCACTTCCATGATAAATTGAACCAGTGAGCGCTGAAATTAGGACATATTCTTCACTAGAATATTCATCTTCTCTAGTCTTCTCTTCATCATTATGTTCATCATCTTCCACTGCATGAGCATGAAACCTTTTATTCTTCTTCTTGAATTGTTCAGATTTAAGGGGACAATTTATTGCAATGTGTCCCATCTTGTGACAAGAAAAACATTCAAAGGATGGGAAGTCTCTCTTAGTCCTTTTGTTCTTTTGGAATCTTTGAGTTCTCCTAGGAGAATGTTCACGATCCTTCCTTTTGTTCTTTCCTTTGGTATGAGCTGGCAGAGCTTGGTATTCATTGTCATTTAACTTATCTTCTCTGACTATTATTCTTTATTCTTCTTGTACACATTCTTCCCAAAGTTTTATGAACTTGATCAATTTCTTTCTAGAGCATAAGCCACGAACGAAAGGTTCCCAATCCCTTGGGAGACCATTCAAGGTGGTCATCACAACTTCTGCTTCTTCTATCATATCACCAATAACTTCTAATTGTTCTTTAATCTGGGATACCCTAGTGAAGTATGACTGCATGGTCTCTGATTTCTGAATCTTCACACCCTTGAGTTGATTTCTAAAGGTCATCTTTCTGTTGATTTTCTTTCCTTCAAATAGATTGGACAATGCATCAAACATTTCCATTGGAGTCTTCCTTGAAGACACTTGAGGAATCAAGTGATATTTGATAGATTCAGCTATGATCCTCTTAGCCTTGATCATATCCTTCTTGTATTTTTCTTTGGCCTCATCTCCTTCTAGTTCTTTAAATTCCTCCTTTGTGAAACCTTCTAGGTCATGTTCTTCAAGAATGAGCATGACTTTATGTTTCCATGCTTTGAAATTCTCAGCTCCCTCAAGCTTCTCATAAAGCTTGGTGTTGTTTTTAATTTTGATAATATGAGAACCTCAAATGGAAATAGAAGAGGGACACTACTTACCAGTAAAATTGCTTCTCCAAAAAATGCTTCTGGCTTGACCTAGGGTTTGACAGAGAAACCCTAATTTTTCAACTTGGATATCTTAAAGAACTGTTTGGATGAATATACGCACCTCCCTAAGGCGAGTTGAGAAATGTACTCATTTTTCCAAATCTGAGTGCAAATATTCCAAAAACATGATGCCCTAGTTCTTTGGGCTATAGTGGTGGGCCCAGAAATGAAAAATATTGAAATTGAATTATGCTTAGACAGAAAGATGCGCCCTAGTGAGGCGAGTTGACTCCACCCTCTTTTTCAGTTGATCTGTAGAGAGAGCTCCTGGAAATAGAAACCCTAGTTTCTGTAGTTGCAACAGCTACACAATGTTTTCTTTCAGGCCTGCTCTGAAACCATGTTAATTTTTTACTTGTTTAGCATAATAACATCAAACAATAGGATCATTGAAATAAATACAAGCACACCAACATAAAGAACACAAGAATTTTCCTCGGGGGAACCACAAGCGAGAAAACCCCGCAAAACTTCCTCAATATAGAATTCACCAAGACAATATAAAACCCAAAGACAAAACAACTACTCTCCTTCACCATCGAACTTCTTCTCTCTCTCTCTTATGCGAACTTGAGTGAGTGAGTGAGTGATAGTGATACCAAATGAGGAATTCGACTCCTCTATTTATATTCTTCAGTTGGGTGACTTTTTACCCTAACCAGGCCGACTTCTCCTAGTTGATTGGGTCGGCTTCACTTAGGGAGACTCAATAACTTATTTAATATAACTCTTGAGGGTACTATTGACCTGACTTACAAAGGAGAGTTTACATTGACTCTTTCAATGACTCTTACATGACTAATTACATTAATGACATCTCCCGAAGGAGGAATAATAATATAATAAACAAATACAATCAGAATATCTTTCATGGTTACATTTCTTTAACACTTCACAAGGTTTGTGCATGAACCTTGAAAGAATGCCAACAACATATGAAATATATGGTCTGGTGGTGTTAAGGTAGATAAGGCTTCCTACAAGCCATCGTTACTTGGTCACATCCTTGAATTATTTCCTTCAATCGATGTGAGCTTCAGCTTTTGTTCCTTTGGAGTTGAGAGAGGGTTGCATTATGTCATGCAAAATCTATTGAATAATTCTCCAACATACTTATGATGTTGAGTTACTTAAATTCCAAAGTAGTAGTGAAAGTGTCCCAGATCTATCAGTTCAAGGCCCTTCTTCAAATCTTTCTTTATGGATGCAATATAACTTTCATTGTTCCCTATCATCAAAAGGTCATTTACATACACCACAAGAAACACAACATATCTTCCAACTTTCTTTACAAACAGTGTTGTGTCATTAAGATTATAATGTTTGAAATTTAACTTCAAAAGATGCTCGATTAGCTTTTCATACCATGCGCGAGGTGCTTGTTTTAGGCCATACAAGGACTTGACGAGTTTGCGTACCTTTTGTTCTTGTCCCTTCACAACAAATCCTTCTAGATTATACATGAAGACATTCTCTTTCAAGTCTCCATTCAAGAAAGTAGCCTTCACATCCATTTGATGAACTTTCCACCCATTTTGTGCAGCCAAAGACAAGAAGGTGTGGATGGTATCCCATTTTGTTGTGGTGGAGAACGTCTCTTCATAGTCGATGCCTTCCTTTTGGAATAGCATTTCTCCACAAGCCTCGCTTTGTGCTTTTCAAGTGAGCCTTTTGTTCTTGTATACCCACTTGCATCCAATTGGTTTGGTTCCAACTAGAGGGTCAACTAGGTTCTAGGTTCCATTCTTTATGAATTCATCATACTCATTATGCATGGATTCTTTCCACTCATCACGAGTAGCATCCTCTTAAAAGGAATTTGGCTCAACATTAGCAGATAAATTCAATTCACAATCAAATGAGACATCCATGTCATCACCTGAGTTATCTGCATATCCTCCATCTTCGTGTTTGGTTGAACTTCTTGTTCCCGTATTTCCAACTTCATCTACATGGACACTTTCAGGTGTTTTTGTGGCCCATTTAGGAACTTTGTGTGATGGCCCAAGTTGATCAACTGGTGATGCTTCATTTTCTTTAAGATTTAGTCTCCCAATCCTCTCAATCACATCATCTAGTTGAACCTCCTGTTCAAGTGAAACGACAAGAAATTCTTCTTCTTGACTTTCTTCATGAGGGGGTTTTGGTGCTTCAAAGGAAATTCTAAAGATTGATCCAAGATAGGGATCCCCCCTTCAAGATGTGGAATTTCATTATCAACTTCATAATATGACTTTAGATGGGAAAATTTCTCTAGATAATCAAACTATCTATCAAAAGACTTGTCATTTTTATTAATTTGAAGAAAAATGACATCTTTAGAAACATCAAACTTCTTTTTTACCTTATCATAAATGCAAAATTCCTTGGAGGTGTCTGAATACCCCAAGAAAATGCATTTTCGACTTCGAGCACCAAGCTTGTCTTTTTGCTCCTTTGGTATCAAGGCATAGCAAGTGGAACCAAAAAACCTGAGATGCCTCGCCAAAGGGATGTGGTCATACCACATTTCATGTGAAGTATTGTTTTCAAGAGCATTATATTGAATTCTATTTCTCAAATAGACTGCACACAACCCTAAATCACCCCAAAACATCAGTTTTACATTCTTGAAAAACATCATTGAGCATACCATATTCATTATGGTTCTATCCATTCTTTCTACCACACTGTTTTGTTGAGGATTGTAAGGAACTGTAGTTTGAAGTGCAATCCCATGTTGACAAAGATATACTTCAAAATAATTAGAAGTGTATTATCTTCCATTATCAGTGCGAAGTGTGCAAATATGAGATTGTGCTTGATTTTCTATCCATGCATGAAAATTTGTGAATGTTGGAAATGCTTCAAATTTTGTCTTTAACAAGTATACCCAGCACTTTCTGGTGTAGTCATCAAAAAAGGTCATGAGATATCTATCACCATTGGCAGAAGGAACAAGAATTGGGCCACATAAGTTAGAGTGAATCGGCTCTAACTTTCTACATGCTCTGAATTTTGACTCTTGAAATGGTTTCTTACTATGTTTGCCTAATATGCATGAATCATATTTGTTCATCTTCTTAGGAATGATTGGAAAACCAAAAATACCATTCTTTCTCAAGAAGTGAAGACTATTATAATTTAGATGACCATATCTAGCATGCCATAACAAACTGGATGAAATATTACCTTCTCAATTCTGAGAGAGGTAGGAAAAGTTATGAACTCTTGTAGATGAGCCTTTCAGCTTTAACAACTTTCCATCTTCATATCTGGTCATGATGACCTGGTTATTAGAGTACTTTCTTATCTCCTTGATTCCATTTAACATGTGGATGGAATGGCTTTGTTGTCGAATATGCACCAAGGACAGTAGGCTTCTTTGCAACTCTAGAATATAGAGAACATTCTGTAAGAAAAATTCAGGGAATCTAGGAATTTTGAGCCTGATGGAACCAATTCCCTTTAGTTTGAGGCTAGATTTGTTTGCAAAATACACTATGCCATCTACATTGTCATTTAGTTCTTCAAAACGGTCTTTTCTAATGTTATGTGGGATGTTGCACCAGTATTAAGCATCTAAGCATCTTTGTAAGATGAAAAATATGTGATTTCATTTATTCCAATATTATAATGTGCAAGAATACAATGAGCAGATTCAGGAGCTTTACCAGCCTCTTGGCTCTTACGCTTGTCTTCTTTCTTCTGGTTATGTCTTTCTTTGATGGATTCCCAAGGGGCACAACACTAATCTGCTTCATGGCCATTCTCCCCATAGCACTTACACTGTAATTATGGTCTTCTCTTTGAGTTCCTTATGCACCCCTACCTCTGAAATTTCTTCTTCCTTGTCATATTCTATTTTTCTCTTCCTTGGAAGAGTATTTTGATTGGTTCTTTGCTTTCTAAGCAAGGAAAAGGATCTTTACTGCTCCAACTGTAGATGCAAAAGAATGCATCTTCTGCAACTGTCACCTACAAATAAACAGTGTTTTAGGAGAAGGAGAAAAGGCGCAGGTCTAAGTCTTCGCCACCTTAATTACACAAATTTTCTTTCTATATTGTTTCTGCTCACTATAGTATGTTTCTGTATACTATATTATTTCTACAAGCTCTATACAATTTCTACATACACTGTTATTTTTGTAACTAATCCTAAAACAAATCATAAACCCTAGAACTTGAACTATTTAGCACCCTTATAAATGATTCAATCCCTAACATTTACTCTAAGATAATAAACCTTGAGACTTTAAAAAAATTACTTTATTCAAAACTAAGAATGAGTGCGTAACGTTAAGCTTCAAACCATATCAAACTCATATCCTATGGACACTAGGGTTTGCAAAAGGCAAACTTTGCAGCCATGTTGCAACTTGAATTTCAATTTTGAGGCTACAAGTGCACGCACACTGAAGAGAGGTCGTTCACCAAGGAGGATTTCCTCACGATTTTGGACTCAATCAATCTCAACGGTCTCATCTTCAGGGTGTAATCTCCACACAGAGGCTCCACAACTCAATTCATCAGTCAAAACGTAGCTCCAACAAACAGTCTTCCAACGTATCTGGATTCAACACAACTTGACACTCCAAAGAAGATAAGGAGGCCCAGGTCCAACGTGCAGTTCCACGCGTAGTATCGATACCAATCTCGATATCACACTTCACATAGTCTCTATAATCAGTCTTGATCTCCAACACGCAGTCTCGATCTCCAGGAAACTCGATCTTACGTAGCTCCGCAGCTCCCGCAAGTGGATTAGGTTTTTCTGGTTGCGCAACTCATTTGGATAGGTAGCCACGAGGGAGAGGGATGGTTGTTCCATCTTCACATTCTTGTATCTCGTGCATCACTCCACGTAGGAGGATTATAGGTCTCAGTCCAAGATGGAGAGGATGCTACTGAGTATGCCCAGTTCAAGAGTTACTATGCTGATGTCCTTAGAGGAACTATGCACACAAATTAGGGTTTTAGATATTAAAGAATCTATGCACGCAAATTAGAGTTTCAGATATGGAGGAGGAGAGAGCTCACAACAAAAAATGCTAGGATTTATGACTTCAATGGATACCAAGAGAGCCCATGCAATGCAACCCACACATTGACAATGTAATAAAGAAGGATGCAATACTTAGCAAATAGGGTTAGAACTCAGGCATCTATGCACCATTTATCTCTACGCAAAAACTGAAGGAGAGAATGGGAAGAAATTGAATTAGGGATTAAGAATGTAGGAGCGTTTACGCATGAAGGGAGAGGCATCCCATTATTTATTAAAAAATCTACTGAGTGGAATTGACGCAAGGCACCTTATGCAATAAGGTTCTTGCTTAACATTTACACACCACACACACGTTCACATAGACAAGATGCAAGCAACATTCCAGAAGCTGGCTTATATTACTTCTACTGAATCGGTTACAATGCAAACTGCAAGAAATGAATTAACTAACTAACTGTCGACCTTATCCGTTACAATACAGAAGTAATTGTGTGCTATCTCAGTGTGTCGACCATCACCCTCTCCTGGTTCACTGCGGAACTCTGAGCTATGGCTCGATCTTCTCTGCGTTTGGAAGACATGTGACTGTTCTCTCCAATTTACCTATCTTCTCCCCGAACTCTGCTCTGCCAAGTTATCCAAATGATCCCAACTCCCTGGCCTTCTACTCTGCTGTTGTTGTTCCTGATATCGCTCTGACGCCCCGAGACACGCATCCACTGTCTGTTGATCTCCTCAGATCCTACAGACCCGCAACTATCAGCGCCCCTGCTGTGCTGCACAATCTCCTGCCTGTGTTGACATATGTCACAATCCCAACCACCTGCAATAACTACCATTAACTTCCTTATCAACCCCAAACTGTTGCTAAGTACTCTCCTTGACTTTCTGCGTCCTTCTGACATGCTACAGTAATCCATTGTGTCGACCATACTGTCTGTCAGCTTCTTGTCAAAACCCAAGGCTTCGCCAGTCCGCCCCTTCCTCCTCGCTTGGCTCACGCCATAACCTGTCGGAGTCATGGTTTGACGTATGTCAACCATCGACACCTCTGCTCAACCGGTCGTGTGTCGACTCCCAACATGTCGACTCTCTACTTTCGTTGCATATGTCGATCACATACCGACTGCTCCTGCTCAACTTATTGACTTAGACAAGCCAACCTGCTCCCTGCACCAGTGGTCATCGGCATTCCCTCCGTTCTACCTTCTCTAAGTCGACTAGCTTCGACTAATCTTCCTAGGCTCCGATGCCCATGCATCAAACTCCCCAGGTGAAAAATAACTCGACTGCTCCATCAGTCTCCTGAACTCTTCTTCGAAAATCCACGTCACCTCCTGCAACTCATCATTTTCCCATCGCACTGAGTATTCCTTCCTTCGCGAACTGCGCGTACGCCCAACTTCGCGTTCCTCTATTACTTCTGTGATTTCTTCTTTCTGTCGATCTGGAATCTGCATTGTCCAGTCGATCTTCGACACTTCTGCGCTTCCAGTCCTTGAACCTTCTTCAAACCTATACAGATCTGAGACATTGAACGTTGGTGAAATGCTCAAGTCATTCGGCAGCTCCAACAAATAAGCGTTGTCCGAAATTTTCTTCAGAATCTTACATGGTCCAATCTTATCCAGCTTCAGCTTGTTATATGTCCCTGTCGGAAATCTCTCCTTCCGCAAATGTGCATAGACCAAGTCCCCTTCATTGAACGAGTGTAGTCTCTTTTTCCTGTCAGCTCTCAACAAAGATCGATTCGCTCCCTTGCTGCGTCTTCGGCAATCCTAGCACAAAATCCATGCTTAGGTTCTCCCATGGGGTATTTAGTACAGGTAATGGTGTATACAACCCCATGTTCTGACTTCTCCCTTTTTCCAATTGGAAAAATCTACATTGTCGAACCCACTTTCCAACATCTGCTGTCATTCCTGGCCAATAATACCTTTCTTCGACCAATGCCCTGGTCTTGTCGATGCCAAAATGACCTGCTAATCCGCCTCTATGCAACTCTCGGATTAGTTTCTCCCTCACGGATCCTATGGGAATACACAACTGTTGTCCCTTGAATAGGAATCCCTCTTGGATAAAATCATCCAAGTATGGAGTTCTGTCGACACTCCACGGTTCACGACAAGCTCCCCATGCTTTCGCAAAATCCTCATCGGTCTCATACTCTGTCTTCACCGACTCTATTCATGTTTCCTGAACTGTCGTCGTGTTCAACAATGCAACTCTTCAACTCAACGCGTCGACAACCTTATTCGACTTGCCCGACTTATGTCGCAACATGAATGTATATCCCTGTAGGAATTTGACCCATTGCATGTGACGTAGATTCAACTTTGACTGAGTATTCAGATACCTTACTGCTTGGTGATTTGTGTATAACACAAATTCCTTGGGAAGCAAATAATGCCTCCACTTCTTCAATGCTTAGCCAATAACATAGAATTCCTGGTCATAGACCGAATATTTCCTCTTTGCATCATCCAACTTCTCACTGAAGAATGCAATTGGTCGGTGCTCCTGGCTCAACACTGCTCCAATTTTTATTCCACTCGCATCGCAATCGACCTGGAAAACTTTGTCGAAATCTGGGAGCGTCAACCCTGGGCTCTCAGTGACCTTTTCCTTCAACTTTTTGAAAGCTCGTTGGGATGCTTCCGTCCACTTGAACTCGCCCTTTTTCATGCACTCTGTCAATGGTGCACAAATTCAACTGAATCCCCGAATGAACTTCCTGTAGAAACTGGCAAGTCCATGGAAACTCCTTACTCCAGTCGTACTTATCGGTTCCAACCAATCCAATATTTCCTTCACCTTTTCTGGGTCCATCACCAACCCTTTACCCGAGATTACAAATCCCAAGTACACCAACTCTTTATTCATGAAGAAACACTTTTGCAGGTTCAACATCAACTTCTTGTCCTGCAAATTCTGCAATACCTGACGAATATTCCCAAGTGTTCTGCCTTGGTTCGATTGAAAATCAGAATGTCGTCTAGCTAGACTAGGACAAACTTTCCCAAGAATGGCTTCAGTACTTCATTCATCAAACGCATGAATGTACTCGATGCATTAGTCAACCCAAATGGCATGATCAACCACTCATACAACCCTTCCTTTGTCTTGAATGTTTTTTTCCATTCATCTCCTTCTTTAACCCAAATATGGTGATAACCGCTCTTCAGGTCTATCTTCGTGAATTACTTCGCTCCACTCAAGCAATCCATCAAGTCATCCATCCTCGGCAATCGAAGTTGGTACTTGATCGTGATCTTGTTGATGGCTCTGGAGTCTGTACACATTCTCCATTGTCCACCTTTCTTCAGCGCTAATACTGCTGGTACCGCGCACGAACTCAGACTTTCTCTCATCAATCCTCTGTCCAACAACTCGGCCTGGACCTGTCGATTGAGTTCCTGACCTTCTATCGGACTCATCCTATGCGGTGCTTTGTTTGGCAGACTCAACCCTGGAATCAAGTCGATCTGATGGGATATGCTCCTTATCGATGGCAATCCCGTCAGTGTCTCATCGACTACTATGCTTCGAAACTCTTCAAGCATGTTTCCAACTTCGACTGGAATCTTCTCCATTGTCGACCTCTCGACACATGGTCCTTTTGGAATAATAGAAAAACACCCATACTGCTTCTCCTCCTCCGCGAGGAATTCTTTTGCTGAGCACATCAACACTCGTTTCTCCCAAAAGTTGCTCTCGCCGTGCTTACCGTCGGATTGCTCCTCTGGCTTCAGCTTAAGAGTTCTTTGCACGCCATTTTTCCACACTATGATTGTGTTGGATTGACCATCATAGATCATTATCCAATCATATTGCCATGGTCTTCCTAACAACAGATGGCACGCGTCCATTGGGATTACGTCGCACAGTACACTGTCTTCAAATCCTTCGAATCTGAAGTTAATCAGGCATTGTTTGGTCACCTTCACGTGATGTCCTTTCTGCAACCATGAGATCTTGTGAGTGTGTGGATGTTCTCGGCACTTCAACCTCTCCTTGTCGATCACCTCTGTTGACACAATATTCTTAGTGCTTCCACCATCAACTATGGTATTACAATGCCATTCATCGATTCACACCTTAGTTCGAAAGATGGCCTTTCGCTTTGCCGACTCTTGCTTGTCGCGTCGATCGTCCAAAACCAGATTCTTCCTGGTTGTCATGTCCCGACTCTTTTTCTTACCATCCTCACTATTGTCGAATGCCGATTCTTCCCTCTCGTCGACTTTCCCATTCCTTCGACATCTGGGTTTCGACTCCTCTGCAGCATGTAGATTCTCTGGGCATTCATATGCCTCGTGTCCCACTCCTCGACACTTGTAATGGATTATGGATGGTCTGTTAGCTCCTTTTCTGTCTGATGGACCACTTCGACCATACGCACCTCGAGCGCAGTTCTCACGACCATCGCGTCTGTCATCTCGCGCTTTCTCCTTTTTCGATGTCCCTTCCATCCATCAGTTGTCCTCGACAGATTCCTTGCTGTAACCGCTACTCTGACCTTTCGCGGAAACAGTCTTCGCACCTCGACCAGTCATCCGACCTCTAGTCGCTAGGGATTTCCTCGACAGTTTCTCTTATGCCTTCAGAGCTAACTGGTAGGCTTCACCCACTGCTCTGAATCTTGACATGCTCAGTTCATCCTGAATGGCATATTTCAAGCTGTTCACGTACCTAGCGACAGCTTCTTTTCTTTCATCGGTCTGACCCGACTGTAGAACTCTTTCGCGTACTCCTTTATGGTCATCTCTTTTTGTCGAAAGTTCTGTAACTTCCGGAATAAGGAAATCACATAGTCATTTGGAAAGAACTTCCCTTTCAGCTTGGCGACCATCCTATCCCAAGATTTGATTTTCTCCTTGCCATTCTTGACTCTATCAGCTGGCACACTATCCCACCACAATGAGGCATGGCCCTTCAACCTAAAACATGCAATCTTAACCCGTTTAGGATCCTCAATCTGCTCTATGTCGAAGTATTTCTCCATCTCTTTGAACCAGTCGATCAAGTCTTCTGGATCCAAACTTCCTGAGTAGGTACGTATATCTATCTCTATCCGACCTCTCATATCCGTAAGAAGTTTGATCAGTTTGTCTTTTGGTTCTTCTCCCGCTGCTTCCCGCGCTTCCACTTCTTCGACCTCCTCTTCGCTGTGGTCTAACGCATCAGGAATACAACCACGCCTTTGGCTTTCTTTGATCGATGAGACTTCATTTGTCAAAGTTCGCATTGTTCGGACGCACTTGTCGAACATCTCACGATCAACTGTGGCTGTTGCACCACGCACTCTTCGTCCAACACCTCGAACATTAACGCCTCTGTGAGCCATTTTCAACCTCGGCTGAAACTCCCACTCCGTCCAATCACAACCAAAATTCAACAAGTTGTGTACAACTCTACCCAACTGCAGCTGGAGCTGTTCAACGCACTTGTGCACTGTATTTACTTCCAACGTCGATACCACTTGACATATCTTTGCACGCAGGATTCTCCTCCCACTCTGATATGGATATCCTTCAAATCTCAGGATGCTATAGCTCTGATACCAACTAACGCAAGGCAAGTTGTTATCATTGACTTTCTCCTCGATGGGATTCTCCTCCCGCTCTGATACCAACTAATGCAAGGAACCTTATGCAATAAATTTCTTGCTTAACATTTACACACCACACACACGTTCACATAGACAAGATGCAAACAACATGCCAGAAGTTGGCTTATATTAATTTTGCCGAATCGGTTACAATGCAAACTGCAAGAAATGAATTAACTAACTAACTGTCGGCCTCAGTTGTTACAATACATAAGTAACTGTGTGCTATCTCAGTGGGTCGACCATCACCCTCTCCTGGTTCACTGCGGAACTCTGAGCTATGGCTCGATCTTCTCTGTGTTCGGAAGACGTGTGACTGTTCTCTCCAATCTATCTATCTTCTCCTCGAACTCTGCTCTGCCAATTGATCCAACGGATCCCAACTCCTGGCCTTCTACTCTGCTGCTGCTGTTCTCGAGATCGCTCTGACCCCCCGAGACAGGTCTCCTCCATCTGTCGATCTCCTCAAATCCTGCAGACCTGCAACTGTCAGTGCCCCTGCCGTGCTACACAATCTTCTGCCTGTGTTGACATCTGTCACGATCCCAACCACCTGCAATAACTACCATTAACTTCCTTAGAAACCCTGAACTATTTCCAAGTACACTCCTTGACTTTCCGCGTCCTTGTGACATGCTACAGTAATCCGTCGTGTCGACCATAATGTTTTTCAGCTTCTTGTCACAACCCAAGGCTTCGCCAGTCCGCCCCTTCCTCCTCGCTTGGCTCACGCCCAAACCTATCGGAGTCATGGTTCGACGTATGTCGACCATCGACGCCTTCGCTCAATCGGTCGTCTGTCGACTCCCAACACGTTGACTCTCGAATTTTGTTGCATCTGTCAGTCACATACCGACTACTCTTGCTTGACTTATTGACTTATACCATCCAACCTACTCCCCGCACCAGTGGTCGTCGGCATTCCCTCCGGTCGGCCTTATACAAGTCGACTAACTTTGATTGATCTGCCTAGGCTCCGATGCCCCTGCATCAGGAATCTGCAGGAGGACGTAGAGGGCAGAAGATGGCAGGCAATGTTTCTACAATGCTGAAAATGCCAAGACTGAGCACTCAGTAGAGGGTAGACTAAACCACTAGGAGTTATGGGGGTAGGAGCTCTGATACCACTGTCAGACTAACTCTTGGATGATTCTTATTCAAGGAAGAAATCATTTATTTATACATTGCATATAACTATTGGTTTTCACCTTCTAACAGCTCTTTGGATTCCTATGGAGACCCTTTGTCTTCTTAAAACTATTTACAATATTAACAAAATTAATTGTGGAACCATAATCCCATAAGCTTAGGTTTCCATCAATTTTTTATTATCATTTTGTTATCTTTTTTATTATTATTCAATCAACACTTTTTTCAAAGTTACATTTTTTTCCAATAATGAACTCTTTTTCCAATGTTACATGCTTATTATGCAATGTATGGTATAATTATTATTTTTAATTTCAATGCATAACAAAACGTCACTTCAAATGTGGAGAAGAGATTGCTTTAATGAACTTTCAACATTTTTTTAATAATTTAGTGAAATCCCATTAGAAGGAAATTCTTTAAAAAATTTGCAAATAATCACAACATGCAAAGAGAACACAAAAAACACTAATATTAAGAAGATGGTAATAAAATTCATCAACAAAGGTAGACATGGAGAAATTGGGCAAGAGAATGTTGCAAACCATCAATTACACAAACACAACACAAAAAGCAGTAGACTAATAAAGAGATAGCAATAAAATACATTGTTATAAATAAGATAGTAATAAAATACATCAGCACACATCTATACTCATCATAAGTTACAGGTTCATCAACACTCAACAATACTCATCAATAGTAATAAAATATATCGATACTCATCATAAAGTCCAAAAATAAATTATAAGAAATAATTTCATATATATATAATAATATCTAGTACAAATCAAAACATTGGGCTTAAATTACACAATGACATCAACATTGAGCTATAAGAAAACACTAAAAATATTAATCATCTGCACCACTATCCCCTTGGCTAGCGCCATCACCACTGTCCCCCATATCGTCTGCTGTACTAGGCACCCTATCATCCTTGTGGGCATTGCTACTTCCATCAATGTATTGGGACTCTCATCACCTCTAGGAGTGTCAACACCCATATAACTCATAAAAATAGTGTCTAATACATTGCATTGCAATCAAAATTTAAAATCAAGTTACATAACTTTTAATACAAATACAAGATGACAATATTTTCAAATTTTCACTCGAAGGATCAAGTCACCTAGGTTGAGTCGATGTTAAACTTGTATATGGAATCTGAGTCTGCTTAGATGACATCTGATTCTATGCAACAGATACTAGGATCGTCAATGGGCCTTCATCAGGATATCAAATAATTGTTGCATCCCACTCATGTGCCCACATGGTCGTGGCATCGATAACCCCATGTACCTTGACCTTTTTGTGATGACATTACATGTAAACACTCAAATTAATAAACATTTTATAATCATTATTTTGAAATTTGATGTATAACTTGGATTCAATTGAATTGTTTCTAAAAATTTACCTCGTTTACTGGATGTTGAAGTTGAGTACATATTTTGTAATGGGGATATATTGAGATTCAAGATCAGGTACATTCTCATTCTTAGGAACGATTGGAGTACTATTGGAGACAACCTTGCATTTACTCTATAGAATTTGAACAAGGGACATGATGAAGAAATTTAGTATGAAATAATCAATTTTATTATATGTAAGCATATATGTGCAATATATATCCACTAAAAGTTTTAGGATTCAACCATATACTAACCAAGTCTCCTACATCTATCATGTGTGGATGAGAAACCAACTATTCATTGGAGTAAACATCATCTAGTAATGCAAACATTTGCATGTGATAAGAATAAAAGAAGGTCATTTAATGCATCGATTCTATATGTTTTAAAATATTATCGATTTCTAGGGAAACAAGTGTAGGGGGGATCCCACTGGATCCCAAAGGAAATGCAATGCTTACCTATGAACAGGGAATGGGACAGGAAACTAACAATCAGGCTAAGAGGTATGCCTTGTACATGGTCCTAGAATTCATCATTACCAACAAGATCTAGAAGGTGGAGGAAGACAAGAGTTTGGATGAAGCACTAAGTGGTCAAAGCTACTCCTTAATCCTCTGTTGTATGTACTTTGTTTGCACAATCCTACTAGGTAGGTTCATAAGAGTATATAGTTTTAAACTCTTCGTCATAAATGTCATGTATGCCATAGTTTTTCAAGTTGAAGGAAAAATTTGGGATATAGCTCTTCTAAGACAAGAGAAATTTTGTAAAAATGGAACATTTTGTATAATATAAACTTCTTACTTGTTTTGGTTTTATATATATATATATATATATATATATATATATATATAAATATATATATATATATATAAATATATATATATATATATATAAATATATATAAATATATATATATATATATATAAATATATATATATATATATATAAATATATATATCAATTTCACATGACTAATAAAGATAATTTAAGCATACATAATTGTACAAAACTATACCTCAGCTCTACAACATGGAATACAACTCTGGTGCAACTGAAAATATGCATCTCAACCACTAATAGACTACTACAATAAATCCTCATGGGGTATCAACCCAAGTAACACAAAACACAAATCAAGCTTTGTGGAAATAAGTGGTGGTCTAGATCTCTCGCTAGAAAAAGAAATTGAAATATTGCCCAATGCAGTACATATGATGTATGCCATTGCATCCCTTGCTTAAAATCCAAGAAATGATGGGTTGACTACCTCTTAGGTAAAACAATTCATGTTTGAAAATGGTACCAATATCATGCGAATTAGTACAACAAGAGGGTCTTTATGAGCCCCAAAATGGTCATAATTGCATTCCTTAGCAAGACCATAAAAATATGATGGTGTGCTAGTATAGTCATGGTGAATGTGCAACACAAGCTCACATTGATATTTGTGCAAAATATAATGCAACCTCATCATGTTGGGGGAACATGCCCCACACTCCAATAAATCTATCACAAATATGAGGCACTGCAACCTCAAGCTTAAACTCTTTGAGTTTAAGAAATTCCCCCCTCATATGGTTAGGAGGGATATCAAGCAATGTACCCATCACATCATGCCATCTCATTTCTACTTTTACTGCTTCCCGGTTATTTTTCCGAAATACCTTGGTCCTAATCATGATGACACTCTATAGAAGGGAACTTTGTGGTACCACCCTCCAATGTAGATCCATCAACTGATCGACACTCTCTAGAATCATCGACATAGATCATTGATTAGCATTATCATAAGGAATGGCTTAGATCTCTCTACATTACTGAAATATCTCCTCAAGGGTGATCAATTTTACATCATTATCCCACAACGGGGGAGATGCAAGAAGATTATGTCCACTAGGTACCTCTACAAGTTAGACAAAAAGCATATATAAATTAAAATATATATTTGATTGTGATTTCAAACATTCAAAATTAAATATATCAATAACTTAACAACAATTATATCCACGTTTAATACCAAGGCCTTGGAACTCCTCGCTATACTTCGATGATGAAAGCATACTCTAAGATGGGAGAGGTCTCTAACTCTCTAAATATTACTACCTTGACTAACATTGGTCGGTGTCTAACTACTCCTATATTGGGTATTCCCATGGTACATTTTGTGTTCTCTATGTGGATGGTGTGTTATTTACTTAGATTTTCTCATTTGAATTTTAGTTTATTCAGTATTTCATACAATAATATAGTAACAATCAAATATGAATATCTAAAGTAATACATTTCAAAATAATGGATTTTCATAATATTATAAGATCTACTATGACTAATTGTTCCAATGGAATATCAATGGCATTTTACAGATCATATTGGTATCAAAATAGATTTCTTTAGGGTTTTGTGAGAATTTGCAAGATCCAAGAATTAGTGTAAGGAAGAAGTTTCAAACCTTATCCACGGTGGATGAGTACAATAATAATAATCCATAAATGAGTCAGAGGAGAGATTTTCAACGCTACAAGCACAAGCCACATACATCACTCACAACATGGCCATTCGCATGGCAGCACTAGAGAGCAAGTTTGGACCTTTCGAGGAGTTTAGTAGCTTTAACTCAAAAGCTAGATTGGATGGGAAATCTAGAGATAACAAAGACCTAGAAAATGAGTCAAAAAATAGCCAAAGAAATTAGAGAGACCAAGTTCTAGTTCCATCACTTCTTCACAATATCTATTCAAAATGGAAACAAAAGTGGACATCAAACCCTACCAAAGTGAGATTGATGTTGTTAAATTGAATTAGTGGTTGCAATGGTTACTAGAAGTTTATTTAGTGTTCATGAACAGGATTTATGTGAGAACAAAATGAAAGAGCATATATAGAACCATATACACATAAATATTGCAAGGAACATAATGATACTGTAAATTCATATTCTATTAATTGAATGAAACATAACATATTGTAAAATAAAAGCAACTAGAATGGTCGTAGTTATATCTCTGAGAAGAGATGTGATGGTTATGCTCATTTGTGACAACTTGATTACAAAATGAGGATGAGGGGCATTTTTATCATAAACATGAGGGGAAAAAACCTAAACATTAAAAATATAACGCTAGGAGATGAATCGTAAAAAGGTTTGTGGGCCCCAAGGTGGTTAGTTGAGGTGTCAACTTCTCGGGGGCATAACTTTTGCATATGATCTCCATTTAGGGTGCTCATTATCCATTTGGAAAGGTCTAGCCGATAAGTACACATTTCATCCATCCAGTCATGCCTTTTTCTATGACTAGATTGTGGCATCGCCAAAAAATGTCATTTAGGGACTCAAAACAACCCCGAAAGTTTTGGACATGACAATCCGTAAGAAAAAGTGTCAAACTGCAAAACTGCAAAACTAAAAAAAACTACCAAAATGGAAAAGTTGTTTTGAGTCAGTGGAATAGGTGGGTGGCCACCAATATCCATCTAAATCAGTCCTCCCCCCTTAGGAATAAATGGTATCCATTGCGTGAAGTTCCTACATCAGATGGGGAAACTTTTGTTGAATTTGACTCCTTGTGAACCACTTGCCTTGGTGAAGAAATTGCCCGGCTTTAACAACCCAATCAAGTTGAACATACTATTGGCGAGTGCCCTTCACATGTGTATCCATGATATGATCAGTTGTATCCTACTCCAAATAGTCAAGGTTGAGTTCTGATGGGGCCAACTACGTTGCCACCTCTGAGGTGTCCAGCAACGGTGGAAAATATCAGTGAAGGAGCTCCACATTAAATATCGGGTGTAGGCCAAGAAATGGAGGAATGCTTAATTCAAAGGAATTCTCACCAACTGCCTTGGTGATGGTGTATGGACCATATCAAAGAGGAAAAATCTTGCGATGGGGTCCTGTGAGCCACTCTTTTTGAAAATGGAACCAAACCTTATCACCCACCTAAAATTTGTGTGGAACTCAATGCTGGTCATGTCACTGCTTGTACTTGGAATTGGATTTTTCCAGAATGTCATGGACTTGCTAACGAATGTGCTAAATAGGTTCAACAAACCAAGTGGCCTTGTCTTGCTCAGTGCGGGCATGGGTATATTCCTCGTTTGTTGAGGAAATGAGTAGAACTATATCAATTGGGGCCAATGGTTGGAATCCCAAGCACACCTGGAAAGGATTGTGTCTAGTAGATCTATGAATGGGATCTATTGTAGCTATGTTGAATATATGGAAGGATCTCACCCCATGAACAGGGACGTTTAGAACTGTACATCCTCAGAATATGCACAATCATCATATTGACCACCTATGTCTGTCCATCGGTTTGGGGGTGGAAGGAATTTGATTCGGTGAGTTTGGTGTCCATTAGTGACCTCATGCTAGACCAGAATGTACTCAAGAATCTATTGTCCCGATAAAAAATGATAGTCTATGGTAGCCCGAAATGAACCCAAACTTGTTCGAAGAATAGCTTAGCAGTGGCTTCGGCAGAGATGTTATTCTTGCAAACTATTAGAATGGACATCTTAGAGAAGCAATCCATGACCACAAACACATAGTCATTGCCATGCTTTGTTGAAAGTAGTCCTGAGATTTAGTCCATGGAAATGGACTCCCAAGGCCCATTGGTAGTAGGAAAAGGGTGTACAACCCTTACTTCTTAATGGCGGGTTTTGCAATGGTGCAGGCAATGCATGATCTAATATACCTACCAATGTCTTATCAAAGCTTCGGCCAATAAAAATACTTTTGCAACACTGCTACAGTCTTTTCTATGCCAAAGTGTTATGCCACCCAACTATAATGGGCTTCCCAAATCAACTTTGCACGCTTGCTTGAAGGAACACAGAGATGGCACAGATGGCATAACAATCCTTCTTGGAGATGAAAGTATGCCACTGGTGTTCCTACACATAATGCTTTATAGGTGGAAGAAAACTCGAGATCACTATCATATAGTTGAGACCACCCGGTGGTCTCATGGCCACGAGAGTTGAGCAATGTAGTCAAGGTTTCCACTGGAGGTCGACTGAGGCAATCGTCGATTCGATTGGTGCTTCCCTTCTTATACTTGATGTTCAAGTGGAATTGTACAAGTATGTGGACCATTTTTTGTGGTGATCATTCTGCAATTTCCCTTATGTTTTCATGAACTGTAGGGGCTTGTGATCAATATGGATGAAAGTCTCTTTGTCAAGAATGTAATGCTTCCATTGGCAAAAAGCTTGGACAATGGAATACATTTCATTGTCATAGGTGGAGTATTTTCGGACTACATTTGAGAGTGTCTCACTATGATATGCCATTAGAATGCCATGTTGAGTGAGGACTGTGCCAATAGCATAGACTGAAGCATATATCTCATTTTCAAAGGGTTGTTGCAGATCTGGTAAGGTAAGGATGAGTGTCAAACATAAGCGTTACTTCAGCTCCTCAAATGCTTGTTGTCGTGGCTTGGCCCACACAAACTTGGCCTTAGATCATCCTTTGGTCACTTCGCTAAGGGACCAAGCAATATGAGATAATCCCAACACAAATATATGATAGAAGTTTCCAAGGCCTGGGAAGTTGTGAAGCTCTATGAGATTCGTCAGGGTCGGCAAGTCGTGAATGGCTTGGATCTTGGTCAGATCCACATGCACACCATGGCTGTCCACGATGTATCCAAGATACTAAATTCTCTCCATTCCAAAGGATCACTTCTCTAGATTTGTGTATAAATTGTGTTGTCACAAGGTACTGAGGACCTGTTGAATATGCTGCAAATGTTCTACCCACGTTCTATTGTAGATGAGGATGTCATCTAGATATGCGACCACAAAATAATTGGTGAATGGCTGGGGAATATCATCCATCATCCACATGAAATTCGATGGAGCATTAGTTAAGCCTAAATACATGAACAACCACTCAAAAAGGCCTTCTCAAGAATTGAAGGCGATCTTCCAAACATCGGTCGACTCAATTGGTACATGATGATAGCCAAACTTCAAATCATTCTTACTAAAATACTTGGCACCCTTGATTTCATCGAGAAGGTCATCGATTCGAGGAATTGGAAACTAATTCCATACTGTGATTTTTTTTATAGCTCTGTAATCAATACAGAGTCACTGAGTCTCATCTTTCTTCTGCACCAACACAATTGGGCTCCCGCAAGGTGAGGAGCTCGCATGGATGTGCCCCTTTTGGATTAATTCTTGAATCTATTGCTTGATTTCTTCATTTTTCCATGAGGGAACACCTATATATCGTCCCATTACACAGAGGCACTCCAAGTATCAAATCAATTGAGTGCTTGACCTGATAATGTAATGGAACCCTGGCAGGTGTGTGAAGATGTCTCTATGTGCTTCCATGAGAGAGACCATGTGTGGAGGCAGTGGATGTTGTTGTGATATTTCGTCCTTCTTTAGATTGACTCATGAAGAGGACAAATTTCCCAGCTTGGGAGACTACCTTCATGCACTGCTTAGCTATGATGAGAGACACTGCAGTAGTGGGAACTACCTCTAGTATCCTATAGAGTTGTTTTCCCAAAGTAATAATGGCACTAGAGTTGTTTTCCCAAAGTAATAATGGCACTACAAGGTCTATATTTATACATAGCATGGCGCTTCCACATATACGGTTGTCCTAAAAGAACATCACAAACTTCTAGTCGGGAAGCATCACACATTACCTCATATTTACATTGTAACGTAGGAGACATTATTGACTTACACAGATGTCCCGTCCCTGGCTGAGCCACCCAATGTTATAGGGTTGCAGGTGTGGTGTTGTTGGCAATTTCAACCGTTTGATGACCTGTATCGAAATCAGGTTCTTTTGGCTTCCGTTGTCAACAATGAAATGTAGTGTATTTCCCTTTACCCAAATCTACGAGTAGAAGAGGCGCTCACATTCCTCTGGCTCATCTAGATCATTTGGCTAGATATTTGTGGTATCAATGGTGATGCTTGGTTTTGCGTCAATGATCTGCTTTCCCCTACCTGCGATGGTGGCACTGGGTTCTAAATTATATTCGAAACCGAGATCTAACTCTGATGTTTTGATCGCGCCACCAATGACTTCTTTGAGCCACATTCATCAGTGTTGTGCCAGGGGCTCTTATGGAACTCACACCATATCCCGGTGTCCTTCGTTGTTTTACCATTCCCCTTCTTTGCTTGTGGATTAGACTGGTTGTTCTAGGGTTGGTTGTCCTTAATATGTCCTTTGTTTTGTGAGCTAGGGTTACCCTTGCCTTGTTTCTGCAATGGATTCATAGTCCCAAACTCCCGCTTGTTCTTCTGCTTGAATTTTTGCTTGATCTTGACAGCATATCGATAAGTGGCTCCTTGTGATGAGATGTTGAGAAACTCCATTTTGGTTTGGATGTACCTATGTTATTTCCCCATAGTATTTAAGAACCAAATCCTGCTTGGAGTCTTTGATACCTAGCTTGGTGCGCAAGGTATGGAAGGTATTTGTCAACTCTGGCACTATTTGGTCCCTCTCCTAGTGCAGTGTAGTCCATCTCATGTACTGATCATCATACTTTCCCATGGGGTAATATTGTTCCTTAATGACATCTATAAAAGAGGCCCAAATGGGATTGGCCTCAAACATTCAAGATTCCTCTTTTAAGTTTTTCTCGCAATAAGTTTCCCACCAATTTTTGACATGGGGGGCAACCTTAAGGAGTGAAAATGTGACATTTTCCTTGTTGGAGAAATTGTGGACAGAGAAATACCCTTCTATCAGACTCAACCATTTATCTAGGGCATCAACATCATTTGGCCTTCAAATAGAGGGATATCGAAGTGAACTTGTACCTTGAAGGGGTGTGCCTCCTCTGAATTGACTACTTAATGATCCCTCTATTGTGGCTGGCATTCATCAAAGGATTTGGGAGAAATTGTCTATCATCTCGTTCCTCTATTGTGCGAGGGATTCCTCAAGCAACAACTTGATACGATCTCCTACTCCGCCATCTCTCTTTTCCTCAGCCATGGGAGGAGGTTTGGGCCACCGAGGGAGGTCTCTCTCAAGCTCAACTAGTTTAAGCCCCAACTGCCTATATCCCAACCTCGTTTGGTACATGCATGGAGAAATAAAAAAAGAGATTTTGAATTTTTACTTAGCAGTATAAATTTTCAAATCTTGATAATTGTTATCATCCCACTTTTATCATTGCATAATTTCAACATTCAATTTCAACAGAAATAAAAATAAGGATCACTGAAAGATAACCATGCACAAGAGATGCAAATATTTTACCCTCGGAAACCCAATAGGGAGAAAACCCAGCAAAATTTTCTCATAAGAAATTAATCCAGTACAAGTACATAACTAATCATGAAGATGAACACTAGCACAAGAGAGGTTTTCCCTTCTTCACAAGAAACCCTACTGAGGATAGCAAATCTTCCAAGAGAGAATAAGAGCCCCAAAATATTTCTTCTTTCCTTTTCTAGGCCTTCCTAGGAGGTGCATACAAGTGGAGAGAGAATATGTGTTAAGTGAGATGTGAAAATGAGTGTGAGAACACTTTATCTATATTCGTATTTTCACTAGAAGTTTCCTCAATGGGGTTGACTTCTCTTTCTCCATCAAGTCCGACTTGTACTTTTGGTCTTCGTCTATTATTTATATTCAAGCTGACTTATCTTCTTATCTTCATTTTCGTCTGGAACTTCTTCAATTTTATCTAGGACTTCTTCAATGGTTTTCCTTGACTTCTTGGTTATTTCTTCATCATAGAAAATTTCTCTTCGTTGATGTCCATCTCCTCACATGCAGATCAAATTCACACATAGAGATCTAATGTTGATTTGACCATACTCTAAGAAGTCCTAAGCACTTCTTAGATCCAGTTTCAAATTCAACATTAGATTAGACTTTGTCTATTACATAAGGGGATAAGATCTTATATAACATAGATAAGTCAACTCACTCTAATTAGAATAGATCACTCCATCACAAGCACTCCCACATAGAGTATGCAATGTGACCACTAGCCTTACTTCACTCTTAGTCAATCCACATGACTAGACAAGGATAAGCATCTAAGACACATATACATAGTCAATACACATGAATAATAATGGATACGATGGGGCCATTCTCTACCAACCATTGGTCAATACACATGACCACTCTAGGAGAATAATCTGTAGAATGTTTCCCCGATGCTGGAACCATGGAGAAACATCAACAAGAGCAGACAGATCTGATACCATTGATCTAGATTTATGTGAGAAAGAAATGAAAGAGCATATATAGAACCATATACACAGATATATTGCAAGGAACACAGTGATACAGTAAACTCAAATTCTATTAATTAAATGAAACAAAACAGACTGCAAAAATAAAAGCAACTAGAATGGTGGTAGCTATATCTCTGAGAAGAGATGTGGTGGCTACGCTCATTCATGACAAGTTGATTATAAAAGGAGGCCGAAGGGGCATTTTTAGAATAAACATAAAAATCTAACCCTAGGAGATGAACCATAAAAAGTTTTGTGTGCCCTGAGCTGGTTAGTTGAGGTGTCAAATTTTCGGGGGCATAACGTTTTCATACGATCTCCATTTAGGGTGCTTAATAGATCGTTGGAACGGTCTAGCCAAGAAGTCCAAAGTTTTCCCATACAATCCTAAATTCGATCATGAATGGATTGTGGTGTCACTAAAAAATGTTGTTCAGGGCCTCAAAACAACCCCAAAAGTTTTAGACACGAAAATCCATAAAAAACTACCAAATTGGAAAACCTACCAAACAAGAAGACTGTGAAACTAGAAAAACTGCCAAACTAGAAAAGTTGTTTTGGGCCAGTGGAATAATTGGGTGGCCACCGATATCCATCTAGATCAATTCATAACATAGGAGAAGAGAAAAATATTTAATTTTTTTACTAAAGTTAGAGGTCCATGCTCAAACATGGTGGCAAAACTACATAGAAACTCTTAGAATGGAGGGTGAACCCCTTGTAACTAGGAGGGAGGTGTTTAAAAACCTCATTAAGTCCCAGTTTTACCCTAATGGGTATTGTTAGCACTCAAAATGACCCTCAAAGTTGTAGGAAAGGGCACTTCGAGGTAACCACAAAACCAAGCTTTAAGAAAGAGAGTTGGCTTCTATCTTTCCAGAGAGGGATCTCTCAATGTTTGTTTATCAAGGCTAGATATATGAATTAAAATTAAGATCAGATTGGTGTTTGGTTGAAGCAAGGTGAACATTCATTGGGCAATGGAGTCAAAGATATTTAAGATGGTAAAGTGGCAATGCTTTGCATAGGAATTCTTAACAGAGGCAGGGTAACTACTCATTTACAGTCAAAAATTTGTTTATCTGGTAATAGAGAAGAAAATAAGAACAATCCATTAACACAGAGCATTATAAGATGAATTATGCATTAAATTTAGTAGAAAAATATTTGTGGATGCTTGGAATCAAAGAAACATAGCATAAATATATGAACTCTGCCTCAATATACACTTATCCAAACATGAAAAAAAAACAATGTGGCGTAGAAAACAAGGAAACATTCACAAGAAGAAAAGGAGGTAGAGACTGTAAAACAAATAACACGAGAATCTCTGCTTCAAATCACTTTGCTCGGCTCTGCCAATTTTATTAAAGAGGTATCTCAAATTTACACAGCACAAGGACTCATGGGTTCCATCCAACAACGCTTTACTTTCCATTACATATCAATGTATATAGGAGGTGATAACCTCAATTCTCCAGCTCGAGATATTCTACCCTAGCTTCCAAACAGAAAGTTGTTACAAAATTCGATGACACCTATACAGGAAGTTTCATCCTCTTCGAGAATTAGTTACAACAAAACACAGTAAATGCTGACAGGTAGGCTTAAGAGCCTTTACAAGTTCCCTCAAGCATTTACTAGCTAGTAACAAACTCTAGTAAATAAACAAAAATCCTTGGTAACCACTTTCTTAGGCTGCAATCTTCATGGTCTTCAGATTCTTCAAGCATGCAGTGTTAGTTTTTCTTTCCCATATTTCTCCACGAGCTTCCACTAATCAGCATCTTGCAATTCTGACGTGGCCACTTCCTTTAGCAATACTCATAGCTCTGTATGGTCTCTATATGAATAGTTTTGAGGGTGTGTACCTACTTCTTTAAAAATCATGACCAATTCAAATTCCTTTGCCAACTTCTCCACCACTGCTTTTCCAGATAGTGGTTGGGTCATGCCAGCAAAGTCTGTGTAATCCATACTGCATCCCACCAACTTATCCTGATACTCTTTCTGGGTCATCATGGTACCATCTTCTTCCGAGAAGAGAGGCAGTCCCTTCTTGAACAATGGGTCAAACATATCCCTGAAGTATCTCACTTGGTGTGCCATGACATCAATTCTAGCCTGAATAGTATTTACTTGCTAATGTTTATTTATCACCCTCTTGGCCCAAATGATGGTAGACAATCTGTCCTTTATGCATGTTTCCTTTACTTCATCCTCAATTAATCCATTCAAGAACTCTATGGCATTTTCAACACATCCCACAGGCTTCTTGTTAAGTCTTTCACTCGATGCTGTTATGATTTGCTTAGCCAACTTAATTACCTTTTCTTTGTCTAAAACAAAGTCAAGGTAAGGCCTTAATTTGTCTGCCTCAGCAATGATGTCATCCCAAATAACCTGCTTGGCCCCCTACAATGAAGTCTGACCTGTAGCCTACTTTACCAATTCATCATACTTAACCTGCAACTCTAGGTACTTGGGTTCCCATGTTTTCCTCTCCTTCTCCTGTTCTGTAACCCTGCTTCCCAGGTGTGCATTTTGCTTATGCAACTTTTCTACTTCTAAGTCATTTAGAATTGCCTATGCCATGGCTTGCACAATGGAAGTCATCGGATTCAATGGAGGAGGGGGTGATCATACTCTCTAATTATTTGCTCTTTTCCTGCAATTTCCTTTCAAGGTCTTTGGCTTTGGCTTTCAAACCTTTCTCACTTTCCACCACGAGATCTATATCCACCTGCCACTACTTTTCCTTCTCTTCAAACTTCAACAATCTAGCTTTGTAGTCTGTCAACTCATTCTTCATCTCTTCCCTCTTCTCTTCCAGCTCTATCAACTCAGAGGATTCTACCAGCCGAGTGGAGGGGATCTTTAGCTTCTTTTTTAATGTCTGAATGGTATTGTCTTTGTCATGTAACAAATTTTGAATACTATCTCTCTTGTCTGCCTGGCCCTTAGTAGCCACTATTTCATTTTGCAGCTTTTTCATTTGGGCCTTGTGAGCTTTATTTTCTTCTCTTTCTTGCCTGAGCTGATTTCCAACCTTGTTCTTACTGGCTTGCAGTTTGGACAATTCTAGTGCAGTCTTTAACAACTTGGCATAGATAACCTCCCCAGTTTCTTTTTGCAAGTGGATCATATCAGGAAAATGAATATCTTCCAAGTTCACTTCCAGTTCGGTGGCTTTGTTTTTGGTAGCTAAGGCCAAGTTCAAGGTGTTTTGGGCATGGCTTCTGCTAGCTACCAAAGACACATCTTTATTGGAAATACGCCTCACCTCTGCATACAGCTTAGACTCTTTTGAATCTTCCTCTTTGCTTTCTTTATACTCATTCAATAATTCCGCTCTACTCTTGCTTTGTGCAGCAGGCTCAGCAGTTGCCCTATTCAACACATATTCTTTGATCTCGAAGGCAAGTAATTTGGCCTTCACCTGCTTCTTTTTAGCTTGACCAGTTGACACCTGTACAATCTGCTGCTCAGGTTTTTCTACTTTTTGCCTTTTGGGAGCTCTTTATGTGTATTCATCTATATCCATGACATCAATGGTTTCCAATTTGCTGGATCCTCCAGAGCCACTGGCAGGGGGGTATGACTTCTCCAACTACTGGAGCCATGCTAGAGGAGTCGGGCAGTGGGGGTATGGTTGTCTGCACCAGATAAGTGGATTCATCTTGTACATCTACATCCATCTTCCCTTTGTTGGGATATTCTAACCAGTTGGCAGTCTTTGCCATACCTGCAAGCTCAAAATGTATAAAACCTTTTATGTTGCTTTCTTTCCTTCTGTTTGAGATGATATGGTGGGGGTCATAGTTGATGGCTGCCTTTGTTCGGAATCCCATCTCTCTTACCATACATTCAATGGCTGGCATGGAAGCCTTACTCTTGACGATGAATGGACCTACAGCCCATGGGAATGCAATATATGAGGTCTTTTTAAGGTCCAAAAAATGTTCAACTTCTACTCTTAGCTTTTTCCTGATAAACTCCAGTGTAAATACTCTAGGGTTCAAAAACGCTGGCAGCACATAGGGTGAATGAGCAAACCCATAAACTCCGATTGTTGTGCTATGTTCTGAGAGGAACCAGTCACCTATCTTCTTCTCAAGAGAAGGCTGCAACATCTCCTTCATTTATGTTAACACTCTGGGCAGTTTCTTCTGAATGAAAACATAGTAAACCTCAGACATGAATTTGTTCATGAATTTACTATAGTCTGTGAGCATCTCCTTTGTAAGCATCAGCTTAGGCAGCTGCAAGTTATCTTCATTAAAGGACAGGAACATTCTTAGCAGATATGACTGGAATCTGAAGCTTCTAGTTTTGTGGAAGTCCACGAGCTGAGAATGGATATTCTCAGCTAGGGACTCATCAAATTTAAGGCAGGCACACTGGATGGACTGACTGGGCTCATCAAACTCAAGTGGACATGTGTTGAGGAAAAACAATAGGCTCAGTGACATACATGTCTGTATCTAAACCTAGGAACTGGCTTAACATAGTTATAACACATGTGGATTCTTTAGTGAAGAGATGGATTTCAATTGGGAAGGCATGGCTTTGCAATGGGACACTAGGATTCAGGCAGGCCCTGTAGAAACTTTGCTTCAATTCAACAGTGGATTGTCTGAAACATCGAATTAGGCCTTCTTCCCTGAATTCTTTGGATTTTTGGCAGAACTCATCTGGGATTGACAGGGCTTTCCTAACAGTGAGGGGATTGACTTGGCACAGGATCTTTTAACTGGATGCGTCCATAATTACCCTCTCAGAGGAGGAGTAATTGGTGGCGCACCAGTCGACGAACTTGGGACAGTTTAGGGTTTGGTCGACTGAAAAATAAATGGAAAAATGACCGGTAACCCTTATGCACATCTACATTCCGCTCCCTAATCAGCTTCAATCTATCCTTAGCTGTCTCAATGGGGCCATTTGTCAAAATTGTATCATAAACCTCGACATCTTTATCATCTAACAGTGCCTCTACTTTATGGAGCTCAAAACCTGGGGGATCTACCTCCCTTAGCTCAACCATTTTAATAGTTTTGTATGGGACAGAAGGCCTACCTGGTTATTGACAGCTGGTCGAAGCTCATGGATGAGTTGTCTACTTCTGCACAGTCGTCGTCTGTTGTTTTCAGATGCAACCGAATCAAACAGTAATCAGATCCCCATGCATTCCATGTTTATATTATTTATCCTTTTCTTATCCATCTTGTACCTCTAGCAATAAAGGGATTCTTTGGGTCATCCATCGTGCATGATAGATCTAGTACCGTCAATCTCTTTCCATGCTTAGCCTCACAGCCTTCCGTAGTTTCCATCCTTTCACTTGTTGCCTTCCTCGCACCTTCAATCTGTGAACATAGTGGTGACCGTTGATTTGGGCCTAACCTGCATCTCAGCCGTCCAAAGGTGCGGCTCCCACCAAGGTTCGCATATTTGGAAAGTGTCAACAATCCGCGCATGTTAAATCTGTGAACTACACATCTATCGTCGATGCCTTTCCCACCAAATATCCACCGTCGAAAGATGCGGGTCCCTACCAAAACTTCGCATATATGAAAAGTTCGTTACCCCTCACATGTCTAATCACCGAAGTACTTGTCATCCGTAGATCTGTCCTTCTTCCCGTTGATCCGATTTCCAACTTGTTAGTGGGCTAGCAACACTCCGCCCATGCTTAAACCCCTCATTCTTACTTTCGCGAAGAGCGCTCGGGGTCGTTTATCTTCATCGCCATAGATCTACTTCATCCATTTATGCCCCCATATAAACTTGAGCGGGTTTTCACAGTCCATTTTCATTGCAATGTTAAAACTTAGGATTATTGAGCATTTTCATCACGAACTTAGGAATAAACGTTCTAAGCTCCTATTTGCAGCCTCTAGGTCGCATAACTTTAAAAACTAGGACCTTATCCATCGCTTTCAGGGCTCTAAACCCTTCCAACTCTTTAGACCAAAATTGGTGCTAACAACTGGCTCTAATTGGGGATGTTATCCTCCCTGTGAGTTATCAAAGAACCCCGCAGACCCAATGCCTGATCCATTGGGCCCCTACCAAAACTTCAAACCACTACTCCTAATTTTATGCATTATAAAAAAAAAAAAAAGGAATGGCTACCCCTCCAAATCTCAGGGCCTTCTCTTCAGGCTTCAAATCTCTTGGCTTACCATCTATACAAGCGCAATTGTAAAGCAATATATACAAACTATGATACAAAGGTTACTTGTCATCCTCAGGACAAGTAGTGCTTCAGAAATCTTCCATTTATATGGCCCCCTGTCAGCTGAGACCCATCTTGATGCTCCAAAATAAAAGAATTTACACCTTTGTATGCTGCAATGATGTATGGACCTACCCACATATGGAAAAATTTCCATGCTTATCCTCCCTGGGAGCATCCCACTTTAAGACCAAATCATCAATCTGGAATTGCTCTTCTTTCACCTTCCTATCAAAAGTATTCTTCATTTTCTCCTGATGCACTTGTATCTTGTCATAGGCCTTGTCTCTGATCTCATTCAACTCTATCATCTGATTTATCCTTCTCTGCATATGATTGGGTTCATCCTCATGCCCCTGCAACATATTCATGACTGGCACTCCTAAAGATGTAGGAAAAACAACTTCATCTCCATATACTAACTGGAATGGTGACATTCCAATTGCCCTTTTTGTGCTAATCCTGTCAGCCCACAGAGCATATTCCAGCTTTGTATGCCAAGCTCTTTTGTTCTCCTCTAACAACTTTTTAATTATTCTTACCAGGATTTTGTTAGAATACTCAACCAATCCATTCCCTTGTGGATAACAGGCAGTAGAATGGTTCATGCTTATGTGGTACTTATGGAAGAAACTTATCATTCTCTTATATTTGAAGGCAGCTACATTATCTGTCACAATTCTTCTAGGGAATCCAAACCTAACCAAAATATTATTCTCTAGAAAGTCCATGATTACAACATCAGTTGCTCTCCTTGTGGGAATGGATTCAATCCATTTTGTGAAATAATATGTTGCTGTCAGAATCCATTTTTGTTGACCTGGGGAGTTTGGGTTGATTTCCCCAATGAAGTCTAACCCCCACTGCTTGAAGGGTGCCTCTACTGAAATTGGGTTAAGAGGAAGTGAAACCAGTTTCCTCTTGCCATCAAAGATATGACACTGATGACATGTGGTAGTCTCTTTATAAACATCAGAAAACATAGCAGGCCAATAAAAACCATCCCTTGGAATTTTATTCATTGTTACCTTCCAGGAGTGGTGCCCTCCACAATCTCCTTTATGAAAATCCTTCATTGTTTGTTGTGCTTTATTTTCCAACAAGCAATTCAACAATACACCACCAGGGTATTTCCAATATAAGTATTGATTCATGATGCAAAACTCTACAGCCTTTAGCTTTACAGATCTAGCTTTGGTTTTACTCAATCCTGCAGGAGCTTGTAGATTTTGCAATACATACACAATATCAGTGTACCATGGAGACATAGAAAACTCTGGCATTACCTCCATCCCTATATCTGGCTGGTTTGAATGACTGGTCAAGAAGTTGAGCTGTAAAGATTCACAATTAGCCTCTGTCATCATTTTGGCCAGCCCTTGTCCCTTAATCAACTTGGTGGGTTTGATCTCAAGATCATATTCCAACAATACAGCAATCCATTTTTCCCTCTTCCCTTATGGATCTGGTTGGGTAAGAATGCTCTTTACTGCATTATTGGGAACATGTGCAACAATGTGTGAATGAAGAATGTATACCCTGAAATATTTCAAAGATTTTACCAAAGCATAGGCCTTCTTTTCCATGATATCATATTTCAGCTCCCCTTCTCTTAATACCCTGCTGAAGAATGTTATAGGCTGCTCAGCATTTTGGTTATTCTTCTGCAATAGGACTTCAGCTATTGTATGCTCAGATGCATAAGAGAAAACTAGGAAATTTCTAGTGAAATATGGACTTGCCAAAACTAGAGCTTCAGTGATGGCTTTCTTAATACCCTCCTTTGAAATAATATCCAAGCAATTTAGCTTCTTCTAGTGCAAAGTTAGATTTTTTATTGTTTTTTGAAATACCATACTTCCTGCACTTCAAAAAGACCTTCTCCAAGTGCTTGATATGTTTTGTGTCAGACCTGGAATACACAGTGATATCATCCATGTAAGCAACCACAAATTTGTCCTTTTCTTCTACAAAAGCAATGTCCATAGCACGCTGAAATGTAGCTCCTGCATTCATCAGCCCAAAGGGCATTTTGGCATACTTGAATGTAACCCAGGGTGTAGTAAAAGCAGTCTTCTCTTGGTCCTCTGGGAGAACTTTGATCTGGTTATATCCTAAGAAACCATCCATAGTTGCAATCCTTTCAGACCCTACCACCTTTTTCAGAATGTGCTCCATTTTAGGTAGTGGGTAATTGTCCTTCAATGAAACCCTGTTGAGGTTTCTAAAATCAATACAGAGCCTAATCTCACCATTTTTCTTTCTGACAGGAACCAGGTTAGCCACCCATTTTGAAAACCTCAAAGTTACAATAATCTTAGCATTGAACAACTTCTTGATCTCTTTTTCTATCACAGGAAACAACTTGGGGTTTGCTCTCCTTAACTTCTGTCTGAAAGGATTTTCCCCAGGATTTATTGGAATGGTATGTTGTATGATAGAGGTATCATACTCTTTCAGGTCTTCATAGCTCCAAAAAAATACATCTATATATTTCTTCATCAAATTGATGTATTCTTATTTCTCTTTTGCATGTAATTTCTTGGACAGCTTTACGATTTGTGGTGCTTCTTCAGTACCTAAGTTCTTCTCTTCAACGACATCATCAGCAGGTCTCACTTTAGGGTCTTTGGCCACGTCGTTCTGATCAAACAGCTTCTCTAGGGGAATCGGGCCTCATGGAATAAAATTACTTTTCAACTGGATTATGTCCTTTCCTCCCAACATATTCTGCCAAGCTTTGTTTTTAGCTTCTTCATCTTCAGCTGATTCACCATCTTGGAAGCACTCTAAATTTTCATTTTCTGAATCGATCTGAGTGTTCACAAATTCATCAGACATTTCCAAAAATCTCTTTATTTGCATATCATCATCAAAAACTTGCCAGTATTTGGAGTTGTCGGATATTGAGGGTCTATTTACAACTTCAACTTCATACTTTTTTTCTGAGAATAGATAGGAGTCTTGAAACCGCCAGCAGTTGTAGCCAACGAGTCTACTACTTGATTTTCAATTCTGGGAACCACTCTAATTTTATGCTCTATAAAATAATTACCAAACATGTCCCAAAATCCATTCCTGTATGCTCTCATTCTGGGATGTTTTGTTTGGTAACTTTCATTCACTTGATTTACCACAAGCTCTGAATCCCCAAACACTTCTATTATTTTTGCCCCCATGTATTTCAAAGCCTGCAAACCCAGCAACAAAGCCTCATATTCAAATACATTATTAGTACATTCAAAAGTCATTTTATAAGACAAAGCTTTAAATTCTCTCACTGGGGATATAATCCAAACACCTGTCGCATCTCCATTTTTACTTCAAGACCCATCAAAGTACATAGTCCACAACCCTTCTTCATTTTGTTTCTTCTCTAAGGCTTCTTGTCTTTTTGCAAACTCCTCATCCTCAACTTCAATCTGTACAGGAACTTCAGGCTCATGGGTGGTCCATCATTGAAAAATATAGAAGACCCCAAATCAATATCAACAGCATAAATAGGATGATTTCCAAGCTTATCTTGACTGTTGACCACATAGGCTAACCTCTTCTCTCTATATAACCTTATGCTGCCTCTGAATAAAGGTATAGTAGCATATGACATATCCATTTCAAAGTTCCTTTCAACTTCGATGCCCAAGACCTTGATAACAGCATGCCAAACTTGGCAGGAATGTCAGCTACTACAACATCCATCACAATGCTTTTAGTTGGAAGTTGTGCAAGGGTTACCACCATATCCTTTATCAATCCCATACATTTGACCTTTCTAGAATCAAAAGAGTATAGGTCTTTGTAGGGCCTAGTAACCTCCAAACCCAAACTTTCCACTACTGTCTTTGGCATTAGATTATGAGATGCACCAGAATCTATTATAGCATTGTGCAAAATCATATCATGGATATTTAGACTTAGATAAAAAGGGGGGACTTATTCATCATTTGTATCTTCAATTTTGGGTCCAAAGACAATAGTGGGAGAATCATTTGTCACTTCTAGAATATATGGTTGACACTCGCCTTAGTTCTTGACCATTTTAGTGATTTCTTCCCTGTATTCATTATTCTTCAACAACTCATTAATGGGGATAGAAATCTTAACCTTTGACAACTATGTCTTCATGTTGAAGGATGAAATTGGTTTATCAACATCAATTGGCCTTGACTGTTTAATTTCCTTTGGTTGTTGTTCCTTATTTTCTGGGTTCTCTTGTACAACATCCTCCTTCTTCTTTCCTTTTTGTTTTTCTGAATTCTGCTGGGTGTTGGAAAGTTGGTTTGGACTGGACTTTCCTCTATATGTTATCACATCACGGTTTCTCACCTTTAGTTTTCTCTGAAATTCATCAATGGAATTCTGATAGCCTATCTGATATTGTTCTGAATCCAGCTCTGGAATGGGACTATCATTTTCCTGGGTGAAGAAATCATGTTCTTTTTCAGTCAAATATATTTCAGGATCAATGTCATAAAAGTGATGAATCTAGTTATCCATTGGATCTTCTTGTCCTTCCTCATCAACCAAATTTTCTGGGAATGGTGGTCTTATTTTTTTATCTTCAGGGTTTCTTTGGTTTCTTTGAGGAAATGGTCTTCTAAAATTTGGATTTCTTATTTGATTTTTGGGTTTCTCTCTATTAGGTGGTCTGTTATCTAGGGCCAGCATGTCCATCAATTTATCCATAGTCTTAATCATCATTTAAAACTTGACATCACTTGCAGAGGAGGAAGCAGAAGTGGATGGTTGGGCTTCTTGTCTCTTCTTATCTATTTCAACTCTACCTTTCAGTTTCCCTAAAGCCATCATATTTGCTTCTACTTCTAGAGCATCCTTCAACATAGTTGATAGAGTAGCTGACTTCCTCTCCCTCAACATAAATGAAAAATCTCCCTCAAAGGCGCATCAGCACAATGAAGCTTGGCTGCACCTACCAAGGGTTTAATATCAGCTGGGATGGAGTTGTATACCCTCATAAACCTGCTAGAAAATTCATGGACAAACTCAAAGTTTCCTTTCTTTAAATGGTCATATTGAGATAATATTTGCAGAGGGCTCTTTTTTGCCTCCCACCTATCTAAAAATAGTGTTTGAAAAGCTTCAAATGTATGGATAGATGTTGTTGGTAAATCTTTAAACCATCTCTTAGCTTCCCCAGACAAACTCTGTGCAGACAACCTCATCTTTGCATCATCATGATCCACCTCCTCTAAATCAATAAAATCTTCAAATCTATCCATATGTTGGCTTGTTGTAAAATTTCCATCCCCATCATATAGAGAAATTCTCTGTGAGTAACTTTGGGGGAGATCATGCAAAACAGCTTGCAAAGCTAAGGGTGCAAACCTAGCTGCCATTGGTCTAGGTGGATTCTAAGGTATAGGAGGGTTCTGAGAAGGATTCTGAGGAGGATTTCGAGGAGGATTTTTAACAAGGTTTTTAATATAAAGCTGAGGGGTTTGAAAATGAGAGCTTCTTTCTTCAACTTTAATAGTGTTTGGCAAGTTATACCATAAGGGATCTAGTAAGTATGACTCAAACCTATCTGAGCCGATTTCTATTTGCTTTAGGTCTGACTTTGATTTCGACTTTAATAAAGACTTTCTAACACTTACTTCTGAATCTAAATCTTGAAAACCATAGAACCTTTCTTGAGATAAAGAGCTTTCAATATTAGAAATGCTAGCCTTCTCTTTCCCACTTCTACGTCTCAACAAACTTTCTAGGTTTTCCACACCTAGTAAAGTCTCGGGATTAGGATTACCTCTTGTATAGATCCTTCTAGGGGCCAGGATGCCTTCTGAAACTTTCTTTGGAAATCAATGTGGAGTCGCAAATCTCCCCAGTGGAGTTACCTTCAACCGAAATCCTGATGAGTGGAGTCGCCAGGGAAAATGTACAACCTTCTTCAAGTGCATAAATCTCTATTTGCCCACAGAAATCCTTTCTTTCTATGAAAACTTGAAATATTTGTCATTTCTCCCAAGGACAATGCGACTTTCGTTCCCTGGAAATGGCGCCAGTATGTTAGCACTCAAAATGAACCTCAAGGTTGTGGGAAACGGCACTTCGAGGTAACCACAAAACCAAGATTTAGGAAAGAGAGTTGGCTTCTATCTTTCCAGAGGGGTATCTCTCAATGTTTGTTTATAAAGGCCAGATATATGAATTAAAATTAAGATCATATTGGTGTTTGGTTGAAGCAAGGTGAACATTCATTGGGAAATGGAGTCAAAGATATTTAAGATGGTAAAGTGGAAATGCTTTGCATAAGAATTCTTAACAGAGGCAGGGTAACTACTCATTTACAGTGAAAAAGTTGTTTGTCTAGTGATAGAGAAGAAAATAAGAACAATCCATTAACACAGAGCATTATAAGATGAATTCTACATTAACTTTAGTAGAAAAAGGTTTGTGGATGCTTGGAATAAAATAAACAGAGCATAAACATATGAATTCTACCTCAATATACACTTATACAAACATGAAAATAAAACAATATGACGTAGATAACAAGGAAACATTCACAAGAAGAAAAGGAGGTATAGACTGTAAAAAAAATAACACAAGAATCTCTGCTTCAAATCACTTTGCTCGGCTCTACCAATTTTATTAAAGAGAGGTATCTCAAATTTACACAGCACGAGGACTCACGGGTTCAAATTTACTTCATCCTCAGTTAATCCATTCAAGAACTCTATGGCATTTTCAGCACATCCCATAGGATCCTTGTTCAGTCTTTCACTCGCTGCTGTTATGCTTTGCTTAGCCAACTTAATTACCTTTTCTTTGTCTAAAACAAAGTCAAGGTAAGGCCTTAATTTGTCTGCCTCAACAATGGTGTCATCCCAAATAACCTGCTTGTCTTCCTACAATGAAGTATGCCCTGTAGCATGCTTTACCAATTAATCATACTTAACCTGCAGCTCTAGGTACTTGGCTTCCCATGTTTTCCTCTCCTGCTCCTCTTCTGTAACCCTTCTTCCCAGGTCTGCATTTTGCTTCTGCAACTTTTCTACTTCTAAGTCCTTTAGACTTGTCGGTGCCATGGATTTCATAATGGAGAAGTCATTGGATTCAATGGAGGAGGGGGGTGATCATACTCTCTAATTCTTTGCTCTTTTTCTGCAATTTCCTTTCAAGGTCTTCGGCTTTAGCTTTCAAACCTTTCTCACTTTCCACCATGAGAGCTATATCCACCTGCCACTGCTTTTCCTTCTCTTCAAACTTCAACAATCTATCTTTACAGTCTGTCAACTCATTCTTCATCTCTTCCCTCTTCTCTTCCAGCTCTGTCAACTCAAAGGATTCTACCAGCTGGGTGGAGAGGATCTTTAGCTTATTTTTTAATGTCCGAATGGTATTGTCTTTGTCATTTAACAGATTTTGAATACTATCTCTCTTGTCTGCCTAGCCCTCAGTAGCCACTATTTCATTTTGCAGCTTTTTGATTTAGGCCTTGTGGGATTTGTTTTCCACTCTTTCTTTCCTGAGCTGATTTACAACCTTATTCTTACTAGCTTGCAGTTTGTACAATTCTAGTGCAGCCTTTAACAGCTTGGCATAGATAACCTCCCCAGTTTCTTTGTGCAAGTGGATCATACCAGGAACAGGAATATCTTCCAAGTTCACTTTCAGTTCAGTGGCTTTGTTTTTGGTAGCTAAGGCCATGTTCAAGGTGTTCTGGGCATGGCTTCTGCTAGCTACCAAAGACACATCTTTATTGTAAATATGCCTCACCTCTGCATACAGCTTAGACTCTTTTGAATCTTCCTCTTTGCTTTCTTTATACTCATTCAATAATTCCGCTCTACTCTTTCTTTGTGCAACAGGATCAACAGTTTCCCTATTTAACACATATTATTTGATCTCAAAGGTAGGCAATTTGGCCTTCACCTGCTTCTTTTTAGCTTGACCAGTTGACACCTGTACAATCTATTGCTCAGGTTTTTATACTTTCTTCCTTTTGGGAGCTCTCTCTATGTCTTCATCGATATCCATGACATCAATGGTTTCCAATTTGTTGGATCCTCCAGAGCCACTAGCAGGGGGTATGAATTCTCCAACTACTGGAGCCAAGCTAGAGGAGTCTGGCAGTGGGGGTATGGTTGTCTGCACCAGAGAAGTGGATTCATCTTGTACATCTACATCCATCTTCCCTTTGTTGGGATATTCTAACCAGTTGGCAATCTCTACCATACCTACAAGATCAAAATGTATAAAACCTTTTATGTTGCTTTCTTTCCTTCTGTTTGAGATGATATGGTGGGGGTCATAGTTGATGGCTTCCTTTGTTCGGAATCCCATATCTCTTACCATACATTCAATGGTTGGCATGGCAGCCTTACTCTTGACGATGAATGGGCCTACAGCCCATGGGAATGCAATATCTGAGGCGTTTTTAGGGTCCAAAAAATGTTCAACTTCTACTCTTAGCTTCTGCCTGATAAACTCCAGTGTAAATACTCTAGGGGTCAAAAAAAATGGCAACACATAGGGTGAATGAGCAAACCCATAAACTCTGATTGTTGTGATGTGTTCTGAGAGGAACCAGTCACCTATCTTCTTCTCAGGAGAAGGCTGCGACATCTCCTTCATTTATGTTAACACTCTAGGAAATTTCTTCTTAAAGAAAACATAGTAAACCTCAGACATGAGGTTGTTCATGAATTTACTGTAGTCTGTGAGCATCTCATTTGTAAGCATCAGCTTAGGCAGCTGCAAGTTCTCTTCATTAAAGGACAGGAACATTCTCAGCAGATATGACTGGAATCTAAAGCTTCTAGTTTTGTGGAAGTCCACTAGCTGAGAATGGATATTCTCAGCTAGGGACTCATCAAATTTAAGGCAGGCACACTGGATGGACTGACTGGGCTCATCAGACTCAAGTGAACATGTGATGAGGACAAACAATAGGCTCATTAAAGGCTCAGTGACATACATGTCTATATATAAACCTAGGAACTGACTTAACATAGGTATAACACATGTGGATTCTTCAATGAAGAGATGGATTTCAACTGGGAAGGCATGGCTTTGAAATGGGACATTAGGCTTTAGGAAGGCCCTGTAGAAACTTTGCTTCAATTCAACAGTGGACTATAAGAAATATCGAATTAGGTCTTCTTCCCTGCATTCTTTGTATTTTTGGCAGAACTCATCTGGGATTGACAGGGCTTTCCTAACAGTGAGGGGATTGACTTGGCACAAGATCTTTGAACTGGATGCATCCATAATTACCCTCTCAGAGGAGGAGTAATTGGTGGCGCACCAATCAACGAACTTGGGATAGTTTAGGGTTTTTTCGACTGCAAATAAATGGGAGAATGACTGGTAAACCTTATCCACATCTACATTCCACTCCCTAATCAGCTTCAAGCTATCCTTAGTTGTCTCAATGGGGCCATTTGTCAAAATTGTATCATAAACCTCGACATATTTATCATCTAACAGTGCCTCTACTTTCTGGAGATCAAAACCTGGGGGCTCTACCTCCCTTAGCTCAGCCATTTAAATAGTTTTGTATGGGACAAAAGGCCTACCTGGTGACTGACAGCTGGTCTGCGCTCCTGGATGAGTTATCTGCTTCTGCACAGTCATCGTCTGTCATTTTCTTATGCAACTGAATCAAACAGTACTTAGATCCCCGTGCACTCCATTTTTATATTATTTATCCTTTTCTCATCCATCTTGTACCTCTAGCGATAAAGGGATTCTTTGGGCCGTCCATCGTGCATGATCGATCTAGTACCGTCGATCTCTTTCCATGCTTATCCTCATAGCCTTCCGTAGTTTCCATCCTTTCACTTGTTTCCTTCCTCGCACCTTCAATCTGCGAATCTAGTGGTGACCGTTGCTCTGGACCTAACCTGCATCTCAGCCGTCCAAAAGTGCGGCTCCCACCAAGGTTCGCAGATTTGGAAAGTGTCAACAATCCACGCATGTTAAATCTACGAACTGCACATTTGTCGTCGATGCCTTTCCCCTCCAGATCTGCACCATCGAAAGATGCGGTCCCTACCAAAACTTCGCAGATCTGAAAAGTTTGGTACCCCACACATGTCTAATAAACGAAGTACTTGTCATCCATAGATCTGTCCTTCTGCCCGTTGATCCGATTTCCAACTTGACCGCGGGCTAGAAACACTCTGCCCACGCTTAAACCCCTCATTCTTACTTTCGTGAACAACGCTCGGGGCCGTCGATCTTCATCGCCATAGATCTACTCCGTCCATTTATGCCCCCATATAACCTTGAGCGGGTTTTCACAGTCCATTTTCATTGCAATGTTAAAACTTAGGATTATTGAGCATTTTCATCCTGAACTTAGGAATAAACGTTCTGAGCTCCTATTTGCAGCCTCTAGGTCGCATATCTTGAAAAACTAGGACTTTATCCATCGCTTCCAGGGCTCTAAACCCTTCCAAATCTTCAAACCAAAACTGGTGCTAACAAGTATGAAGAGGACTAGTGGATCATTCAACACTACTTCTAGTAGAAGCAAGGGTAGAGTGTGCAAGAATACACTACCAAGTTTTAAAAAATGGTCATTATGTTGGGTATATATTCCAAGAACCTAGATGTACTCCTCAAGTATTTGGGTGTTTTATATAGTCATTATATAGGTAAGTGATGTTTTTCATACCTAGGAGCATTGATGGGGCATGTGTGCAGGCACAATATACAGAGAATATGGATAGTCTAAAGGAAAAATAAGCAGGTCCAAGTAGAAATACCACCAAGATGTTTCCAAGGAGGCAAAGCAGAACTGGAAAGGAAAAGGATTCAAACAACCAATACAACCATTGTGATATCGATGGTCACACTACAGTTAAGTGATGGAATCTACATCTTGATTTTAATCCAAAGAACTGCAAGAAGGATGCCAAGAAGGAGAACATGCTAGCCATGGATTCAATCTATTAGGTGGAGAGAAGATCAAATGTAGATGAAAATATTGTTTTCACTACATTGTATAAAGAAGTGAACCTAAGTAGCATTCATCCAAAGGAAGAGAAGGAGATGACTAAACTCTTCCATATTAAAATCTAGCTTTAGAGACAAAGGTGGATGCTCTATTTGATTTTGTTTCATAGACCAACCTCATAACAGAAATCTAGTCAACAAGTTTGGATTGGAAGTTCATGACCATCCTCACCCTTATCCATTGAGATAGGTAAAAAAGGATTGAGAGATCAATGTCACTAAGAAATATAAGATCAAGTTTGTTATAAGTGCAAGTTATATTGATGAAGTGGAGGTAGATGTAGTACCACCTGAGGTGTGTGGTGTAGTTTTTGGAAACCCTACATGTACATTAGGGATGCAATACACATTGGGAGATAATACTGATACTGCTTGATCAAGGATGGGAAATCCTTGATTATCATTGTACAATGAGGTAAATCCAATATCTATCTCATAGGAGGTAACCAAGCAAGAATTGAACAACTATGGTAGGAAGTTTATATTACTCTTCTTAAGAGAGAAACAATCAGGAGATGAATCAATCAAAGTAAAGGTATGTATAGAGGGATGTAATAAAGGGAAAAAAGCATCAGTGGGAGGATATTTTTCAAGCATATAGAGTAGTTTTCTAGTAGTCTAGGGGTTACCACCCAAGAGGGAAGTAGACCAAGAGATATAGTTATTGCCCAACTCCCCATGCCAAACATTGGGTTGTACAAACAGTCCATATTAGAAGCAGATGAAGTGAAAAAGCAAGTGCATCAATAGTTGGATCATAGAGTAATTTGACCAAGCACCTCATCTTATGGTTCACATATCATTACAGTACCCAAGAAGGATGGGACTTGGAGAATGTGTATCGACTAAAGAGATTTGAATATTGTCAACCTCGAGAATTTAGACCTATTGGACGTGTGTTGTAGTCTTTACAGGTTCCTAGAGAAAGAGAGGTTTGGGGGTGTTGATCAACCCCCCAACTAAGGGGGCGAGCCCCTCGATGCAGGAAAAAATTAGGTATTCTTTTGGTCCATTTTGAGTTGTTTTCGGCCCATGGTTTTGTGCCCCATTGTAAACTAATTCCGGACAAAGAATTGGGGTTGTAATCTAATTTGGCTTAATGGATTAGGGTTTCGGATGCTATAATATTGTATTTTAAACAAAAATATAATGCAATGATATAGAGAATCAAGAAACTCTCAGGAAAGTTGGTTTTCTCAGTTTTGGGTTTCCAAGGTAAATCTCTATGTAATGTGTGTGTAAGACATTGTTAATTGTTGTGTTTTAAATTATGTTTGGTATTGTTTTTATTTACACAGATTTATCAAAGTTAGTCATCTATTATCAGAGTGAGGTTATTAGCTTCAGGGGGATGCCTTTGTTGCTAGGGTTTAGGTAATCCTGTGAAGAGAAAGGGTATCTTGGGTCTGCAATAAACTTGTGTTGGAGTGGGAGATTTGTGCAGTGAATTTTGAGTGAATAAAATGGTGAGTAGTTTAAGAATAGAAATCAAGAATTTTAATGGCTAGATCTTCAAGTTATGGAAGATCTTCTTGTATACAAACATCAATATATTGTTGTGGATCCAAGTACAAATCCACTAGTATGTCAAAATAAGATTGGGAAAAGCTGGAGAGAAAAATGAGAAGCGTGATTCAACTCTTCCTCTTAGATTCAATGGTGTTGAACGTTTTGGAGATGACACTGCAAAGAATCCATGGGATAAGAATGGTAATTTGCATCAGTCAAATCCTTTGGTAAACATCTTATTTCTTTGAATTAGAAGTTGTTTCATATTAGGATGGATGATGGTGACACCATGGCAGATCATTTAATTGTCTTTAATACTCTGGTAAGTCAATTGTCCTTCCCTCATATTAAGATGGGGGAAGAAGATACGTGTATTAAATTTACTATGTTCTTTGTTATACTCTTGGGGTAATCTAGTTGTAGCAATTGGAAGTGCCACTCAATCCTTTTTATCAGAGAAAATGGGGAGAATATACATGGAGGGTGTGACCAAGGATGTTTTATCTATGAAAGGTCATTCCCAAGAGATAGAAAATAGGTCGTATGGGGGTAGATATTAGTCTATAGGTCGATTTGTATCTCTGATACTATTTCAAAAGAAATGTCAGAAATGTGGGAAAGTTGGGAATTATAAGAAAGATTGCATATCTAAGAGTGTTGATAAAGGTAAGGGATTTGAAGATGCCCATTCCACAAAAACGAAACCCTCTACAAACGAAGGAGATGATGTTTACTTGGCATCTGTGGGTACACATGCAAATCATGATGTATGGTTGATTGAATCGGGTGCTTCATTTCATATGACTCCTCACATAGACTGGTTTTGTGAATATGAAAAAAGAATGGAGCTGATGTTTCTTAGGAGATGACATGACAACCAAAATCATAGGACATGGAAGGTTTGAGTTGATGCTCAAAGATGGAAGGTTTAGAAATTTCCTAGCATTTTTCACATTCTAAATCTAACTAGAAACATGATATATTTAGGAGAGATGGGTGATATAGGTGTGCATGTTGTATTTGAAAAGGACACATGCAAGATGATTTAAGGAACAATGGTGTTGGTGGAGGGAGTTCAGATTAGAAATCTATACAAGTTGTTGGGAATCTCTTTCAATGATTGATGTAACGGTTCTAGTATTCCTAAGGATAGCAATGCAGAAGATAGGACATGTATTATCCCCATGAACAAGACATCTCTATGGAATCAATGGTTGGGACATATTGGAGAGAAGGGCCTTTGATAATTACATGGTAAAGGTATGGTTGAAGGTACGTTTGATTTCTCATTATATTTTGATTTCTATGAACATTTGCATATATGGTAAACAAAACTAGGTGAGATTCCCATTTGATGCTACAAGAGAGAAAGAAATCTTGGAGTTAATAAACAATTATGTGTTTAGACATATTCCCTTTCCATCAGTAGGTAAATCTATGTATTATGTTTCACTCATTGAAGATTTCTTGAGGAACACATGGGTCTACTTCCTCCATAAGAAATCTATGGTTTTCGGTAAATTTAAAGAGTTTAAAGCTCTTGTAGAAAATTAGGCAAAGAAGAAAATAAAGGTGTTGAGGATGAATAATAATGGAGAGTTGTGTGGAAATGAATTCAATGAATTCTGTAAGCAGTGTGGAATAGTAAGGAAAAATACTAATCCATACACACCTCAACATAACGGAGTTGCATAAATGTTGAACAGGACATTGATGGAGAAGGCAAGGAAGGATGCTCAATGATGCAAAGTTATCATAGGAATTTTGGGCATAGGTAGTAGATAATGTTGATGTATATGTAACTTCGGAATGTATTTTACCCATGTGTATTGTATTCCTATAGAGATGTTATTATTCCTCTATATGGAAGTGTTTGTATTCCTATAGAGATGTTATTATTCCTCTATACGGAAGTGTTGTCATTTATATTGTAAGTGTCGTAACTTATACTTGATGGGTTATTAGACCACCTTGTTGGGGTCGGCCCTGTATAAGTCATGTGGGTCAAAGGGTTATTAGACCACCCTATTGGGGGTCGGCCATGTGGGTCAAAGGGTTATTAGACCACCCTATTGGGTGTCGGCCCAGTCAGCATTGTGTTATGTGGTTAAGTTGAGGCCGACCTAGTAAAGGTTATTAGGCAAGTCAAGTCAAGTATAAATAGAGTGCGGGAGGCACTCTATTTCATCATTCTATTCTCACACACACTCTTTGGAGAGTGGCACACTTGTGGAGGAGGAGAAGATACTGCTAGGAGATGTCTATCTCTTATGCTTGGGTTGTATCATTGCTCTATCTATCTCTGAGGAAGTTATTGGGGTTTTTCACCTTTATGGTTTTCCCAAAGTAAACTCTGTGTCTCTTGTGTGCTTGCATTATTGTGTCCATGATTGATATGCTGTACATGTTGTTCTCTCAGTTAAGATCCTAGATCAGATTGAAGTAAATTATGAAAAACTAACTTGGTATCAGATCTAGCCTGAAAGAAGGCATGGTATGGCATGTATGACACTTGTTGCACTTACGATGCTAGGGCTTGATATAGAAAAAACCAATCATCGTAGAACTTTCGCTATAAATCCATTTTGGCAAATTTTTCGGATCTGAAACCTTTACAGGTAGAATATCATATCCCCATGTACCTTGTTTCCAAAGGAAAACCTCTAATTCGTTGTACTTTGTGTTTTATGATCTGTAGAAGCTAGGGTTTCTGCCTCTTCCAGATCTGAGTCATAAATAGGTGACCTAGGAAAAAAGGTCATAACTTGGGCTAGGAAGCTCCAAATGAAATTTCGTAAAAATTGACAGGTAGTGCACAGAGTTTAATTTCTCAGATAACGTTTTCAGAGGCCGAAACTGAACCAGTGACACGTGGCACGCCGTACATGTTCAGTCTCCTGTTTTATCCCATAAATAGGTCACGTTGCGACACTTGGCATAACTCTATCTCAGAGAATCCAATTGAGGTCAGACCTATGGGGTTGGGAAGATGACAAGTCGGGATACCACAGGTAGAATTTTCAGACCCTGTGGATTCGTAATTTCGGAGTTACACTAGAAACAATCAGGTGCATATTTCTGTCAAAACATAATTATTTTTTAGCACCTTCATTCATGGCTCCAGGAATTTAGGGTTTCGGAGAAAGTTGGAATTCTTGTAATCAAAGATCACGGCTGGATGTTACTCATAAAAATCGAAATTTAGAGACCAAGATCATATTTTTTGGTTGGGCATAAGGTCGGGCTTGATCAGACCCTAGTTCGGGACTTTGATCGGAAAAGTGGAAAATTAGGGCTTCTGCAAAAATGGGAATTTTTGAAATCTGTGACCACGGCCGGAAGCTCCTCAGAAAAATAGAAGCTTGGAGATTTGGATCGAACCTTTTGGTTGGGCAGAAGGGTGGGCTTTATCAAACCCTAGTTTGGGGTCCTATCTAGTGAATCTGGAAGTTTCAAAGGAAATTTTGAGGGGTGAAACTTTGCAGTTTTCAAATTTTGAGTATACCAGGTTGATCAGCTCATCAAGGCACATCTTTCTATCCTTTCAGAAGTTTGAAATTCAAAGTTTGAATTTTGAGAGTTTCCCTGACAAACCCTAATCCAACTCCAGATCCAGTTCCTGCAAATCAAGTGGATTGGGTTAATCCTAGAAGAGAATGGATTGGTCACCTATATAAGTGAAGAAGTTCTTGTTTCAGAGGGAGATGAGGCTAAGGCCTTACATAAGAAGATTACAAGCAATATTGATAGGTATGACTTATCCAGGTATGTTTCGAGATTTGTTCATGATTAAGTTTATGGTATGTTTGTCTTCATGTTATTACGGTTAGTACAATCTTGATTAAATTTAGACTTGTCGTATCACCTTAATAAAATTATGAATGCATGATAGAAGATATTCATTGATTAGGGTGTTGACACTTATGATTGTACTAATGCATTATGGTGTTGTATGAAGTTTATGTTGTCCGCTAACATGAAAGGTACACCAAGAAAGACAAATCATGTTCTAGTTCAAGAACATATGATCATGATGACATGAAGACAAAGATTCATCCATTGTCATGGATCACTTCGAAGATCTATTTACGAGGTATGTATAACTTGGTTCTATAATGGTTAACCTATGAGATATACAGGTTACTAGCACAAGTCATTGAAGAGAACAAGAAGACATCATGTGGGTATGTTAGACACAACTAGCTAACATACTAATCCAGGTATGTTTTTCCTATATCAAGTTAGAATCCTACCTTGTGATAGGATCTCTTATATAAGTATACATGGCATGATTGATAATGATTATTCATAGGTTTGAATAATCATGGGTGTATGCATATTATGTTTCTTACCTTAATTGATGATATGACTAAGCAGAAGAGTCATGAAAGTATAGGTTTGAGTAATCACGGGTTTAGGCATATTATGTTTCTTACTTTAATTTATGATATGACTAACCATAAGAATCCTTGAATACTAATGCTTATTATTTCTGTTTGAAATGATCATGACTATATGCTTAAGATTATTGTGTTTTGATAGTATTGAGAATATACTAATAAATGTATGATTATGTATGAGATGTCGAGGATAGCACAATAATGATACTTGTAAGCATGCATAGTGATCGAGGATGGATATAAGTTCAAGGACAGGTAATCCAGGAAGCAAAGATCAAGAGGGAGCACACTCCAGTAGTTTCTGCAAGGATGCAGATATTCAAAGGGAGTCGACCACTTCTCACAATCCACATCAGAATGGAGTTGCAAAGATTCAGAGGGAGTCCACCCAACAACCAAACAAAGATAAGTATTTGAATTGTCATTTCTTACATATTTGTTTGTTTAAATAATGTTCAATGATGTATATGCTTATGTTCATAGACTTAGGTTGTGTATTATGCATATTAGAATAATTGCATTAATGAACAATATACTACTAATATGCATGTGATGGGTAAGTGGCCTATGGCACTGTACAACATTCCATTGCTACTTATCTAGAATGAAACCTCTTTGCTGACATGTTGGGAGTAGTGCAAACTCTTAACAATGTTCTGGTAGAGATTGGAAGGCATCTAGAAAGTTATAGGATATGGATGAATGTTGTATTGAAGCATTTGCTAAAATAATTGCATGACTGTATGACATATTTCTTTATGTGTAAGAATTTGTTATGAAAACTATGAGATGTTTCTAATCATACAATTTAACTTGTTTTGTAGGAAAGATCATATACCTTCACCTACAAAAGAAGGACTACAACATTTGTTCCAGCAACAAAGATATCTATTGAAGATATTGAAGTTCCCAGGATCTGGGATGAAGTAATGGAAGAATGCCATGATCGGTCGATCATGAAGAATGATGTTTGGGATGCAATCCCAAGACCTGAAGGGAAGTCTGTTGTGACTTCCAAATGGATCTATAAGATCAAGCATGTTGCAGATGGTAGCATGGAGAAATACAAAACGAGGTTTGTAGCTCGTGGCTTCTCCCAAAAAAAGGGGATTGAGTATGAAGAGACTTCTACACCTATAGCCAGGCACACTTCCATCAGATCAGTACTTGCTCTGGCTGAAGTAATGAAAATGGAAAATACACCAGATGGATGTCAAGACAGCTTTCTTGAATGGTGTAGTTGAAGAGGAAGTGTATGTGGAGCAGCCACTCGGGTTTGAGACACATGACCAAGAGTCACATGTGTGCAAATTGAAGAAAGCCCTGTATGGTTTGAAACAGGCACCCAGGACCTGATATGGCAGGATAGATGGCTTCTTATCTATTTTGGGCTTTACCAAGAGTAAAGCGGATTCCAACCTTTACTACAAGGTTGAGGAAGGAAATCCAGTGATACTACTATTGTATGTGGATGACCTATTTGTAACAGGTGATGGTAGATTGATTGCCAACACAAAGAGAAAGCTTGCTGTCGAGTTCGAGATGAAGGACTTGGGTATGATGCACTACTTTCTTGGTATGGAGGTGTGGCAGAGTGCAGATGGAATCTTCCTTGGACAAGGGAAGTATGCAGTAGAGATCCTGAAGAGGTTCAGGATGATGGACTGCATGGCCATGGCCACACCTATGGCATCGAACCTGAAGCTTATGTGTGATACTTCATATGTTTCGGTTGATGTCATTGTGTATCGTCAGATGATTGGGTCCTTGATGTACCTAATGAACACGAGACCAGATATTTGCTTTGCGGTGAACACATTGAACCAGTTCCTGACGGATCCCAGAGGTGTTCACCTGGTTGTTGTAAAGCATATTCTGAGGTACCTGAAGGGTATAATTGATTATGGGCTCAAGTATGATGCGAATCAAAAGTTTAACCTGCAGGGTTATGTTGATTCAGATTGGACAGGCAGTGCTGCAGATAGGAAGGGTACTTCTGGGTGTTGCTTTAGTATCGGATCAGGTGTGATCTCTTGGTTTAGCAGGAAGCAGTCCTGCGTAGCACTGAGTACAGCCGAGGCAGAGTATGTTGCAGCCTGTCCGGCTAGTTGTGAGGCAATATGGCTTCGGAAGCTACTGTCTAAGTTATTTGATCTCCCGCTGGAGGCTACTGGTATCTTTTGTGACAACCAGAGTTGTGTGAAGCTATCTGAGAATCCGGTGTTCCACGACAGGTCGAAACACATTGAGATCAAATATCACTATATCAAGGATATGGTGCAGAGAGGAGCAGTGAAGCTCCTGTATGTTGCAATGGATGAGCAGGTTGTTAATGTACTGACGAAACCACTAGCCAGAGTGAAGTTCGAGTACTTCAGAGAGAGGCTTGGTGTTCTTCTGATTGATGACACTTCGAGGAAGAAGTGATGGACACATTTTCTAGAGCCATTCCAAGAATGGTGGAAGGAGGATCCTTCACATGGCTATGGATGTAAGCGCTGGATGATGAGCATGAGGACGATGCTCCAGTTACTGTTCTGTATATGCATCATGTTGGATGCTTGTTATGATCAGTTGGATCATTTATATGTATATGTATGCATCATGTTGGATGTTGGATATGATCAGTTGGATCATTTATATGTATGTATGTATGCATCATGTTGGATGCTTGTTATGATCATTTGGATCATGTATATGTATATGCATCATGTTGGATGCTTGGACCATGTATCTGTAGATGTATCGGGTGGATACATTGTATGATCAGGATGATCATGTATGTTGATATGTATCAGGTATGATCAGGTGGATCATGTATTTGTATATGTATCAGGTGGATACATTGTATGATCAAGTAGATCATGTATGATGATATGTATCAGGAAGATAATGTGCATGCATCAGGTGGATGCATTGTATGATCAAGATGATCATGGATGATGAGCTTCAGGATGTTGCTCCAGATGACATGCATCAGGACGATGCAATGATGATGATCAGGATGATCATGTACATCAGGATGATGTATGGAGAGTATCAGGATGATACTCTATGGCCGTGGACAGGTTGTGCAGATAAGCATATAATACAGCCCTGGGAGGTTTGCAAATAGTCTTTCGAGGTTTTTCCTATGGCATGTAATGTGGCCCTGGGATATCTGGAAAATGCTCTTTCGAGCTTTTGCTTTGGGAGGACATATAATCTAGCCTTGGGAGATCTGACAGGTAGAGTTGTGTGCTCGTAACAGCCTGGGATGCTCTTTCAAGGTTTTGTCCTATGGCATGTAATGTGCTCCTGGGAGATCCGACAGGTAGAGCTGAGTGCTCGTAACAGCCTGGGATGCTACATCCAGGTTTTTCCATGACCACATGTAATATGCTCCTAGGAGATCCGACAGGTAGAGCTGAGTGCTCGTAACAGCTTGGGATGCTACAGCCAGGTTTTGTGGTGAGATCACATGTAATGTGCTCCTGGGAGATCCGACTAGTAGAGTTGTGTGCTCGTAACAGCCTGGGATGCTCCAGCCAGGTTTTGTGATGGGGTCACATGTAATGTGCTCCTGGGAGATCCGACAGGTAGATCTGTGTGCTCGTAACAGCCTGGGATGCTTCAACCAAGTTTTGTGACGCACGTAATAATTCTTGAGGATTCCACAGTATGGCCAGTGATGATGAAGACCTGCAGGTGGTGGGCCTGCATCCAGTATGAAAAAGGACTAGCTCTATAGAACTTCCTATGACGAGTAGATTCAGAGATTGATTGAGATAGCAGCAGTAGTGACGATGACGATGATTCGAGGACGATGATTCGTTGATGATGATCCAGAGAAGAAGACTTGTGCTAGCAGATCTGTGTCGAGAAATACCTTCCTAGTTAAGAGGGAGTGTTGATGTATATGTAACTTCGGAATGTATTTTACCCATGTTTATTGTATTCCTATAGAGATGTTATTATTCCTCTATACGGAAGTGTCGTCATTTATATTGTAAGTGTCGTAACTTATACTTGATGGGTTATTAGCCCACCTTGTTGGGGTCAGCCCTGTATAAGTCATGTGGGTCAAAGGGTTATTAGACCACCCTATTGGGTGTCGGCCCAGTCAGCATTGTTTTATGTGGTTAAGTTGAGGCCGACCTAGTAAAAGTTATTAGGCAAGTCAAGTCAAGTATAAATAGAGTGCAGGAGGAGGCACTCTATTTCATCATTCTATTCTCACACACACTCTTTGGAGAGTGGCGCACTTATGGAGGAGGAGAAGCTGCTGCTAGGAGATGTCTATCTCTTATGCTTGGGTTGTATCATTGCTCTATCTATCTCTGAGGACGTTATTGGGATTTTTCACCTTTATGGTTTTCCCCAAGTAAACTCTGTGTCTCTTGTGTGCTTGCATTATTGTCTCCATGATTGATATGTTGTAGATATGTTGTACATGTTGTTCTCTCAGTTAAGATCCTAGATCATATTGAAGTAAATTCTGAAAAACTAACAGATAATGCATGTTACTTGGTCAATCGATCACCTACATTAGCACCGATTGAAAAAAATCCACATGAGGCATGGATTCGTAAAAATATCTCTCTTAAACATCTAAAAAATTTTAGTTGTGATGCTTATGTGCATTTTCCAAAGGAAAATAGGAGTAAGTTGGATAATAAAGCTTAAAAATATATCTTTATATGTTATAAAGATGGTATAAAAGGTTATAAAATTTGGAACCTAGTGTTGACGCCCGGAAAAATCCTTGCGTCGACAGTAGGGATTCTCTCCAATGAAAATTTCCAACTAGACTATTCACTGTTTAGAATGGGGAATCCATTCGATTTACGGTCTGGCTACCGTGAAGGGAATTTTTGAGTTTAGCTTTACCGTTTGCAGCCTGGTCCACCGTTTATATTTAGGGATGCAAATGCAAATGCTCTAATTCTAACAATGCATGATACTAACTAAAATAGATTTGACTAATAGGTAGAAGCCTCACAAGTGATGCACAGGTTCTTACCTCTCGTCTTACCACTTCTACCTTATCAACCAAATAATACTATTCTAACAAAATACATATCTTTAAATAGTTAGTCTAATCTATCCTTGCAAGGAGTGAAATTTAAAATATGAGTAATGGCTAAGATTGTTCACACAAATTCAACAGTTAACTTATTGAAATATAGCATTCACGGTCACAGCAAAATAATTACACAAAGATAGCTTTGATGCACATTAATTTCATTCATTACTCCATTCTACATAGAAAATTGCACTTTATAATTGTAATCAGTAAAATCCTTCACATACCATTAGACTAGTCTAATAAAATAGGAAAGATCTTACAACATAAAGATGAACAAAGGGAGAAATAATTCTGCACATTCATTCACATCATTCCATGCAAAACTCCATGTGAGCCTTCACCAGCAAAATAGCTCTTTCTCATTAGCATAAAAGTAGTTCTCATACAAAATTATACTTGTTTTATATTACACCAACAAAAATCCCTTTTGCATTCTACCCCCTCCTATTTATCTTTACAAAGATTTGTCTTTATGTGGCTGATCACTTGACATTCCATCCTACTCTTGGTTTCCACAATTTTGTCTTTTGTGGTTACACCCAAAAATAATCAAAAATAGATAATAAATTACAATTTACATTAATTTGATGGAGGATTTTCTTGACTTAAAGTGTAATTGTCCTAAGGGTCACTTTCATAACATATCACATTTAATTGTTGGGGCTCCAATAATTATAAGGTTACTTCATGAGTGGACAGTTCTTTGACCATATCTATTAATCCCTTTGTTGTTTGTTTATGACCTTATCCTAGAAAGTACACATTTAGAGTTGCTTGTCCAATATGCTGCTGAAGATCCTCTGCAGTGAGCATGCCTACCTTTTTAATGTAATACATATCCTCCCCCATCCTATTTATTAAATCTACTATGCGTTGTTCTTTGGATGTCAATTCATCAATATCCTTAGGAATTGGAAGATGGCATTTCTTATATGCTTGGAATATGACTTGATAGATTTATTCACACTTCGTAATTGATCTTTGAACTTCGTTTTGTACTCTCTTTGCTGACTTCCGAAATTTTCCAAGAGAGCTATATCTAACTTTAATTCAGCAATTGTTCTTTCAGGTAAGTGAGTAGGAATTTCCTTGATTTTTCCTTTCCACCCAATTAGCTTCTTCACTTTATTAAATGTGTCTACTAGCTTATGTTTTATAGTGGTAGCTTCCGCAGAGATCTGTTTCAGTCTATCACTTCTCTTAACTCTTGGGAGTGAATAAGTTGCTTTTGCAATTCACAAGTGTGCTCATAAAATGGTGTCAGGTCTTGCTTTTGTGCTTGAGCAATTATGAGTTGTTCCATCAAGGACTCTTTTTCATTAATCAATTCATCCACCTGAGCTTGCAGAGATCCCTTTTGTCATAGATTCTACCTGTTGATCTAACCGAGTTTCCTTTCCTTCTAATTCCTTGATTCAAACTTGAAAATCAGCTCTTTCTCCTTCCATTATTACCAGTTGTACCTTTAGAGAATCCTTTTCATCCTCAAGGCCTTGAAAATCCAGCAAAATATTTTCTTTCTCTGCTTCCATGGCACCCCGTTTTCTTTTCAATTTGATTCCTTCATTTCGAGCTTGCACAAAGTTGTCCTTTAGTTTAATCATTTTGGATTTGTTGCGTTCCAAATCATCAAGTAATGTATCTATGTTGTCTGCATTTGCTTGTTCTACAACATCATTTACAGAAGCAGTAAATTTTGGATCTTTGTTAGTACCCTCTACTAGAGTACTTTCCTGGACGGTTACAATATCAGGTTGGGTGCCAATTTTCAATCTTTTTTTCTGTCCTTTTCATGATGGGATTCCTTTTTGGATCAAAAACAATAGTATCAAGCTTGGCCACATAATGTTGCTTTGAGGGAGTAAACGACGTGAGTCCAAGCTCAGCCAACGGAAGATGACATCCAATAAGAGGTATTTTCGTATTTAGATCGACAAGATTGTCCACATCCATATTTTGTTGATTCTGATTTTCTTCTTGATTTTGCTTCTCTTCCACGGCTTTCTTGATCTTCTCTTCTTTTTCTTTTTTCTGATTGGCTTCATCTTGCAATTTATTCTGTTCCTGCTCAACAAATTCCTTATTTGTTTTTTCTTGTTCTTCTTTTATTCTTACCTCCTCCTCTTTTAGTCTTCTTTCTTCCTCATGCTTAGCCAATTGCTCTTCTTGTAGCTTCTTTGCTAGTACTTCTTCTTGTAATATTTTTTCATTTTCCTTTGCTAGCTTTTCCTCCTGCGTCTTCTTTTCTTTTTCTACCACTATAGCTTCTTCATTAGATTTTCTTTGTTCTGCCTCTTTTGAGGCTCAAGTTGTTTGGATTGAGCTTGTTTTTGTTTTCTTGCCAAACCACTTATTCAAGTCTGCTATGTTTTTTTCTCTCCTGTACACTTCTTCATCTTTTAAGAAGTGATCAGAATATTCGAAATTAATCCTGCATGACGCATAGTGCTTGGCTACCTTCTGTAAACTGTCATTTCTGAAGAAAATTTTCTCCCCAAAATGGTATGCTTCTAATTCCTTCACAAAGTTCTTGGCCCCTTTGACCTTGGTGAACTTATATGCTCCAACAACGAAAGGAAGTGGAGGATAAGAGGCCTTTCTATTATCATGCAAAAAATGTCTGACTCCATTTATAAAAACTTGTCTCACTGCTTCCTTCAGGACAACATAATCTGTAAAATACTTTGGCATGAAAGAAGGGCTTTTGGTGCCTTCGCACACCCGAATATAGGTGCCTTCTGGTGTGAAATAATAGTCTCCATACTCACTTATTACCTCCAATTTTTCATTTGACATACAATTTGGCTCTTCATTGAAAATTAATTTATGTAGAGGTATTATAAACTCTTCACAGATGAACTTGTAAAAGCTGGTGTGCTTATGGGCCCACATTATATGGTAGGACACATAAATGGGAGTTTCATCCGGGACCCAATAACATCCTAGTTTATGAAACGGTTTTCTAATCAAAATACAATCAATTAGGTAAGATTCCATGTAAAATTCGGCTTTATTATGCTTCAGACCTTCTTGAATTGTTGACACTGCTTCAGCCATGTTTTCTGAAATGATATATGCCCAGTTAAATACAGTACCATGAGTGGTAATATGCTATATTAACGGAACCCAACTGAGCTTATACATGTTTGCATTTTCTTTCCTATAGATTCTGCATAGCATCATCACAACAATTTTGAATGGGGTCTTCAGATTTTGTGTATCATGTTCTCCGTTATCTCTTTTCCTCAACTGTTTCCCCAGGAGAAGCATTTTCTTCGCGTACTCTAAGTGATTTATATTGACATTATTAATCTAGTCATCAGTTAGGATTTCCTTAGGGGATGGTAACTTGTATGCTTTACTTATGTGCGCAAGTTAGGAAGAAGCAATTCCATTTCTGCTTACCCCTGAAATGATTATGAACTTTGCATCGACATGTGGCAAGATCCAACCTATGAATTCGAAACACGGGAATAGTTTTGGCCTAGTAGTTGCCTTTTGAATTCCGTATTTATTTATATTCTGATATATTTCTATTTCCTCAATCGAGGCATCAGGCACATTTGATCTCTAATGAGCTGGTAGATTTCTCCCCAATTGTATTCAGGAACTACTCCTGTGATAGCTATCATGTCTTCAAACAGAGTTTCCATGGTGATTTCTGGAACTATCTCAATGTCCAAGTCGGATTCTATCACTTTGAATTTGTGCTTGCCGGATTGTATATACATATCCAGGTCATGTGACACAAGAACAATATCAAGACTCTACATTGTCTATGTTTGCAATATAATCAAAATATAACAATGAGGCCTTCTAATGAAACATAGAATATCTCAGTTTGCTTATACTCAATATTATCAAGAGGCTATATGTATTCTAACTTATTCAAATTGTCAATCTAGTTACAAATTTACTTCCCATGCAAGTTATTTTATGAAAAGAGTGTGGGCCTGAAACAACCTCTCTGACAAATTTGAAAAACATATATTATGTTTGTTTTATCAAACCAAAATGATCATTTTAGAAAAGATAAAATCATTGAAGTGACCATTTTCTAATGATAGGCTATACTTCCAAGGTTTTCTAAGCATGTTCCATCACATTCTAGGGTTTCAAACTGAGTAAATAACAATGGTAATTCATAGTCTCCATATCAAATATCGAGTAAAAAATATTTCCAAGTTTGGGCATTCATATCACCATAGAAATAATTTAAGTAAACCCTATTTCCAAAACCAGAAGTGTGATAAAGCACTCTATATGATAAATACAAACGAGTACTCAGAATAAGCAAATTTATTGACCATGCTAACTACAAAACAAAAGCGATCGATGTTGTCCAATCTTTGAATGTTCCTTCAACCAACTAAACTTCACAAATCTAGGGTTTCATTTTTCTTATAGCTAAATAGGTAGATTCCAAAGGGAGTGTTTTTTATGGCTTCAGCAAGTAAACCCTAGCTCGAGACTCGAGTGCTCATCCCGGAAGCATCTAAATAAATCCACAAGGAGTCAAATGAACATTTAACAACAAGGTGAATGAGAGGGCTTAACATTACACTCGATATAAAGGCTATCTGATGATGTTTTAATGCAAGCCTTCATGATCATGGTTCAACATTTCTCTCCTATTACAGCATATAGCGACGAAGAGTACTCATTTTTAAACAAATGGAGGGCGCAAGAATAGGGCAGCTGAAAAAAACAGTTTTAACCTAAACCTCTGACCCCAACCCAAAATAGACACATTTACCATGTTGGACGGAGATACCTACCTGACGAGATGGAGTGTGTCCCTGAGGTGGCTCACGATTGGCAGGAGCTTGCTAGGGTTGGTGAAGCGAACGACGTTTTGAGAGTAATGTGGCAATTCGAACGAATTTTCCCCTTTTTAAATCCAATTCTTAACCCTAAAATTCATTAAATGCTCATTAATTGCTTATTGATGGGAAACGAACCTTTTCACACGACTTCAATTGGTGTTGTCAGAAAATAACCCTTTAATCGATGACAAAATGGTTTTGATCTGCCTTGTTTCGGAACATCTGGTAGTTTTGCGCTGACTCGTTTCAGGCTATAACTTGGTTTTACGTCGGCTTTTTTTTTCTATACAAGTGACATTTAATTCGAAACACAAATTCCCTGGTGTAAAAAAAATGCAAAGGAATGTGATGTGTATCCGAACACAACCTGACTTGGTAATAACCATTTCAGCGAAGAAATAATAAGTCAGTCGATCGGCGCAAAAAAAACATATCCTAACTCAACTTTTTCAAAGCATCTTCGAATTTGCCTCCAATCTCATTAGCGGCCAAAGGATTTCTTCTCCAACTATTTTGGAACCAAAACCGATTTTACGTCGACTATTTTCAAGCCAAAACGGATTTTATGCCAACTGTTTCGACAAAAGTTGAAATTTTCTCTGAAACAACAAAAACCCAAAAAAATTCTAAGTGTTAAAAATTTTCCAAGACAGCTAACTCTATAGACTTTTGAAATCCAAGGGGTGCAAAAATAAAGCTAAAATCTAAGGATGCATTCAAAACTTAAGAAGGGGCCCTAAAATCTAAGAAAATTTTGGGGAAGAGGTTGCAGCTGCAACACCTAGTAATTAAGAAGGCTATATATAGTCGGGATGTTGTATTTATAGAGGTTAGAGATCCTCCCAAATAGGAATTCCAACATAAGGAAGAAGAACCAAAGACAATATAGTTTGAGTTAGAGGGTGAAGAATCTGACTCAATAAAATAAGATGAACCGGAAGAGGAAGAACCTCAAGTTCTAGCCTTGAGGAGATCTATTAATGAAAGAATGCAACCGAAAAGGTATATCCCACCTGATTTCCACTCTATTTTTGCTTTATCTATTACTGATGACAATCCTAAATATGTTAGGCACGCATTGGATTCAAAGGATAGTAAACTTTGGAAGAAGGCCATGGTTAAAGAAATGGATGCCTTGGATAAAAATAAGACTTGGTATCTAGTTGAGTTACTGGCTGGAAGAAAACCTATTGGAAGAAAATGGTGTTTAAGAAGAAGTTGAATGCAGAAGGTAAGTTGGAGAAGTACAAATCTCGCCTAGTAGCTAAAGGATATTCCCAAGTGGAGGGAAATTATACTAGTGAGATTTCTATCCTATTGCTAAATTAAATTCTACTAGATTTCTTTTGTTTATTATTGTTGCTTTTGATCTTGAAGTAGATAGATGGATGTGAAGACAACATTTCTCCATGATGATTTGGAAGAAGAAATCTACATGAAATAGCCAAAGGATTTTGCAATGAAGTGAAAAGATTTAGTTTGCAAGATGAAGAAGTTCCTATATGGATTAAAACAATCACCAAGAATGTGGTATCAAAAGTTTGATACTTATATATTGGGGCTTAGTTTCTAAAGAAGAAAATTTGATCGCTGTGTGTATTCCAAGCAAGTTGGTGATGATTTTATTTATGTGTTCTTGTATGTTGTTGATATGGTGTCGACTATAAACAATAAGGAAATCATCAAGGATGTCAAAGCATAGTTGTCTTCTAAGCTTGACATGAAATATCTTGGTGTGGCAAAGTAAAAGAGATCAATCTAATTGAAAACTTTAGTTAATTCAAAGGAAATATGTTGAAGACAATACTGCATATGTTTAATATGCAGGAATGTAAACCAATAAAGGTCCCTATTCATGTAGGTGTAAAGTTATATACAGATTAGTGTCCCAAGACTCAAGAATAGGTAGAATACATGTCATGTGTTCCTATGCTAGTGATGTTGGCAGTTTGATGTATTCTATGGTCTATACTAGACCAAACATTTCCCATGCAATAGGAAATTTGAGCAGGTTTATGTCAAAACCAGGGAAGGAACATTGGATAGCAGTAAAGAGGTATTCAAATATGTGTGCGGCACTTCAAAATATGCAATATGCTACCAAGGAAGGCATGGCCCTCATAGGGATATATATATACAAGGTTTTGTTGATGCAGACTAGGTTGGAGATATTGATCGTAGAATAACTACAAGTGGTTATGTTTTTAACTTATTTGGTGGAGCAATTAGTTGGATGAGTAAGAGGAAGGGTGTAGTCGCATTGTCAACTATAGAAGCAAAATACATGGTAGCCACCCATGGAATTAAGGAATCCATATGGTTGCAAAGATTGTGTTCATGTATTGGTTTTGTTCAAAATGTAGTGAGAATGGGTTATGATAGCTCAAGTGCAATTTTTATGGCAAAGAACCTTGCTTACCATTCCAAGATGAAGGATATTGATGTTCAATTCCATTTGGTTAGATACATGGTTGATCATAACAAATTACTATTGGAGAAGGATGATATTTTGAAATATGTTGCAGATTCATTAACAAAGTCTTTTACTACTGAAAATTTCTCTTGGTGTAGAGAATCAATGGGCATTGCTACCCTTGGTAGTTGATTTCATGAATGCTTCCCCTTTAATCCCATGTTTCAAGAATACAAGTGGGAGAATGTTGGACATGTTTTGTAGTCTTTGTACGTTCCTAGAGCAAGAAGGGTCTGGGGGGTTGATCAGCAACCCAAGATAAGGGGGCATCGGGGCTAGTGAGGTCCCTGCAATAAAAAAAGTTGGGTTCATTTTGAGTTGTTTTCGGCCCATGGTTTAGTGGCCCATTGTAAATTAATCATGGTCAAAGAATTGGGGTTGTAATCTAATTTAGAAAAATGGATTAGGGTTTTGGATGCTATAATATTGTATTGTAAACAAAAAGATAATACAGTGAGATAGAGAGTGGAGAAACTCTCACGAATGTTGCTTTTCTCGGTTTTGGGTTTCCATGGTAAATCTTTGTATAATGTGTGTGAGCCATTGTTAATTATCGTGTTTTAGATTTTTAGATTATGTTTGGTAATTTTTTTCTTTACACAAGTTTATCAATGTTCTTCGATATCCTCTTTCTAGGATCGTTGACTTGCTAGATCAATTGCAACATGGAAGGCACTTCACCAATTTGGATCTCAAATCAAGATACCATTAGGTATGAGTTAACGAGGAAGACACCTAGAATATTACCTTCAAGAAAAGGCAAGGTCTATATGAATGGCTAGTAATGCCTTTTGATTTATGCAATGCACCGGCTACATTTATATTTTTTATGGATGAGATATTGTTCCCTTTTCTAGATCCATTTGTAATAGTGTACTTAGATTATATATTGGTTTATATATCTACCTGGGAAGATCATATCTCACATTTCATGCAATTTTAGAGACCCTAAAAAGGCATTCATTGCTAGAAAACCTTAAGAAATGTGAATTTAACTAGCATCCATTGGTGTACTTGGGGTATGTGATTGGTGGAGAGAAACTCAAGATAGATCCCTCAAAGATAGATGCCATCCAGAAGTGGCCCACTCATGCTAATGTCACTAAGGTGAGGATATTTTATGTGGAAACGCAATACTCACAAAAGTATATAGAATCCTTTTCATCTATAGTTTCACCACTCTATGCCATAACATACATTAGCAAGAGATTCCAGAGGGGAAGAATCATTAAAATTATTTTGAAGAGCTAAAGTGAAATATCAATCAAGCACTAATTCTTGCATTGCCTAATTTGAAAAATACTTTCGAAGTGAATACGAATACAAGTGGATATGTTATGGGAGCAATCTTGATGAGGGGAGGTACACTAGTATTCTATCATATTGAAACATTCCATAGTGAAGTCTTGAAATACCCTACACATGACAAGGAACTCTATGCCCTAGTACAAGTTATGAAGCATGGAAGCACAATGTGATGGTCAAGGAGACCATCATCCAAATTGATCACTAAGCATTGTAGTATATGTAGGCTCAAAGTAAGCTTCGTAAACCAAACATTACAAGTGGATGGGTTTTTTACAACAATTTCATCTAATCATCAAATTTAATATGGGAAACACTAATAATTTGGCAGGCACACTTTCAAGGCCACCAATATCCAAGATCGCAGCTTTAATAACTCTTATGCACACTGTAAGGTGCCCAAATGGGCACATATGCATCTAAGCACAATGAAGATAGAAGATAGGCGTGAAAGCGCATTAATTCCATTAACAAATGTTCAATATATACATTGATATGTCCCTTGGATTCATCTTCCAATGTGACTCTTGGACTCATGGGTGACTCTTGGTCTCCCTTGCACATTAATATTCCTCACACCGAGGATTAGACTCCAACAAATCCCCCTTTAATCCGAAGGGTGTATATGAGTCCAAGAAAAATAAGAGAGTTGAATAAGTGGAAGTGGATAGCTACCACAAGCTGAACATTTCCATCTCGAACATACTTTACTAAGAAGGTTAGCTAGAAGCTTGCAATGCTTCTACTAAATACAATGGCTCTCTGAAGGGATGGTTTTTAGGCTGACCATCAACCGAAATAGGCTAGCAGAAGGCCGAAATCTTCTACTATGTGTGTGGTTTCATGCTGACCACGAACTCTCGAACTTGGCGATAACAATTGCTCAGAGGTTTTGTCTGGAATGGTGGTTTTAGGATGACCACAAACCAACTGGAGAGATGAAAACAAGAAGTGAACAACAAAAACTAACTGAACATTTCCATCTTGACAATATTTTGTCAAGTTAGCTAGAAGCTTGCACATGCTTATGCTAATATAAGATGCTCTCGATACCAGTGGTTTAAGGATGACCACCAACTCTGGAGCTCAGTCGAACATAGCTCTTCACGGGCTCGCTTGCACTCGCTCACTTGTTACCGACTGTGTCTATTCCCCCCTATCTGGAACAATGTGAGGAGAGGAGAGTCTCATGGTGTCACAACTAGACACAAAACACATGAGTACTCTATGGCATGTATATCTCCTCTGTCTTCATAATACATGCATATCAGGTGGCATCTCTGAATCCGGTGGTTGTCCAAACTCACTATGTATATATCCTCTGTCTTCATAAACATGCATATCAGGTGGCATCTTTGAATCCAGTGGCTATCCAAACTCACTATGGATCAGGCTCGCTTGATATGAATTACTTGAGGAAGTTTGTAACTATTTGTTGTCAGAAGGACAAGGATTCGAAACTTGAAGTCTGACATCATGTTCCCCCCTGTGAGATACAAAGTAAGAAGTAGTACAATAATCTGATGCAAATTTCACTCTTGCAGGTTTCTTCAACTTCACACACTGATCTGAAGAATGGTTGCACTTCCCACAATGGTGACAAGGATGAAGATCAAAAAACTGATCTTTCACATGGCCAACTATGTCACATTGTTGGCATCTGGGACTCTTAATAAGTAGTACATCTCACATGATTTCACTATTTTCTGGCAGCTGATAGAAATCATCTTCAAACAAGGGGTTATTCTGAACAAGCACTAGTTCAGAATGTTGATTCTTGTGTTGTGCATCTTCCTCAATGGATTTCAAATTCCGCAATTGATTGATGACAGTTTGGAGTGTGTCTTTGCTGATTGTGATTGATTCATCTGCAACTGAATGTACTAGAGTGTTCAACAACTCTATTGTTTCTTCTGTATTAGAGTCCATGGTGATGACAATTTGAGGCCTCCTTGTGTAGGTAGTACTAAATACAAGGACTCAATCATACTGAGGGATTCTTGAAAATCTTCCCTTTACAAGCAATGTTTCAGCATATTCAAACTTAAAAGAGAATGGGTGTCAGTCTCAGCCGAAAATGCACCCACATACAATATGCAGTCCAACTTGACTTAAGTTTGGTATTGTACACAAAACACAAATGCAAGTACCAAAACAAATACTAGAACTCACAAACAAAACACAGTCTGCAAGTTACATTTATGAAGTTGAATGATGAATCTGCTATACATGAATGATGTAGAACTTCTCTTCTTTTGGAGCAGTTGTAGCAACAACTGCAAACTTTCTTGGATCCTTCAAGTAGGCACACCAAACTGCTCTTGAATATTCTCTGGAAGTTCAATATTTTCAACCAGCCGGAATTTTATTCACAATGCCTGTAATAAATAGTCTATGCACAACCTTTGCAATCCTTTTATGATGTGGTTTCTGCAAGCTTCACTACACTACAGTGAACACACTTTTCTACAATCTATGTTCAATGTGCTCCATGACATACAAAGTGAAAGAGGTATGAACCTTCTCTTCTTGCCATGATTTCCTTGACTGTGGAATCTGCGATTTTCAGGCTTAAAGATAAACCAATACTAGCAGAAAGAACCAAACTATATAAACAATCTCACACAGAAAAACAGCTTCACACCTTATGCACGATACATGTAGTCCAAGATATCTTAGGTTGCAGTCTTGCAAAATGATCACACGCAACACTTCACAGTTCACAAAAAGAATACACACCATTTCTGTGCAATAGTATCCACAACAAGCGGCCTGACAACAACATGCTCTTGCAACTCTTCTGGGGTATGCACTCTTAGATAGCATGACTTACTTTTGTATGAACAATATTTGGCAGTCACAAATAATATGCAACTCACGTGGTCTCGCCCAACACGCACAAGGCAGTCACAATCTTCATTAAAAATGGTGAAGTCTGCACATTAGAGCTAGTGCCATATTTAAAGAATCCAACGGAACCCTAGCAGCAACAATTATTTGGAGGCGGCATCTTGATTTCAAAATACAGTCACTCGTACAACTCCAACATTGCAATCCACAGTCACAAGCAATACACATCAAAAACTCGAATGGAGTCCCATAGTTCATTCTGCAAGAAATCACTGAAGCCACCATGCTAAACAAACATAATATTGCAAATGCAGTCACGCAGTTAACCTCAAAGCATGGTACTTCAAGAACCACGACCTTTTACTCAGTTGATACATTGGCAACATTTGTATCTTCATACTCATCGTCTACGTTGTATAGGGAGTCAAGACATCATAGGAGAGGAGGCATGGAGGTTCGCAGTAACAATTCTAATGCTTCTTCATTCAGCTCCATGTGTAGGTTTCAGTACTCATTTAAACTCCACCCAGATTTAAGAACTTGCTTGCAACAGTTGTTAAAGTCAATTGTGTTTCCTTTAGATTTCATCCAAGAGGCCCCACATGTTCCCTCCACCTGCTATCCTTTTGTTCTCAGGAGTGTATTATTGGGGCGTATGAACCAAAAACAAGTGAGCGGGTCACATTCACCTCACAAATGTCTTCACAATGTATTCAATGTAGTGAAGTAACCGAATAAGGGAGCCACTCCTTGGCTCGGGATCCAACACGTACTCCAAACAGTCTGGCGCAGGTCACGTTTTGAAGGTGACACCAGCTCCACGATACAATGCAGTCTCCATGTCCTCAAGAGGTAGTCTCAAAACTTTATGCAGCTAGAAGCTTTTCTCCACAATTTCACCGATCAGCATCACAAGAAAAACGTGCAACTCTTCAAATCTTTGAATGCAACACTGAAGGGAGTCTTCCACGATTCAACGCTTCACAACTTGAAGTCCTGTGTTTACAGCAATTTGATGTTCTTTATTTTGTAAATCTTTCCCACCACATAACGAATGGAAGCTTCGCACGCAATTCCTCAACACAGAAACACAGAGAGAGCATTCATCTCTACAATAACCACTAAGAAGAGGAATGCCAACGGATAGCTAAGTGACGCCAACAGATAGCTACCAACTTACACCAATGGACACACGCCAACAAGCTTCAACATTGATCTAGCTAAGCGAACATGCAGATATGTACCCACGCACGCAATATGCAATATTGTTTACATACGCTTACTCCACGCAGATGTATTAAGCAATATGGGAGTCTACACTTTCATTTCATACAATGCTCTTCACAAAGCAGCTCCACCGTAACGATGTCAAGAGTATAGTTTCTGGCAGATCATCACATTCTCCTTCTCATCCCAGAATCTCACACAACAGTTCCAGACTACATCGTTCACCAAGTCACTTGGGCAATATATTTCTATTTGTACGCCGGTAGGGTTTCCTCTCAAAGCTGAGAAGTTATTGTCAAACAAATAAAGCAATAGCTCGCAGAAGTGGAGATAGTCTCCATGCACAACTTCGATGGTATTTCATGTTACACACATCGTGGTGGAAGATGAGCCAGTATTCATGCCGTATACAAAAGCAATCTTCACACAGAGATACTGTAATACACGCATGTACCTCTCTTCAGAGAGAGAGAGAGAGCACTCCAATACTTCAGCAATCTTCCAAGAGCTACACCAGCACTAGCAATACGATCTAGAGAGGAATAATTACACGATTCACCAACGTAGTTTTGGAGAGGCGTGAGAGTTCAGGAAGTTTTAATCTCTTCACATATCCAGTTTCCAAGCAAAAACGCCCAACAGTCGTGAATCAGGAGAAACAACTCGCAACAATAGTTCTCGACAGTTCTTAGTGCCACCATGTAGAATTAGGGTTAGGGTTTCCCTATAATTTTGGAACGTATGAATGGTAGGGAAATGAATTCGGATGAAAAGAGTGAGTGAGTGCCAATGGTCATAAAACGCCCTGAGTTGGTCAGAGATGAAACCAAAAATAGGGTTTTGGGAGAGAAACGTATGCTTGAGGGCAGACTTTGCAGAGACCAGGTAGGCGGCAGAGCGCAGAACGGATAGACTGGCAACGTTTGATGTAGACAGGTTTGAGCACAGAGAGAAGAATAGGTGAATGGTCACACATCAAAAGGCACAACTCTCATGATTAATTTACTTAATATGGCAGAATAAATGCAAATATAGTGCAGATAATATTGCAGGAAATAACCACAGGCAAGAGGATAATAATTGGTCGGATACCAGTCTAAGGTGCCCAAATGGGCACATATGCAGCTAAGCACAATGAAGATAGAAGATAGGTGTGAAAACGCATTAATTCCATTAACAAATGGTCAACATATACATTGAGATGTCCCTTGGATTCGTCTTCCAAGGTGACTCTTGGACTCACTGGTGACTCTTGGTCTCCCTTGCACATTAATATTCCTCACACCGAGGATTTCACATGTGATGCATATAAAGAGGCATACACAAAAGATGAAGACTTTTAATAGAGGTGTAGTACATGGTCAAGTTCATGTAGAAGAATATGACAATAAAGATAATTATCATCTATATGATAGCTTTCTCCACAAGCTAGACAAGATCTATGTTCGTAAAGGTGAAACATAGAAACTTATTAGAGAGACTCACACCACCAAAATTATAGGGAATTTTGGTGTTGGGAAGATAGTTTCCAACTTATAAAGGTAAGTGTATTGGCCTAAAATGCAAGAAGATGTAGTTTGATTTATTAGAGTATTCAAACTTTGTTGTACCGACAAGCCTAGTAACAGAAAAGAAAAAGAAAAAAAAAAGGTTTATACCACACTATACTTGTATCAACTAAACCATGGGAGAGCATCTCCTAGATTTTGTGTGTGGCCTACCAAGAACAAGGAATACCAATTGACAAGTTTAGTAAGATGTGCATTTTGATGCCTTGTGAAAAGACCATCAAGGGACAAGATGTAGCAAACATGTTCTTTGAAAAGGTATGATGCACCTTGGTATACGAGGAAGCTTGATCTCAAATAAAGATACCAAAATTTTCAGTTCCTTTTGGACTACACTTTGGGAGAACATGGGCACTAAGTTGAAGAGATATACAAATTTCCATCCATAGATAGATGAGAAAATAAAAGTAGTGAATAGATCATTGGTTTATAAATAGGAGCATCCAAGGATATCTTATAATAGAGAAATCCACATTACTACTAGTAAGATCTCTTTTGAAACTTGCTTTTGGTATTTTCCACCTTCACACTTAGATGTTATATATGGATAGCAAGGAAGAGTGAGGGTTGATACCACAATAGAAGCATTGAAGGATGAAAATTCCATTGCTAATACCAAGCAAATCCATTTGCAAGTGCAAGAGACATTAAAGAGGTCACATGAAAAGTACAAGGCCAACCATGATCAACATAGAATTGACAAAACATTCAAGGAGGGAGACAAAGTTTGGTTTCTTTTGAGCAAGGAAAGGCTATAGGGTCCAGTAAGAATATCAAGGCTATACAGTATAGTCCTCTTGGAGAATTGGAGAAGGTGGTTGATAATGGATATAGGCTTAGTCTACCTGCATGTATGCACATTTATTCAATAGTTAATGTGGAAAATATGAAACTTTATGAGCCTTCCATGTTGGACAAGGAAACTAACGAGCAAGTCATACCTACCATAGAGGACTTAGCACCAAAATCTCAGGCAAAGGTAGTAGAACATACATTTTTGTAGAAGAAGTCTAGAACAACCAAATGGGGGCAGTATGAACTCTGGTAGGTTAGGTTTAAGGAAAAAAATTGGGCAAGGCCAAATGACACTATGAGGAGAACATAGAGGAAAATTTTCCTCACCTTGTTCATTGAAATCTTTTGTGGACCAAAAGCCTCCTTAAATAGGGAGGTATGATCTGCAATGACTCATTATATATTTGTTCTTCTATTTTGCTACTTTCTAGGTAAAAACATTGGAGCTATTGTCTTATAGATCCATTTTATTGGTGGGTCACACTTGAGTGATTTGAGGTCCAAAACCATCCATAGCCCATTTGAGGCATTAAATGGCCATTTTGGGGTCAAAACTTTGTGCATTTATCTCCCAAACTTTTCACTCCATTCTACACATTGATAACTTTCTAACAACACAAAAATCACCTCAATCATAGTTCATATGTGGAAATTATGCCTCCCACGAGTTGACCTATCTCGTTGACCACCATGGTATCAATTGGAAGCCACGAAAACTATGATTTTTCACATATGTGGCGATATTCATGTGTGTACTTTCAAGAATATTTTAGAGGGTTCGAAACCCTAACCTTAATTAGGGGTTGAGGTATGCAAAAAACCTAACCCTAACCCTATATTAGAGTAGGCTATGTTAAATATTGGGTTGCTAGGAAAAGAAGTGGTTTACATTCTTATTGTATTGTTTATTGTTCCATAGTAGAGCATAACACCTAGGAGTGGAACACTGGAGCATAACAAAGTAGGTAGAAAACCTTGTAGAAGTCGTTCAAACCACAATATCCATGACAACTACATAGTGAGTGCACTTTCTTTGTATTGGCATTTTATAATTGAGAAGAAAAGAGTAGGATAAAAAGCCTCACCTTTTGCCTGGATTTTTCCCATATTGGGTTTTCCTAAGGTACATCTTGTGTTATTTATGTGGATGGTCTGTTATTTGCTTAGCTTATTTCATTTCAATTTTAGTTTATTCAGTATTTCATGTGCATTAAGAAAGTAATTATTAAATCTCAAGATCTAAAGTATACACTGCATAACAAGGTATTTTACGAATATTAAAAGATCCGCTGTAATGAAATATTACAAGGGAATATACATGGTAGTTTATAGATCACGCAATGAGCTTATCCAACCTTATAACTCACGTGTTACCAAGTGAGGCAGTAGAAAATTGAAAGATGATCACCTTACAAATGACCCAGGACCATTTTTTTGTCACACTCAACAAATCACTCATTTATCACACCACTATTCACATGAAATGGCATTCCCATCAACAATAGAAGTGGAGGATATAAAACATTGTATTTATTGAACCAACATAATGGAATCAACATCTGATTACCACAAAAATACTACATATATTAAAATATATAGACCATATAATATAATAAATTATAATACATAATATACAATATAGTTAACACAATAAAAATATATTATAAGATATAATATAAATATTATAACAAAAAATTGCATTAACCTACCTACCTGCTACCTCTATGTTTGAACCTAGTTGCTACTTCCATGTTCAAACTTGCTTACTACCTTCTCTCCCAAAGACCCATAACCCAGATTACACCCACTTAGATCCCATCTACACCAAGGAAACCCCACTTACATCCTAGATCTTACGTGAGGATCAGGTCACAATAAGTGACCACAACATTAGGCCAACAAGAGCATCAAGGTGCAATAGCACACCACAAAAATTGACAAGTATGTCACCTAAATTGGTAAGTATTCCATCCCTAATCTACCATAAATAACGTAAATTTTTAATAGGAATCATGCACTAGCAAATTCTTGAAGAGGAATTGTGCCCTAGTTGCCACTTATAGGTTGTCTTGGTAGAGGAATCATGTCCTTGCTTTCACATGATCAACACACACTGGTTATTGCAAACATCAAGCTTTTGCAAATTACTTCAATCACCAAATCTGTAGAACCATGTTATAGTGATTAAAACCTTCAATTTTTTGGAATTATTTAAGCAAATACTTTAAATCTGGATAACTTAAGCATTGTGGTCATCATAGTTAATGTTAAACAAAAATCAATAAACCCAAGTCTTATGGTGGTCATGGATAGTATTTTCTTGGACCAAAAAGGAAAAGCACTATAATCCCAATCCAAACCATATGCCATGTACTAATGGAAGTGCCAAATCCAAACAATAATAATAATAATGCAACCCAGATTCTAATATGCTTACCAATATTTATTCTTAGCCATCGTGTTGTGCATTGTTAACATCAACTGCACTTACTGTGAAAGTTTTGAGTTATTTGGGATGCAATCCATTTCAATAAGTCTTGACATCCCATGAAGCAAGTTACTCCATATTCATTGTCTCCTAACATATTTCATAATCATGTGGCCTTCGAAATACTCATTCTTTGAAAACCTCTATAACAAGGTTTGAAACTACTGAAACTTTTTGTATTGCTATTGTAGAGCCTCCGAAGACAAACAAATGTTGATGACATGCATAGTCTCCAGGTCATATTGTATTCTCTTCAGGGTGTCTTGGGATCTGTCTCTGACCTCGAGCTTGTGCAAAATATATCTCTTTAGACTAGAGGTCACACCCTAGAGTTTAGGATTTAGGGTTTCATGGATCTATATACAATCTTTCTTTCTTCAAGTATAATAGATAAATTTCCACCTAAGTTTTCTTATTTCTAACCAAAACTTCCCTATAGCAAAGAAAAGCATGATCTTCTTCATCCTCATAGTCCTCTACTAATGAAAAACCATCAACATATAAGACTAACAGAGAAGAACGAATACAAGATGTTGATGAAAAAATATTATTTTGATGTCGTGCTCTGTATTTGCACTCTAGGAAGCAACCCTCTCATATACAACAAATTTGAGAAGGTCATATATGTTTATTGAACTGTTATTGAAGAAGACCCTTCTCAAATTTGTAACTTGAAGAGTGAGTGAATCCATCCATATGAGCAAGACCTTTTTATATGCTTTGATATGTAGTTGATGCAGCCTCTCTTCACCCTCCCATGGAGTCTATGATCAAACTATAGACTTCCTCAAAGCAATCAACAAGGATGAGAGAACATTTATGAAGATATACATAATTATGAAGGTAAAGCAAATTACAATGACCAAACAACACAACCACTATTGGCCATCTTTGTTGAGGTCAATGACACTCTAAAACCATGAAAGAATCATTGTAAAACCCTAAGCCCAAAATATAATTCAATTAAATCCAATCCATCTTGAAGTTTGTTATGAGTAAGTTATGAGGATCATAAGCTTGTTTATTATAGAACATAAGAATTTTGGGAGTTTTTAATACTAGTGTGTATGACGTTGCAAGCGTCATTTGTACACACACGCAAATGTGTGTGTGTCTAAAACCTGGAAAGAAGTGTTGGCACTTTGATTCAGTTGTCATTGATGGTTGGAAAGGAGCGACTGAGTTTTTAAATACAAGAAAAGAATGTTGTTAAACAAGCTGTGACTCAGATAGCTGCAACTCAAACAAGCTATAACTCAAACAATTGTGACTCAGCAACTCAGACAAGCTATAACTCAGACAGTTATGACTCAAACAACCTATAACTCAGACAGATGTGACTCAGACAAGCTGTGACTCAGCAACTCAGACAAGCTATAACTCAGACAGCTGTGACTCATACAAGCTGTGACTCAGACGGCTGCGACTCAGAGGGTCGTGACTGAGACGGCCATGACTTAGATAAGAATACAGTGATTCGTGTCTCAATTTTTGGGCAGCTGGAGATGAATCTCGAAAATCTGGGACATGGGTTTTGTGCGCAACGGCCTCATTTACCTAACTCATGAGGAAATCGCCAAACAAAGCTACAGTTTGAGCTATACAAGTGGTTCTCTGAACATGGAATTCTCAGATTTACTGTTGCGGCCGGTTTTTTACAAATTAGCGATTGGTTGAAACAGTTGTGACTCAAACAGCCGTGAGTCAAACAAGCTGCAATTCACAAACATATTTTTTATTAGTCAGTTACAGCGTGTAAACTCTGGAATTCAAAGAGATAGTTAAAATGTCAGTTACAGCGTGTAAACTCTGGAATTCAAAGAGATAGTTAAAATGTCAGTTACATCGTGTAAATTCTGGAAGTTAAAGAGACAGCTTCAGTTTTAGAATTGGTATATCTAGAAGTTAAAGAGACCGAGGCATATAACTTCAGCATCTATAAAAAACAATTGATGAGAACAAAATTAAGGGGAGATTTGAGAGGATGAAGAGGAGTGGTTGCTGATGAAGTTGTGATTCGAAGAAAACATTTCAGAACATAAATGTATGGCTCGATTTAATGAAGAACAAAATGCCCAGAAACTCAAGCTATAGCAGCACAGAACAAAAAATGAAAAGGATATGTACTGATATATTTGAATCAATGTGATATAATTCACTGAAAAATTCTTAACAATTCAGAAGAAAAATGTGTGGCTCAATTTAATGAAAAATAGAATGCCCAGAAACCCAAGCTGTAGCAGCACAAAACAAAACAAAAAAAAATGAAAAGAGTATGTATTGATTTATCTGAACCAGTGTGACATAATTGACTAAAAAATTCTTGCTAGGGTGGAAGGGAGGTGCTAGGGAGGATTGTTGTCCTCATATTTCAGTGGGTGCTGAAGAAGAAGAGTTGGTGCTCTTTTACAAGTGGGTGCTTGTAATTCGAAGGTTGTAGCCTCATTTGAGTATAAGCTCAAAGCTAAAAATGATGTACAAAAGTTGAAGCTTTCCTGACATCCTAAGAAGAAGAGGTTTTTTCCCTTTATGGGTTTCCTCATGAAAAATTTGTGTCTATGTGTATATTTCTGTGATTGAATGATTATACTGTGCCTATATATTAAATCTACTGCAATGAACTTTATGTTGTTAAAAGAATGAATGTAAAGGTTCTGATAACACCCTGACTGCTATACGATATCAAGGAAAATATTTTTAAAAATTATTTAAGCTTATTAATTAACTGATTCACCCCCCCCCCCTCTCAGTTAATTGATACTTTCAACAATTGGTATCAGAGCCAGACCCTTTAGTCTAAGGAAGATCTGATAAGCTTAAACATGGAAAGTCATGATGGTTCAACCAATAAATCTCCTCTGTTTGATGGAACAAATTTTGCCTTTTGGAAGGTTAGAATGAGAACATACCTAATGTCTTTAGGTGTTGATGTTTGGGAAGTGGTAGAAACTGGATATACAAAACCTATTGTTCTAGCTTCCAAAGATGATATGCTAGAATTTAGTTTTAATGCAAAGGAATTGAATGCCATTTTGAGTGGTCTTTCTGAATCTGAATTTGTACAGGTAATGCATCTTGAATCTGCCAAAGAAATGTGGGATAAACTCATTAGTAGCTATGAAGGAAATGAGCAAGTAAAAGATGCCAAACTTCAAACTTACAGACTGAAATTTGAACAGCTAAAGATGAATGAGGATGAGTCTGTTAGTAAATATTTTTTGAGAGTTGAAGATCTTGTGAATGCCATGAAGAGTCTTGGTGAGAAGATTGAAGAAGCTCCTCTAGTTCAAAATATTTTGAGATCTCTACCTGATAAGTTCAATCCAAAAGTCTCTGCAATAGAAGAAATGAGTGATCTGGAAACTTTATCTATTGATCAACTTCTAGGAACTTTAACTGCCTATGAAATGAGAATCAGTAAAGATAAAGCTATCGTTAGAGAAGCATCTTTTAAAGCAAACAAACTAATAGAATCTAAAATGGAAGAGATTGAGGCAAAATTTGTAAAAAGACTGAAAAACTGGATCAGAAAAATATAAAGGGAAGTTGCCTTTTAAATGTTTCAATTGTGGTAAGGTAGGGCACTTTGCATCTAAATGTCCTTATAAAGAAAAAGGTCAGAATTCTATTGATGAAGAGAAACATACATTTAAAAGATACAATAAAAATAATAACTACAAAAAGAAAAGTTTATGTGCAAATGATGTTGACCTCTCAGAAGTTTCAGACAGTGAGTCATCTTCTGAAGATAAAATGAATGATTTTGTGCTTATGGCCATAGAAGATCTTGAAGATGATGGAAGCAATATGAATGATGAAGATGTTGTTGTTGATATGGAAGGTGAGTTGATTAATGCTTTGGAATAAATTGACAGACTCAGATTAAAGAAGAGGAAACAAAAACATTGTTAGTGCAGTATGAAAAGAATGCTAAAGAACCGAGTACAGACTGTAGCTTGTTAAAGATAGAACTAGAAGAAACAAAGAAAATAAATGATGTTCTAAAAGAACAGTTATCACGGAAAAAGATGAAATGTCAAGCATTAGAGGAAGAAGTTGTAAAATTCAGAAAAGAATTAGAAAAAATTCAATCTCTCTATCATCAAAACTTGCCAAGTATTAAAGCAGCAGAAGAACTAAATAACATTCTGAATAAACAAAGATCTCCGTTGATCAAGACTAGTTTAGGTTATGAAGAAGGGAGTAGCAGTTTGTCAGAAAACAAAGAAACAACTAAGATAATTAACTTTCAGAATAGCAATCAGTCAGAATATACAAAGTCAGCAAGTTTCATCAAAACTGAAGATAATAAAGACAAAATGAAAGTTAATCTAATGAGTGGAAAAGATGATATAGCTACTGGTCTGCAGTCAAGAAGACATGAAAAAGAATTAAAGAACAGAATGACATGGCCATCTATTCCAAGAAGACAGTCAAGATTCAGGTATCAAAAAAATTTCAATGGATGCTGTTATTGTTGTTCTGATTTTGGTCATAAAGCTGCAAATTGTGTTTTTCACTTTAGAAACATACAACGAAGAATGTTTAAGAGTAATCAAGTGTTGCAACATAAAGAGAAACAGTCAATGAGAAAACAAGAGTATCATACTACACCTTTTCAAGCAAGAAGAAGAGATTATGCTAGAAATATAAATTATTTTGAGTCTTTGTACAATCAACCAGAATGTTATATTTGTCATAATTTTGGACACAAGGCCATAGACTGTCGTTTAAACAATTATGAATCAGATTCAAGAATAGATTTTTCTATTAAAAAGGCTAAAGTATGGAGGAAGAAAGAAAACAACCAGTGTGGATTAGTGCTCTATGCTCAAAAACAAAAGGACCCCTGGTATATTGACAGTGGTTGTTCCAAGCACATGACTGGAGATAAAGGTAAATTTCTATCTCTGAGTGAACACAAATCAGGAGATGTAACTTTTGGAAATGGTGCTCCCGGGAAAATCAAAGGCAAAGGATTGGTACATCTAACTAGTAAAGGAAAAGTTGAAGATGTATTATTTGTCGATGGATTGAAGCATAATCTTCTTAGTGTCAGTCAGGTATGTGATAGAGGATGTGAAGTTGTATTCAATTCTAAAGAATGCAAAATAAAATCTGTATCTTCAGGACAATTGGTTGCCAAAGGTATAAGAACATAAAATAATGTCTATGTTTTGAAAGAAGATAAGGAAGAGTGTCATCTAAGCAAGTATGATGAGAGTTGGTTATGGCAGAGAAGGCTTGGACATTTGAGTTTTGATCATTTAATCAAACTAAGAAACAATGAAGCTGTAAAAGATTTTCCTAAGATTTCAAAACCATATGATGTTGTATGTAAACCTTGTCAAATGGGAAAATTGACTCGAACTCAGTTTAAATCTAAGAGATTCACATCAACAGATAAACCTCTTCAATTAGTACATATGGATTTATGTGGACCATCAAGAAAGGAAGGAACAGGTAAAGAAAACTATTTTATGCTGGTTATTGATGATTACTCTAGACTAACATGGGTTGATTTCTTGAAAGAAAAATCTGAAGCATTTGAAAAATTCAAATTATTTAAAGCTTTGATTGAGAATCAAACAGGAAAAAGATTAAAAGCAGTAAGCTCTGATAGAGGAGGAGAGTTTTGTTCAAGGGAATTCAAAGAATTATGTGATGAACAAGGAATCAAAAGAGAATATACAATTTCAGGCACTCCATAGCAAAATGGAGTAGTTGAGAGACAGAATAGATCAGTTCAGCAGATGGCAAGGTCAATGATGAATGAAAGAAATATTTCTCAGACATTCTGGGTAGAAGCAATTCACATAGCTGTTCATGTTCTTAATAAAGATCACTTAAGGCCTAACAGTGATAAAACTCCTTATGAATTGTGGTTTGGGAGACCTGCTTCAATCAAGCATTTTAGAGTTTTTGGACGTAAATGTTATATCAAAAACAATGATGAACATCTTGGAAAATATGATGATAGGGCTGATGAAGGTATCTTTCTAGGGTATGCTACAAATAGTAAAGGATACAGATGTTACAATAAGAGGTCACGTAAAATGGTTGACAGCATTGACATTAAGATTGATGAAGGTATGCATGTAAAATATATTCAGATAAACAATGTTGATACAGAAGATGCGGCTGAAGACGAAGAAGAACAGGTCCAAGAATCAGAAAAGGAAGACTCTGAGTCAAAAAATGAAAGTACGGGTACATAGCAACAACCGGTAAATCCTTCTTCAATAATTATTCAAAAGAATCATCCTGAAGGTCAAATTATTGGCAACAAGAATGAAGGTGTTCAGACAAGAAGTAAGTTACTTAAGAATTCAGAACAGTCTCACATTGCTTTTTTATCTGTCATAGAACCCAAGAATTTTAATGAATCCAGTGAAGATGAAGATTGGATAAAAGCTATGAATGAAGAGCTTGATCAGATTGAAAAGAATAATACTTGGGAACTTGTTCCTAGGCCAACAGACAAGAATGTGATTGGGTCCAAATGGGTGTTTAAGAATAAAATGAATGACCAAGGACAAATTGTCAGGAATAAAGCTAGATTGGTCTGTGAAGGATATGCTCAAGTTGAAGGACAAGATTTTGATGAAACCTTTGCACCTGTGGCAAGAGTGGAAGCTATCAGAATATTTCTTGCTTATGCCTGTCACAAGAAGTTCAAAATTTATCAGATGGATGTCAAGTCAGCATTTCTCAATGGATATTTAGAAGAAGAAGTTTATATGGAACAACCTGAGGGATTCTCTCTAACAAACAATCCTGATCATGTCTGCAAATTGAAGAAAGCTCTATATGGATTGAAATAAGCGCCAAGAACCTGGTACTATAGATTAGATAAATATTTACAAGAGAAAGGATTCAAGAAAGGCAATGTTGATAGTAATCTGTATATCAAAACAAAAGGTGATGACTTAGTAGTTGTTTTGGTTTATGTTGACGATATCATATTTGGATGTACTAATGCTTCGTATGTTCAATGGTTTGCTAATGCTATGCAATCTGAGTTTGAAATGTCCATGATTGGAGAACTGTCATACTTTCTTGGTCTTCAAATTACTCAGAGTTCTGAAGGACTATTTATCTCTCAAAATAAATATCTACAAGAGATGTTGAAGAAATTTCAGATGGAGGATTCTTCACCTGTTAGTACCCCTATGATTGTTGGCTGCAAGCTTACCAAAGATGATATTTCACCAAATGTTGATCAAAGAACATATAGGTCAATGATAGGAAATATTCTGTACATTACTGCAACTCGTCTTGATATTACGCATGATGTTGGAATGGTAGGAAGATTTCAGTCCGCTCCCAAACAAAGTCACTTGGTAGCTGTGAAGAGAATTTTCAAATACTTGAAAGGCACAATGACTTATGGTCTCTGGTATCCTAGGAATCAAAACTTCCAGTTGATTGCATATTCAGATGCTGACTGGAACTGTTTGGATGAAAGAAAGAGCACTAGTGGAGGTGCATTCTTCTTAGGCGATTCATTAGTAGCATGGATGAGTAAAAAGCAAGGTTCTATCTCTCTATCTACTACTGAGGCTGAATACATAGCTGTTGCAACATGCTGTACACGGGTATTATGGATGATACAAACTCTTGCTGATTTGGAGGTGAAATATTCTGAACCTATTCCTATTCACTGTGATAACACAAGTGCCATTAGTGTGTCAAAGAACCCTGTTCTTCATTCCAAGACCAAACACATTCCAATCAAGTATCATTTTTTAAGGGAGCAGGTTACAAACAGAATTGTCCAATTACATTTCATTCCTTCTAAAGAACAGATTGCTGATATCTTTACTAAACCCTTATCCAAAATCTAGTTTGAATATCTACGCCAGAAGTTGGGTGTCATATCTTGTTCCAACTAACTTGTTCACTTTGGCAGGGGGAGTTTTTGCTTATTGCATATCTGATGTAATTCTAAGATGGTTACAGAATGTTTTATTTGTTGATTTCTGAGTTAATATTGATAGGGGAAGATGTATTGTCATGATTTCTTTGACATTGATGTCAAAGGGGGAGAAGTTCAGGTAGTTGCAGATAAGAAGCAGTCAGTGCAACATCATAAATTTTAGGTTTCCATCAATGCCAAAGGGGGAGATTGTTGGCACTTTGATTCAGTTGTCATTGATGGTTGGAAAGCAGCGACTGATTTTTTAAATACAAGAAAAGAATGTTGTTAGACAAGCTGCCACTCAGACAGCTGTGACTCAGATAAGTTATAACTCAGACAGTTGTGACTCAAACAAGCTGTGACTCAACAACTCAAACAAGCTATAACTCAAACAACTATGACTCAGACAAGCTATAACTTAGACAGCTGTGACTCAGACAAGTTGTGACTCAACAACTCAGACAAGCTATAACTCAAACAGCTGTGACTCATACAAGCTGTGACTCAGACGGCTGCGACTCAGACGGCCGTGACTCAAACGGCTGAGACTCAGACGGTCGTGACTTAGATAAGAACACAGTGATTCGCGTCTCGATTTGCAGGAAGCTGGAGACAAATCTAGAAAATATGGGACATGGGTTTTGTGCACAACGGCCTCATTTACCTGACTCATGAGGAAATTGCCAAACAAAGCTACGGTTTGAGATATACAAGCGGTTCTCTGAACATGTAATTCTCAGATTTACTGTTGCGGCCGGTTTTTTACAAATTAGCAATTGGTTGAAACAGTTGTGACTCAAACAGCCGTGACTCAAACAAGCTGCGACTCACAAACATATTTTTAATTAGTCAGTTACAACGTGTAAACTCTGGAATTCAAAGAGACAGTTAAAATCTCAGTTACAGCGTGTAAATTCTGGAAGTTAAAGAGACAGTTTCAGTTTTAGAATTGGTATATCTGGAAGTTAAAGAGACCGAGGCATATAACTTCAGCATCTATAAAAAACAATTGATGAGAACAAAATTAAGGGGAGATTTGAGAGGATGAAGAGGAGTGATTGCTGATGAAGCTGTGATTCGAAGAAAACATTTCAGAATAGAAATGTATGGCTCGATTTAATGAAGAACAAAATGCCCAGAAACTCAAGCTGTAGCAGCACAGAACAAAAAATGAAAAGGGTATGTACTGATATATTTGAATCAGTGTGATATAATTGACTGGAAAATTCTTAACAATTCAGAAGAAAAATGTGTGGCTTGATTTAATGAAAAATAGAATGCCCAGAAACCCAAGCTGTAGCAGCACAGAACAAAAAAAAAATGAAAAGAGTATATATTGATTTATCTGAACTAATGTGACATAATCGACTAAAAAATTCTTGCTAGGGTGGAAGGGAGGTGCTAGGGAGGATTGTTGTCCTCATATTTCAATGGGTGCTGAAGAAGAAGAGTTGGTGCTCTTTTACAAGTGGGTGCTTGTAATTCGAAGGTTGTAGCCTCATTTGAGTAGAAGCTCAAAGCTAAAAATGATGTGGAGAAGTTGAAGCTTTCCTGACATTCTAAGAAGAAGAGGTTTTTTCCCTTTATGGGTTTTCTCATGAAAAATTTGTGTCTATGTGTATATTTGTGTGATTGAATGATTATACTGTGCCTATATATTAAATCTACTACAATGAACTTTCTGTTGTTAAAAGAATGAATGTAAAGGTTATGATAACACCCTGACTGCTATATGATATCAAGGAAAAGATTTTTAAAAATTGTTTAAGCTTATTAATTAACTGATTCACCCCCCATCTCAGTTAATTGATACTTTCAACAAGAAGGAGCACCACTCATTTTAAATGTCGATGAAGTCATATTCAAATGGAGTGGAACCTAACCCTTTGATCATCGTCATGGTTAACCCTAATAATTATATATATATATATATATATATATATATATATATATATGTTTGATGATAATGATTTTTCATCCAAAGAAAGAAGACAACCCTTACTAAGCAACTAAGGTTAAAAGTAAATTTATTAAGTAAGGGTAACACTGTGTTTATACAATAGAAGACAACCCTTACTAAGCAACTAAGGTTAAAAGTAAATTTATTAAGTAAGGGTATCACTATGTTTATAAAATATAAAGGTCAAATTTAACTAAGAACATAAAACTTTTGGGGTTTATGTAGCTAATTGGCATGGGCTGTGTAGCAAAAATTTAATGGATAGGATCAATAGGTGTTAACTTCATAGTAATTATGCTCTTGAAGTAATAATGGAGGATTGTGAGTACAATTGTTATTATTTTATATATATAATAAGAGAGAACGTGTTTGTATTATTATTTTATATATATAATAGGAGGGATGTGTTTGTTATTAAGAAATTGTTATATATATATATAAGAAGAGGAGATGTGTTTGTATTATTATTATTATTACCTGCTGTAGCAATGGGTTGGTATTATTTATTATTTGAGTTTTGTATTAATAATTTTAAAAACTATTATATTTGCAAATTTTTTTAATAATTTTATATTAAATTTAATATTTTGAAAATAAAAATGATTTATTAAATATTTTAAAATTGAATTTTCTATTTTATGATTAGCTAAAACTATGAATTAACTAATTATCCCTGCTTAGGATGTGAAATTTAAAAAAATAAAAAATTATTTCAAAATTCAAAATTAAAAAATACATATGCTTGACATTTGGTTTTGCATTCCCAATATCTGTAATGGTTTTGCATTCCTAATATCAAGCGTGCGTAACAGAGACAGATTTTATTGCAATTCGAGGTTTGAGAGGAGGAGAATTCGGCCCATTAAAGCAGAGCTTTGCAGGGTCCAGAGGTCGTGATTTCTCCTCCAATCCCGGCTATTGGAAATGCCAATTTTTTAGTTACATGCCACTAACTTTTAAAGGAGATCATTTAATTCTTCACTTCAAAAGCAACAAAAAGCGTGCCCACATTTCTTGATTTATGAGCTTATTTTCTTTTTTATTATTTAAAATATAAATATTTAGATTTTCAAAATATGTGTCATAAATAAGACTTGCAAAGTGGCAAGATAAACACGTGTCTTTAATCTCATTTTCATCAACTCCACTTACAATAATCAATAATTTCCACCTTTAGACTCCCTCCTTTCTCTTACATCCCTTGCTTTAATTGAAAGAATGTATACTAGCATTTGCCCCGGGAGGGGCAAAATGAACACCGAGGGGTTAGTCGCTAGGGGCTAAGTGCTATAGTCCGAAAGAAATTTTTGGGAATATTAAATTCCGGCGAAGTTCCAACGGCGGAGATGGCTCAAGAAAAGATCGATGGTTGTCGTGGATTCCCGCATCACCAAAAATCTCATGTGAAAACCATGGTAAGCGGTTCCGGATACAATACCACTGGAATACGTGGCGCAATGCTATTGTCCCGCATGGACGTGATAGTGGTATCTCAAACCACTGAAGCGCCTGCGGAACTGCCAAAGAGTAAAATGTGGAAGCGTGGGCCATGGCACGTGGTGGATGCACGGGAGATGCACGTGGACATGGCCGTGGCACGGGAGATGCGCCATAATGGATGATGATCGGACGGACGACATGCATTAAGAAAAGATCAAGGGATGAGACCCATTCGCATCAGGGGAAATGCACACTCGATAACGGAAAGGGTGGTTGTGGTAAACAAACCATCTTCACAGGTGTCACGCGATGGTTGATCCGCATGCAGTCGAAACCAGGAAGGAAAACCACTATGTAGGATCGCGGATACTGCCATGGAGAATAAAGGGCGCAAGATCTAATGGCTCAAATCATTAATACATGCGATCAATGGCTGGAAAGAAAATACGTCTGAAAAGCTGCAAGAAAGATAAGAAAAAGTGCTTATATAAAACAAAAGGGTTTTCAAAAACAGCATTTTGTCTATGTGTCGATGTTCTCGGGAGTTTTGAAGACCAGTGGAGATTGCCAGTTACGTCAGAAGGATAAAGGACGTGTCTGCACAGGTAGGGTCTGGTGACCTATCTCGCATATTTTAAAGGAAAAGATTAAATTCCGGCGAAGTTCTGAATGAAACTCTGTCAATTTGAAATTCTAATTTGTTTTACATATTGTATTCTATACAATATGGTTGAATTTCTAATTTGAAAATACAATAAGCTATAAAACATATAAATTACAGTATTTTGTTTTCCTTGTTATTTGCGAAACCCATGAACAATCCATAGAGTGAACATATAGTCTTTGCAGATTAACATACTTGGACAAATGCATTGTGTTTGACTAAAGGTAAAAAATACTGTATAAGTTGACACCCAAATTAATGATAATGTTTTCTGTCTTCGCAAGATTGTAGATTATGGTTGTTGGACCATAACCATTGACTGCAAATAAGATTTCAATGTTATTTTTTGATTTGGTGCTTTTACGTTTGGACAGGTTGGATATGTACATGTGATTTGAAAGAAGCAAAGGCAGCGTAGTAGAGTTTGACCTTGACATATAAGTTTTGTTGCTTTGTAATTTTTACATGATGTTTGGAGACACAAAGCCTGTGACAGGAGCATCTCCGCAGTTTTCATGGACTGAGTTATATAGAGCTATTAGGGACACAAATTTCCCAGATGCAAGTATTGAGGAATTATTGGTTTATAAGAATATCAAGAAGTCACACCTCCACAGAGCAGCAACACGGCCTGAGCTATTTCCATGCTCAGAAGTGATAGGCTGGATTCTACAGAGGACTGATGCAACATCTAGAATGATTTCAGACACTACTGGTGAAGGTCTTGGATTCTTCCAGGTAGGTCACTTAGATGCAGCCTACAACCTTCCTCATGTTGATGTTATGTTGACTACTCAATGGGTAAAAGATGCAAATTTTAATTATTTGGAATTTGCTAGGAAGCTGACAATCCCTGGAAAATAGTTAAGGACAAAAAAGAGCGGGGAGTATGAAACTGAACACCTAAGAACCACATTTCGCCTAATAGCTTTGATGTTGAGCCGAATTTATGGATTGCCATATGGGAATATTTACAAACTCAGTTGGGAACCTGTGATGTGCCATGTTGCGACACATAGTACAGTATTCAATTGGTCTGCAATCATCTCAGACAGCTTATCTACAAACATTGCTGCAGCTCAACGAGGAGTAGCCGGTGATAATGTTAATTTTCATATGTCTGGGTATTTGTTGGATTGTATCTTGATTAGATATCCTTTTCCAGGTTTAGGATGTGTTTGGAATACAAATGGGCCCCCTGTCCATGTAGCATATCAAATGCTTTGGGGCAACAGGTATAAAAGTCACTATAAGAGAATATGTGAATCATTCATCATACCACTGTATCGCTTGATGTTTAAGGAAGAACCATGTTGCATGTCTGAGAATGCTATCAAAGTCATTGAACAATATGGATATTATTACTTATGCATGGAAGGATTGTATATCAGGATGTTTGGTGGAAGCAAAGCTCCTTCTATGATGCCCCAATACGTTACTGATTTTGTGGTACACAAAGAAGCTGTTAGGCAAGTTTATGTAAATGGAGTTGGCCATTTTCTAGCTGAAAAGAAGAAGTTGATTTACCCACCAATGCCATTTGTAATAGGAGCATATAAAGTTGCAAAAGCAAAGGAAGCTGAAGCATTTGTTGAAGATTTGGAAGGCTTTCATTTTGGGACGAAGAGTTTTAGAAGGCATGATCCCGATGGAAATATGCAAGCACACTGTGGCTTTTGTAGGATTGGCTATGAGTATGGCCACTTATTTTGGAAGGATGAGGAGTTTTATCGAAGCGCAAAGAACATGATTGATCTAAACAACCGATATCGTCTTAAAAAAGGAACGAATTATAGTCCTAACGTTGACAAGGATAAGGAGGTTGAGGTAGATACACATCATGAACAAGTATTAGATACGTCAATAGCAAAGGTTGAGAAGAAGAAGAAGAAGGAAGGTGAAGTTCAGAAAGTGCAGCAGGAGGAGAATGAGAAGGTGGTAAAAGAAGCATCAGACAGACTGCTTAGAGAAGAAACTGAAGAAGAGGGAAAATCCAAGCAACAAGAAGAGGCAAACAGTGATGATGTACAAAATATGGAAGTAGGTTCCCTAGAATCAGCGGAACAGGACAGGATAAGAGAAGTAGAGATAAAATGTAAGCAAGAAGAAGAGCAAAAACTGATGATGTACAAAATATGGAAGTAGGGCTATTAGGATCAGCAGAAGAAGGCAGGATAAGAGAAGAAGAGGTAAAAGCTAATCAAGAAGAAGAGCCAAAGAGTCCTCATGTACAAAATATGGAAGTAGGCCCTTAGGATCAACTGAACAGGACAGTATAAGAGAAGAAGAGTTGAAATCTAAGCAACGAGAAGAGCCAAAAAGTGTTGATGTACAAAATGTGGAAGTTGGGCCCTTAGAAAGTATAAGTGGAGGGTATTGTCCACTACCAGGGCTTCAACTCATCCCTTATAGTCCATCTAAAGAGAATGAGGTGGCAAATCTTGATTCAATTTTTTTTATCCTGATAGAAAAGTGATCATTAGGAAATTAGAGAAAAGAATGAAGTGTGCCAATTAAGAAGATGTTGTCACAGTAATAGAAACTCCAATCTTGGAGGGAATTAACAATGATCCAAAGTTTGCAGCTGCAGCAAATGTAGCGATGGCCCAGGCAAGTGCGCATAATGTGGATGAGTTGGTAGGCCATCTTGAAATTGCAAAGGAAACACTGTCCAAGGTACGAGAAAATCTACATAGAGAAGAGAATCGAGGGAAAGAGATGAAAAGGAAATATAGTGACCTGTTATCTGAAAAGGAGAAAATGGTTGAAGATCTATGGAGGTTGGATGATGAAAAAGATAAATTGGCGGTTCAGGTGATGATTTTGGAAGGAGAAAATAATGATTTTGAAGCTGCGACCACTCAGTTAAAATCAAAACAATTAGCTACTGACCAGCAAGTCCAAGAGTTGAAGTTGAAGGTTGAAGAGTTAGAGAAAGAAAACGGAGGCTTGACAAAACGGCTTGAAACAGGAAACAACAGAAAGGTAGAAATAACTGTGTTTTGTGATGAAGCTTGCAAAGTAATTGAGCAGATGTATCATTTCCAAGTGACTGTTATGGAGAAAGTCTACAACTTGAAGCAAATGATGGTACAAATGGATGAAATTGCTGTAGAGGCGCAAGCAGCTAGAGGAAGGCAATTTGATGTAGCATACAAGGTTAAACGGCATATGGTTTGGAGAGAGACAAACTCTGAATACCCTGCAGAATTAGTGCCTAAAACAGTTTTGGATTTAAAGTCAGAAATGCAACTTCTAGAATTTTGCAGAAAGGCATCTCTAAAGCTGAATACTGACATTTACAAGGACTACTGAGGCATGTATGGGTTTCTACAAGAGAATCCAGAAGGTCTATGAGAAGTGTCATCTTTGTCCGCTTCCACTTATAGATGAGTTGCCTGCAGAGGAGTTGCAAATGATAGAGATCAACACTGCGTTGCAAGGAGAATTAGAATACATTAGAAAGTTCGATAGCCTCATTGAAGAAGATGTACACCATATGGTTGGCCAAGTATCCATACATGCATATTTGTTAGAAGAAAGTTGTGCAGCAACAAAAGAAGGAAGGGAATATGTTGAGACTCAATTGTCATATCATGAAGTTGCTTTGCAAGTTTTGGAACCAAGCAGAGTTACGACTATTGCTAAACAAGCTAATGCTTGGGACAAGTTTTTTCTGTAGTTAGTTGAGGTGCAAATAATTGCAATTTTGTAATTACTTTTATGGCCTGGTTGTTTTTTTTGTGTTCAGGAAAATCAGGGAGATGCAATTTATTTTGCAAATATTTAGAAACTGTTGGAAACTATATTTTGGGTACCTGATAGGTACTAGAAGAGTTATTTTTTGTAACTTGTGAATCCAGCTTTCAAGGATTTGTTGACACTATTTTAATACAAGAGAGAGGAAAAAAATAGTGAAAGATCTATCTTCAAATTGGGTTTAGATGTAAAGGAGCATTACAAATAGATGTATAAAATGTTTATTATGTAGTGAGAAGATGATTTATCAAACAGTATGACGTGTAAAAGATGTAAAGGGGTTTAGAATCAGAGACTATATATATACATGTGTTGAATACTATTTGAAGCAAACAGCTTTGTGTTCATTGTTATTTTTTGTTGTTGTGGTTGACATCTATTTACTTTTGCAACAGTTTCTTAAGTATTGATTTTTGAAGAAATAATAACAGTGGACAATCATTTATTTCAGTGCTGCACATTTTTTTCTATTTCTATGTCAAAACTGGTCAGTAGTTTGGCCTCCATTTCAACTCCTATCTTCTGTAATAGACCTCAAGAAGTATAATATATTCAATGATAGTAGGAGTAGGAATACAAGATATGAACAAAGCAGATAAGTCATTTTGGAAAAGTGGAAGGGAGTAAAGTGATAGCTATACAAAGTAGGCATGTAAAGGAGGTGGAATGTAACTCTATGGAGAATGTGGCTGCAAAGAATTTGAAGAAAGAAAGGTCTCTTCTTGTATTCTACGTTGCACATAGGGGCTATCTTTAATTCGAGAATACCTACAAAAGGAAAAAGGTGGAGCTATGAGAAGGCCTGATAAAGATTTAACTCTTGATATTGCAGTGAATGTAAGGCCTTGTCGGTCAATGTTGCCAATATCAATTGTTGCATTTTGCAGAGTCATCCCTTGTGCTTTATGAATTGTTAAAGCCCATGCCATTCGAAGTGGTACTTGCCTTCATGTACCCCTTGTGATAGGAGGGATGGGCACATAAGTTGGATTGCAAGAATCCCATGGGGGTCCTTTGTAGTGGAGGAATTCAATTACAACATAAGATGGAAATTTCGGTGGTTGATCGTTGGAGTTGTAGACAATTGCAATAACTTTCCCAAGCGACCCGTTTACAAGACCTGCAGAGACACACAAGTTGGCTGTCATCATGACTTGTTGACCAATTGCTAGTAGAACCTTGAATGGAAGTTGTTCATCATCTACTGAGGATTGGAGATGTTGTTTCTTTTGCTCTGCAAAGCAATGTGCAACTGGCATGTTAAGGTGTTTCAGCATTTGTTTGTTGTGCATTTCAACAGAGCTATTAGTTGCGTGCAAATGAGTGCAGTTGTCAAATGTATGGTTCTCTTCATGTGAAAGGTTTGAGGTTGTTCTGGACATCAGGAGGGTCCAATCTTCAAGAGTCGGTGTTGCATTTCTGAGATTAAGCAGTAGTTGGCGGAAGGAAACTTGAGAAACGTTGTTCCGTTGTTATCGAAAGACAATTGAAAGTGTAACGAAGGTGTCAAATGTGCGCCATAGACTATTCCCTCGAGATGCGCCAACATACATGGGGATGTCCTTTACAGGGGGCAGTTGTCCAAAATCACCAAGGAATATGATGGAACAACCACCAAAGGGAGTTGTTGAATGGGAAGGGAAGGCTTGACGTAAGCGATCACCTATTCGAGAAAGCATTTTTGGGCCAACGAAGCTCATTTCATCAATGATGATGTACCGAATATGCCGAAATTGTTCTTGGAAGGACGAAAGGGATTGTCCTTCAAGAGGGTGCATCTCAACAATGGGTATGCGAAGAGCTGAATGGATTGTTAGGGCTTGTATGTTAAATGCAGCAATACTGGTTGGAGCTAGTAGGAGCAAGGGGGAAGGTGTATTGCTAGAGACAAGATGGAGTGCAATTCTAATGCAAGATATTAAGAAAGACTTGTCTGTCCCCGCAGTGCCTTGAATGACCATTTTGAGTGGGGGAGGGTTTGTAGAAGTTGTTGAGTGTTTTAGGATAAGGTCAAAGGCCATTCGTTGTGTGGGAGACAAGGAGGAAACAGGACCTGAAAATGAATAGGTGTCGTGGTGTATGTGGGAGGATAAACACGTGAGGTCAGTGAATGATATGGTTGTTGCATGCATGTGGGAAGGAATATGGTTTTCAGTCCAATTGTGTTCTTTATCAAAATCACGATGGCCAAGCATGTCAAGGTCGTCAACATAGAGGTTGTTTCCAGGGCGGAGTTGGGAAAGCAATTCCCATTCATCCATAACAGGTGGTAAGGGCAAGTGGTTAGAAGCAGAATTAGAGTCATCAGTGGGAGTTGTGTTGGGGGTTTCTGGAGTTTCTGGTAAACGATCAACATGCCATGCAATGTATGTGTCTTTAATGCGAAGCCAATTAGAAGTTATGTCCAATTCTGTTGCTCCAATGTCATTGTGCAACGTGCGAAAAAGTTTGTATAGCAGGAGCCCACTCCAACAAAAGGAAACAAAGGCATCTTCAGAAATGTGTGGAATGCTAGTGAAGCGAGGAAAGATACGAACGATTTTGGGAGGGTGGTTTGGTTTCCATTGGGAGTGCTTTCTATGAGATGAGAATGACCAAGAGCGTGCAGCTTCAAGAAGAGTAAGATGTTCGAGTGTAGGGGGTCGTTGCATGTAGGAAAAAATTAAGGTTGGTGTTGGTGGGGTATCAAGACAGTCATTGGAAATATGTCGGAAAACACTTTGGATAACATTTAAGGAAAGAAAGGAATGACTACAAAGACAAAGAGGGAGATTTTGGAGCATGTGGCATGTCTCTTGTGCACCAATGTCTCGATCGGAAACAGTTTCTGATAGGAAGCGTCTTATTGGTTGCAGGATTGGTGCATCATGTGGAATTGCATGTGCAATGCGATAAAGAAGTGCCTGGTAGGATTCTGATTTTGGCTCTGCCTTTGCTGCATATTTTGAAATATATTTGAGTACAACATGTCTAGAGAGAACAGGTTGGCAATCAACGTTAGCTCGCCAAATGGAGAGCATGGTAGGGTTGTGAATATTAAGGAGGGCATCATTCCTGGCAGGGTTGTATGTTTTTCGTCCATTTGCATCAATGAATAAGGAAGAGGTATGTTGTAGTTTAAATGGAAAGTCGTAACGACATTGAAGAGTTGAACCTTTTTTGCGGAGGCATGAAGACTCGGAACATTTTGTATGCCTTTGGACACAATTAACAAGTTCTTTGTAGTCATGTAAGTGATCACTTGCAAGTATAGAATGTGATCCAATGGTGCATGGATCATTTATAGTTGAGGATTGGAACAATGGGGTTTGAGAATGGTTGATGCGAGGATTCCATGCTGTAACAAACTTGTCAAAGTACTGTTTGCATCTGCAACCCTAGCATCATCTTCCCAGTCTAATGTGTCCATATCGGGTGCATTGTCCATCCACAAGAAGCCATGTCTTTGTGTTGATCCTCTATGTTGCCATTCATATCTGCATGGAAAATATTAAGATTATAAATTAAGAGTTGAGGTATTGAATACACTGAAATTTGATGGGAATATGGTTTGTTACAAACCTGCACCAATAGTCTTTTGTTGCAAGCCCTTTTTGAAGAACTTCTTCTAGGAATATTTTGAATCTTTTCTCCATGTATTGAGATGCAATGTGTGGATTTAATATAAGGTTGCAAATTCTCCATTGGTACTGTTGATGTGAAGCTGTTGGAGCGTGTCCAGGCATGAAAGAATGCAGGTCTGGCCATTTGGTGCCAACTGCACTGAGCGTAAAGAAGAATGTTGGTGTTCCTTGCTGTGTGATCATGTCAGTTAGTTCAGCTCTGCTTTTGTTCCAGTAGGAGTGGGTCCCACGAAGGTTGGAGCCAAACCGCATGACTTGCTCAACTATCTTAGCATTTGGTAATTCTTGTAATTGTTGTAGAAGCTTTGAAACCATTGGAGTAAGTTTATCTTCAATACGACGTTTTACAAACACAGAAGCAGTAGAATGGCTGCAGTGGTGCATCATGAGATTATATATGTAATAACGAAATCGAGGATGTTGGCCAAATCGATTGTCGTGGTATCGAAGTAGGTGCAGTGCATAATTGTCAATACCAACCTCTTCAATGTGTGGTTGTGTAAGCATTGCGACTCCAGTGGGAAACAGGGTTGGGAAGGCCATTGAGAGGAGGCCTATTGTGTTGTATTCATTGATAGGGGAAGTATCTATTGGTGGCCAGTCAATGCAAGGCGGAGTGGGTGCATTGCTTGTTGCTAGGAAGCGTTTGATTTCATCAACCTCAGTTCTACTATTTGTCTGGGTAGATATAAAGGAAGAGGATTGTTCTTCATGGGGTTCAAAGAATTTGGGTGACTGGATATTAGCATTTGAGGTATGCTCAGCAAGTAGGGTTTCCTCAGGTCTTATATGGTGAAGAAGGGAGGAAATGTCAGTTGGTTCAATAGGCAAAGAAGACAATGCAATTGAGTTAACTTGAACATCCTTGTAGTAGGGATCATTTGACAGCTTGAATTGGAGAGCAGCAAGAACACGTGTTCGACTAACAAACTCATAAGGCTTTTTGTTAGGATTGCATTTATGAACAATAAGGATGTCAATGTCTGAGAGTAAGCGGGGGAGTAAAGTGGAAATGCTTATAATGTCTTGGGGGAAGCTAATAGTGTGGCCAGAATAAGTATATTGACCCCCACGAGCATGAGTGACTTGTAAAATTGGGTTAACACGAGAAATGAGCATTTCTTCAACTTGAGTAAGGACAGCGAGCACAGGTGGTTGCACCCCAGGATCCATGTTGTTTGCCAAGGAGTAGCGATGAAGTTTTTTTTCCCCAATGCATCGTGAACATGAAAATGCATTAGAAAAGTGCCTTGTCTTAATGCCAGGATAAGACTCCATGCATATAGAGCATACGTTCATGGGAGATAATTTGTCCAACCTTGTACGGAATTGTTATTGTATACCTTGTAGGTGAATGTTTCCTTGATTGTTGGGTGTTGATGCAGACGATGTAGAGTGTCTGAGGGGAGATTGGACAATGTCAAATGGAGCAGGGATATTAACAAGTTGGCGAGCAGATTTATATAGAAGGCGTTGGCGCTTGTTGTTTTGTTGTTTCTTCTCAGTATATAGAACTCTTCTGCGTCCATTGATATGATCATTGTGCTCATTTGTTGACATGGCTACAAGAAACATGTTTTTTTGGTTAAGAACTTAATAATGCATTTGTTTGAGGAGAAACATACTATATATTAAGCCATTGAATAAGCAAACAAAGGTACATTGTTAAAGATAAATGGACCGTGCATAATTTATGGTAAGTTGTTGCAAGAAACAAATGTGAATCGTTTTGAAAAGTGTTTATAAAGAAAAGAAGTATAAAGTTGATAAATGAATCTTCATGTAAGCATAAATTTGAAAGTGACAAGAGACGTTGCAATGAATATGCAATTTAACAAAATGTTACAGAAAAAGTAAAGCATATAATATTAAAGCATGCTCCATGATACATAAAAGTATAATTTACATACTAGTGTTAATACAAAAGCTTGCAGTGGATAAGTAGCAAGTATGAGGTACAAAAAGGTAGAATTGAAGAGTAGAAACTTGTTGGGAAAGTGTTATCAAAGGCAGAGTTCAAAACCTGCGAGCTACTGGACGTGTAGTACGCAAAATGGGTTCATTTCCATCAAGGGAATCGGTAGGTGATGATGATAAGGAAGCTTCCTCTGACATGACGAGCAACACCTTCAAGCGAGATGTTGAATTAAAAGTCTATGTTCGTATAGATAAGGTTAAAAGGTATTTTTTATCACAGACACGTTGAACTATTTCCAAAATAGATGTTGAATCATTTGAGAGAAGGTATAAATATTTTGCATAGATGCCCATTAGTTGCTGCATAGAATCATCAAAAGCTATGACACCGTATAGTTGTCCAGTCGCATCCATTAGGTCAAGTTTGAGTATGTATCGATACGCACACTCTGTAAATTCCCCATCACATTTTGCACAATGCCATACATTACCAACTTTGTGGGAAAAAAATTCATGCATTGAATGCCATCGACAAACAAAGGACATGCAAGGAAATGAAAGTCATCGGTGTTAATATGGGTAATTGTATCAATAATTGAATACCAGGTTGCTTTTTCAGAGGGTTGGAGAGCTTGAAGAGCAGAAATGGAAATGCGTTTGCAAGAGCTAGAAGAAGGCGAGGTGGATTTTCTGCTCAAAGATGGCGAGGCTGAATGGAAACCATTGCCAGTAAACCATGTTTGGAGAAGTTGAGCTTCCTCAATATTTGGGTTTATAAGGAGGTTGGTGTTGGATATGGTTCCAATGGTTTTTCCATTGAACTCAGTAACACGCCCGCCTTTAATTGCAAGGATAGGGGGAGTAGGCAAACCTCGAAGGCTTGCAAGGTGGGAACCCTCCATTGTGCAGTGATCACCCAAAAGTGTGATGTCTATGCTATACCCAGACATGTCCCTTAACCCAACTATTCGTCGAATGATTTCAGAGCCATCCCTTTTGCGTATAGTTGATGCAGGGGAAACATAAATGGCAATTCCAATAACGTCAACCATGGAATTGAGGGCTGTAGTTTTGATGTCATGGATAGATTTAAAGTGGAAGCAATGAAAAGGGATTAATGGACATTCTTCCAAACATGGTTGAATGGTTGACGAGGGGTTAAGAAAAACCTCGAAGGGGCTTGTCAAATGGTTGCATGTTGGGTTGGCCAATTTAATTGTGCCATTTGAGATAGTGTAGACTATGCCAACATTTATTTTGTCATATAATAAGGTGGCTAGTTCATTGAAAGCAGAGATATGAAGCTCATCTTTGGTAGCACTAACAAGGTCAAAGCCAAAAAGTTGACCAGTCCCTTTTTGATTGGTGTACGTAGTCATATTTGTTTTTGCAATATCTCGACCTTGAGTGGTCCAAGTTTTGGTGGAAGGGTTGAGTGATGTAAAAGCAAGAGGAGGTTCAGTAGGGTTTCCAATTGTATTTTGCGAACAAGGTATGATACCTGATGGGTTTTCGGGATCAAGAGTGTTGATTCTTGTAACAGATGAACTGTTGGGGGAGGTAAAGTTGGGGGTTAAGTTGAAAGGTGATGGGTCTCCAACTATTGCTGTTTGCAATGTGACAATTTTGATTATGTCTAGTGCGATCGTCCTGGCAAGAAGAATTAAGGTAAGTAAGTAAAAGTAAAAAAATTGGTACATTTGTTGGGAGTGCAATTGAAATCAAGTTACAATAAGATGCAATAAGTAAACCATACGTCGCATTATGCATAGTGTTGCATGTACACTTGATGATTTTGATGATTGAACTTGCTTGGAGTTGGTAGTTTTCCATAGTGCTATTGTAGCTACTTGGAAGCAATGTATCGTGGCTATGAATTCCATCTGAGATAGTGATTCGGTAGCGAGTAGTTGTTGAATTAAGAGAGCTTACTCGATCGAGAGAAACAACTTGTACAAGTGGGCATAGGTCAACAGCACCATTCATTAGAAGTGAAACTGCATTTTCGGTCAATAGAGTTTCCATAATGTTGTATTGAAAATAGTTGCAATGCAAAAGAAACCTAGAAAATGGATGAAATTAATATTAAGTGTAAATATAAAACATGTACGAGAACATGTAGAACATAGAAGAATAAACAAATGAAAGGTTTCAAATTGGTTTGCTTTTAGCAACGAACGTGCCTATTAAAGTAATAATGAAACATGTGCAAACAATATCAGAGATTATTTATTTGTTTTTGAAACTTACATTGTTAGATTCTAGGTAGCAAGTTAAGAGCAATGAACTTTGTGGAATGTGAACAATAATTTTTTGTTAATTCTGATTCAGGTTGGGAATATTCCCTATGGGGAGTACTCATTTAAAAATTGATATCACGGTTGGTTATAACAGTACCATAGTTTAAGTGAACTTGGAACAAGTATTGTGAAAAAAGAAACCGGCTAAACATATCTACCATGAAACAAAGGGTACTTAGGTAGAAAGATAAGAAGTAGTAAGAAGTAGTTCTGTGCATGTCTATTTATTTCTAAAACTCTATGGGGTGATTTTCAGTCCTTTGAGCCCTATTTTTAAGATGATGATAGAAAAAGGGAAAATTGCATGCCCAAGGTCAGTGAACTTGAAGGAAAATGGAGCTAAACCTCTTTTGAGCAAACAATATTTTGTTTATAAGAAGAAAAGAAATGATCCAATAAGAAGTAGTAATGATCAGTCAAATTGGAACTATTGTACCTATAATGGATGCTCATGTTGGGGGATACTCATAATTGTGTATGCAGGTAATGAAGGTTTGCTCATTTTTGGATTACTTCTCTTAAATGTGATTTTTTCTTCAATCTATATTGGTAAAACTCTATGGGGTGATTTTCAGTCCTTTGAGCCTTATTTTTAAGATGATGATAGAAAAAAGGAAAAATTGAATGCCTAAGTTCAGTGAACTTTAAGGAAAATGGAGCTAAACCCTTTTTGAGTAAACAATATTTTGTTTATAAGAAGAGAAGAAATGATCCAATAAGAAGTACTAATGATCAGTCAAATTGGAACTATTGTACTTATAATGGATGCTCATGTTGGGGGATACTCATAATTGTGTATGCAGGTAATGAAGGTTTGCTAATTTTTGGATTACTTCTCTTAAATGTGAATTTTTCTTCAATCTATATTGGTAAACTTATCAAATGTTGAATAACAATTTGGTAAAAAACCTATGATGCATGCTCATGTTGGGGCAAACCGATAACTGTGTATCCAAGTAATGAAGGTTTGCTAAGTTTTTATTACTTTGCTTAAATCTTTAAGAACTAAATATATACCGGCAAAAGTCCAGAATAGACAAGGAATTTCAGCAGGGTGTGAGCAACAAGTATAGTTTATTTTAGAGCAGGAAAAACCTGAATTCTAAGAAAATGATAGAATCATTTACTGAAAAAGAACTATATTGGAAGAATCTATATTGGTAAACTTAGAGAACTGAGTATATACCAATCACAGCAAAGGAGCAATTTATTTAGTAAGTCTAAAATTTTGCAGTATTTTAGAAGAGAGGACATGGTTTTGAAGCAAAAATCAGTAAAGGAGCAGAGGCAGTAGCAGATATAGGTTATTCCAGAACAGGGATGAACACAATTGTGAGAAAATAAAAGAATTATTTTGTGAAATGGACAAGTTGTTTGGGAGACAAAACATGTTGCAGCAGAAAGCAGAACAGGAACAGACAGAGCAACTAATTTTAACAGGGAGTGAACAAGAAGTATAGGTTACTTCAGAGCAGGGAAAAACACAATTGTTAGTAAGGGTGAACAGCAGGTATAGGTTATTTGAGAACAGGGATGAACAAGGAATTTGAAGAGGGAGTGAACAGGAAGTATAGGGTTACTTTAGAGCAGAGAAAAATTCAGTTGTTAGTAAAGAAAAGATTTATTTCCTGGAGCGGACAATTTATCTAGGAGACAATATCTATTGCAACAGAAAACATTTGAAACTAGTAAATAAATGACATGCATGATTAAATTATGACTTTAAACGTTGAACATACAAGTAAAACAAGTAAATAAACCACAACCAGACACCAAACAAAAAATATGAGTTATTATAACAACAAATATAACTTTGGTTCAGAAAAGAACCTTGATTTTCAGTAGAAAACAAGAAGCTTTATCTCCTGACAAGCTTGGTTGAGATGAAGAAAAAACTGAGACACAATAACAATAGCAAACAAGAACACAATTCTGACAAAATTAAAGAAATAATTTATGGAATGGATAACTTCTTTAGGAGACAAAACTTGTTGCAGAAAAAAGCAGAATAGGAACATAGACAAAGAAAAACACAATTGTGAAAAGGGAAAAACACCTCAGAGCAGGGAAAATTACTTTAGAGGTGCAAGTTACTTCAAAGATAATTCTGACAACACAAGGCTATTCCCAGTACGAGCTACTGCATCTGGGCTAAAACCAATTGCTTTACAAAGTTGTTGACGACCTGGTTAATCATAAGGAAGAAATTGCATGGTCTTAGAAAGCATACAATAAAGCATATATAGACAAAAATATACATCAGACAATAAAAGATACATTAACAATAAGAGACAAAACCTGTTGCAGCAAAAAAGCAGAATAGGAACATAGACAAATTAAAACACAATTGATTTTCAGTAGAAAACAAGAAGCTTTATCTCCTGAAGAGCTTGGTTGAGATGAGGAAAAAACTGAGACACAATAACAATAGCAAACAAGAACACAATTCTGACAAAATTAAAGAAATAATTTCTGGAATGGATAACTTCTTTAGGAGACAAAACCTGTTGCAACAAAAAGCAGAATAGGAACATAGACAAAGAAAAACACAATTGTGAAAAGGGAAAAACCCTCAGAGCAGGGAAAATTATTTTAAAGGTGCAAGTTACTTCAAAGACAATTCTGATAACGCAAGGCTATTCCCAGTACGAGCTTTTGCATCTGGGCTAAAACCAATTGCTTTACAAAGTTGTTGACAACCTGGTTAATCAAAAGGAAGAAATTGTATGGTCTTAGAAAGCATACAATAAAGCATATATAGACAAAAATATACATTAGACAATAAAAGATACATTAAGAATAGGAGACAAAACCTGTTGCAGCAAAAAAGCAGAATAGGAACATAGACAAATTAAAACACAATTGTGAAAACGGAAAAACATCTTAGACCAGAGAAAATTAGTTCAGAGGAGGGAAAAACACAATTGTGAGTAAAAAAGAATTTTTTTTTTCTAGAACGGGCATTTTATCTAGGAGAAAATATCTGTTGCCGCACAAATGTCAGTGAAGCATCATTCCATCTTAAAGCAGTAAATAAATAAGATGTATGATTAAATTATAACTTTAAAGGTTTAACATACAAGTAAAACGAGTAAATAAAACACAGTTGAGACACTAAACAAGAAATATGAGTTATTATAACAACAAATATAACTTTGGTTTCAGTAAAGAACCTTGATTTTCAATAGAAAACAAGAAACTTGATCTCTTGAAGAGGGTCGTTGAGCTGAAGAAAAAACTGAGACACAATAACAACAGCAAACAAGAATACAATCACATAAGTTTTATCCATCCAAATTTATAAACGATTGCAGCTAAAGGCGGTGCATTGGTGTCTGAGCATATTTAACCATTGTTGCATTGAAATCTGTTCTCGTATCTGCAGAAGATAGAATGTGCCGAAGGTCTAATCCGTCAAATTCACAAATACGTTCATAGGCAGAAATGAGTACTATTGAATCAAGATTCATAAATTCATAATCGAGTAGACCCAAAGAAATAAATTTTTCCGTTGCAAACCCAATGGAAAGTTGTTCCATGTCCAATCTATAATTGAATGCTCAACTGTAGAAAAAAAAATCTATATCTCATAATATTTGTTCATGCAGAGTTGCATCAGTTTGTTTTAATCCGTAAATTGTTAAAATAAATGAATCCATAGTCGATATAAATGCCATCGGAGCAACATAGGAGATACTGATAGAATAAATTCAGAGATACATTGTATTTGAATACATGGATCATGATCTGAATGGTTTAGCTGAGAGACCAGGAATGCGCTTTACTGTTCCTCAGATTAAGGTATGAGATTGATGAAAATATGAATCATTGTCTCGTTGGTCGGCGGTCGCCATGCAAGGCCTAAAAAAACTAAAACAGAATATGTGAATCGCTTGCAATGGTCGATGGCGACCTGCAACATGACAAAGTTGAAAACAAAGGACCAATCGAGTAATCACGTTGGTCGGCGGTCGCTGGCGAGATGGAAAAACAAAACGATTTGCGCCTGACTGTGTCGCGGGTCGGTGGTCGGCGGTCTCCGTGCAACGCAAAAAAAACTAAAAGAGAAATTGCAAACCGCTTGCACTGGTCGCTGGCGAGCTACAACACGATAAAGTTGAAAATAAAGGGCGAAATTGTTCATTCAATGAGACAGCATCGCGTCGCAGAAGGCAAGTCACGGAGAAGCATTGCGCGTAGACCAGTCAAAGACAGAAATCAATGGAATAGCTTAACTGTAAAATTATGGAATTTAAGATAGGGTAGAGGTTACAAAAGAATTCAGGTGCAAATAACAAAAACAATGCATTATTTAACCTAATAAATAACTTTTGGAAATGGTCTTTTCGCACGTGCAAAGGGTGGTTCCGCATTGCCCTTTGAGCGGTTTGCAATACCACTTTTCCATATGCGGACGTATCAAGAATGGACACGTGTGATGGTGGTTTGTATTTCGCACCAGCTTTATTACTTATCTCTCGAGCTCTTTGGCAATGCGGGTGTCAATGTGGACCGTCAATCTGGCTTCTCAACGCTGCACCGTCGATCTTCCTCTTTCGACATATGACTTTTACAAAGGATAAACTATCTGTGAACAGATTTGGGATCACGTTTAGTATTATTTTCTTATCCCTTGTTTAAAACAACTGCAAAAAGGTGTGTGTGCTGCGTTTTCAGAAGACTCATAGACTCGATCTCTCGGGGCTTAGAACCATGCATCATATCAACAACCAATACTGCAAATATCATATAAACAAAGGACCAATCGAGTAATCACGTTGGTCGGCGGTCGCTGGCGAGATGGAAAAACAAAACGATTTGCGCCTGACTGTGTCGCAGGTCGGCGGTCGACGGTCTCCGTGCAAGGAAAAAAAAACTAAAAGAGAAATTGCGAACCGCTTGCACTGGTCGATGGCGAGCTGCGACACGATAAAGTTGAAAATAAAGAGTGAAATTGTTCATTCAACAAGACAGCATCGCATCGCAGAAGGCAAGTCACGGAGAAGCATTGCGCGTAGACCAGTCAAAGACAGAAATCAATGGAATAGCTTAACTGTAAAATTTTGGAATTTAAGACAGGGTAGAGGTTATAAAAGAATTCAGGCACAAATAACAAAAACAATGCATTATTTAACCTAATAAATAACTTTTGGAAATGGTCTTTTCGCACATGCAAAGGGTCGTTCCGCATTGCCCTTTGAGCGGTTTGCAATACCACTTTTCCATATGCGAACGTATCAAGAATGGACACGTGTGATGGTGGTTTGTATTCCGCACTGGCTTTATTACTTATCTCTCGAGCTCTTTGGCAATGCGGGTGTCAATGTGGACCGTCGATCTGGCTTCTCAACGCTGCACCGTCGATCTTCCTCTTTCGACATATGACTTTTACAAAGGATAAACTATCTGTGAACAGATTTGGGATCATGTTTAGTATTATTTTCTTATCCCTTGTTTAAAACAACTGCAAAAAGGTGTGTTTGCTGCGTTTTCAGAAGACTCATAGACTCGATCTCCCGGGGCTTAGAACCATGCATCATATCAACAACCAATACTGCAAATATCATATAAACAAAGGACCAATCGAGTAATCATGTTGGTCGGTGGTCGCTGGCGAGATGGAAAAACAAAACGATTTGCGCCTGACTGTGTCGCGGGTCGGTGGTCGGCGGTCTCCGTGCAAGGCAAAAAAAACTAAAAGAGAAATTGTGAACCGCTTACACTGGTCGCTGGCGAGCTGCGACACGATAAAGTTGAAAATAAAGGGTGAAATTGTTCATTCAACGAGACAGCATCGCGTCGTAGAAGGCAACTCGCGGAGAAGCATTGCCATCCACGCGGCAAAATTCCATTCGCTCCACGAGCGAGGAATCTTGCTGATGTGGAAGTAATGCTTCTCCTTGGTGAACGCCTACGGCGTAATTAGAGCAATAACCTTGAAACTTTGACATTTTATTAGAAATAGTTTTATGTATTTACTTGGTAGTTGTGCTTCAATTTGTGTTGTAATGTTAAAAAACGGGTTAACATTATAGACAAATTCTTTTGCTCGTGCTATGATTAATGTTTTTATCACATCCCTTAGTTCGGATTATCACTGACACATAAGCTTATGGGATTTAAAGATATAGATAAGTATGAAGATAAGTCAAACATTAAAATTGAATATTGATAAATAATTTTATAGTGAAGTAAAGATATAGATGTATTGTTAATTGAGTGTAGATCAGGTGGTTAGGAGGAATGTTGTTATCCTCTCCACCCGGGTTCAAATCTAGCTTGGAGACTATAAGAATTAATTTACATCATTATTATTAAAAAAATTATTAATTATAATTTAAAATTTAATCTTATCTTCTAACAAATTACAACACAGTGAAAAATAAATAAGAATCAATAGTTTGAATGTTGATGCAATATATTTAAAATTAATCAATATAGTTAAATAATTTGAAATCTAAAATTTGAAAAGCTACCAAATTTAATTATATTAAAAAACAAGATTGCACTTATGCTTAATTTAATGATTTAAAATACTTATGTTTAGAAAAATAAAATAAAAATTAATAAAATTTTACAAACACAAAATGTTCACTTAACTATATTTATCTATTTTTTTAAAATAAAAGTGATAGCTTTTCCAAATATTTCTAATTATCTATTATTCAATTCTGGTATAAATTTCTCTGATTTACCATACTTTTAACTAGAGTAAATATAGATTGATTGTAATAAAATTTGTATAAATTTTTTGAAAAAAAAATACAAAATATAAATATATTTAAAATAATTATAAAAATTATAAATAAATATTTTTAAATATAAAATGATGAAGAAAACTAAATTGTGAAATGGAAACTATGGTTCCCAAGGAATGTGTCTAGCAAGATATTAAAAAACAATAAAAATAAAATTATATAACTAAAAATACTAATATAAACAAATTTTATAAAATGGAATTCAAGTCCTTGTGATAGGGTACTATTTTTTATATTTACATAGATTACAAGTTTTATTTATCATTAATTTACATTAAAAGAAAAATATCAATAAAACTATGAATTCATGCATTTGAAACTAGATATAGATTTTTTTAACGGTATAAATTAATATGGCATAAAAAATTTAAATACTTTCTTATCAAAAAAAAATGATTTTTAAAAATTCTATTTAATATCTAAAATATACAAATCACTATAAAAAAAACTTTATACAAATAAAATTTAATAATATTATTAATCTTTTTTAAAGCTTAATTAGCTAATTATATTAATCTATTTATTTCTTTTTTATTTTTTCCACTTCTAAACTATATTTTTATTTACTAATTTATTATTAATATAAATGATTTTTTGGTTAATGTAATTTATTTGTAAACTAATTTTATTAGTATTTGTTTTTTCATATTTGTACTTACTACCAATTTTAATTTATTATGTCTAAAGTAATTGTTAATATGTTAATCATGTACTAAAGTGATTTTTTTTTGCATGTTTGAACTGCTATAATAACAATTTATTAATAATTTACAGATAGCTATAATTTTGAGCCATACATCCTTACCACACAACTAGTTTTTTTTAATAACTGTTTTTATTATCAATGTAAAGAATTTTATTTATTTGTAAGTTAGTTTTATTTTTATTTTTTTTAGGAAGCAGGTAATAAGCAGCGTTGCTGCTGATTTCACTTCTTATTATTATGTTTCCGACGGGGTATGTATATAAATGGCGCAGCTGCATTAATCTGTTTCTGATGGAGCTTAATTTTTCATGTTTGCAAGGTTTATCCCTAAGTTCAAAAAGCATATCAAGGCGAGTGTTTTTATTGTGCAATTTTGGCATGTTGTGATTGGCAGGGGGCGTGACGCATGCCTGGGGAATCCCTCCCCAGGCATGCCCGACACGTTTGTGTCATGCGAGGTACTCGCATTTATTGCTTGTATTCAAGAATTCACATTGAAGGCATTAATAGTTTATATTTTTATATATTTATTTAAGAATTCATTGTAGGAAGACTGGAAGTGGGATTTGCAAAGAGTGAGGCTAACATGTTGTACGACGAAACACATTGGCCATTTTCATGGTAAAGCTAATACTTTCATTCACTAAGGAGGTCGAGCCATCACTAACGATGCTTATAAGCATCGTTAGTGACATGTTCAATATGTTATTTACAATAATTTAATGACGACTTAAGAAAGGGTTATTTACATTATATTTATAGAGGTCAAATATTTTATCAAGATCAAAATATTTATTTTGATATCAAATTATGGAGTTATTTTAATTTTGTATATATTTAACATTGAAAAGGATAAAATGTTGCTTGTTTTGATGATGATTTAAAATAATCATAATAGAACTAGCACAATCACTTAATTTGTGGCATAGGTCATAAGGTAAGTGTTATGAACAATTTAATCTATGTTGCAGTTGAGACTAGAGTATACTCTATGATGTAGGAGATATAGTCAACGTTTCGAGCCCTCCAATAAGGCTCATCATCAGGACAAAGATAATTGTCAAGGGAAGGATTAGGTCAAGTGATCCTATAAATAATTAAAAACAAGATAGTAAAGAAGCCGACATTTTGTTCATTACCAAGGCACAACACAAGAGACCAAGGTTGAAATAAATATAATGGTTAATTTGTAAATTATTAATAATCTTAGAAAATTAGAATTAATAAAGTTTAAACTTTAATAATTCATTAAAAAATTATTAAAATTGAAATTTTTAATAAAGTTGTAGTATTAATGAAATTTTAACTTTCATAATTTATTAAAACTTTATTAAAGGTGCAATTAAGTCTAATACTTCTTCATCTAGATATTAAGAACTTTTATTAAATTTAAAGGATCTAATTTAAAACTTTTATTATTATATTAATTTTCACAAAGTCTTTTTTAATGATGTTTGTTAGGTTATTATTATATTAATTTATTAAAATTGAAATTTTAATCAAGTTTTAGTATTAATGAAATTTTAACTTTAATAATTTATTAAAATTTTATTAAAGGTAAAATTTCTTAATCCAGGTATAAAGAGTTTTAGTAAATTAAAACTTTAATTATCTTAAGTAAATTAAAACTTTGATTATTATTAATTTTAACGGGGTTTTTTTAAAAGGTTTTAATAATGGTTTTAAGTAAATTAAAACTTTGATTATTATTAATTTTAACGGGGTTTTTTAATAAGGTTTTAATAATGGTTTTTTAATAAAGTTCTAATAGATTTTGATTAATAATTCAAAATTAGTAAATGTATAACGTTATTGGTTAATCTATTAACTAAGCCTTCGAAATGCTTAATTGTGTTTAATGCTTGGCAACTAGGCCCTACTTAGGACTAAGCCATCATCCCTATTGATGCAACTAGGGTTTTTGACAATTTCAATTACTTTCTTAATTTTCCTTTTGGGCTAGTGATCTATTTTGGCTAGCACCTTAGTTTCTTCAATTTTAATGTGGTGTTTGGTGTTATGGGCGTGTTCTACAAGCACTCATCTTTTTGTTATGTCATGGATAATGTCTGCTTTGTGCTCTTTGATTATGATATTAATTGATCTGCCAGTTTCTCCTATGTAGAGCATACCACAATGACAAGGAATTTGATACACACCTTTATGTGACTTGGGACTTACAGGATCTTTTACAGAGCAAAGGCATTTTCTGAGGTTGTTTGGTGGTGGAAATATCGTTATGATGTTCTTTTTCCTAAGACATCTAGCTATTTTCTCAGTTGTTCCTTTAATGTAAGGCAAAAACACTTTATGTTCCTCTTTGTCTTTGTTCTCCCTTATGCTATGTGTTCTTTGATTTTTCCTTTCTTATGAAATTTAATGGATTCTTTGTCATTGCCTTATTATCGATAAATATGCATGAACTACCCATTATTTCATATTGTAATTTGGTTGATAAGTGTTTTAGTATTTTAGGCCTCATTGCACATCACACCTACTTCTATAGTTACCGTCTTATAGCAAGAGCTATTGGCAACATCAAGGACATTCCCACCTCGTGGCTCTTGTTTTATATATAATAAGAGGATAAATGTTTGTTATTAAGGAATTGTTATCATTAATGTGATGAGTTTAAAATAGTAAAATGATAGAGTTCCTTCAATATTATGGATAGATTTTCCTCAATGGTTATATTTATATAATAAATTAGAAGTAATTATTAAGGAAATTAAGATGCTTTCGAGCAGTTAGTTTATAATGTATGCCCATGAGTTAGAAACAAAACCAAGATGGGGTTGGATATCTATATGTTATTATAAGTGAAAACAAAATTTATTTTATTTGAGTAACTATCCTTTGTAGTAAATTCTATAACCTTTCCATATGGATGCATCAAATGAGCATTTTCGTTGGAAAGTTATGCAATCCCCAATTCCATTATGAAGCATGTTTTAAGTTTTTATGATGTATTAATGCCTTCTTGTGATGTTGACATCGTGCATATTCACTTCATAGTTGTTAAGAAAACTCACAATTACATGTTGTGAGGATGCTTCGGTTTTGTACAATTGGTTTAGGAACTAAATCAAATATACTTGAGCCTTACATGTGCCAATTAAAGAATTTGGTTAGGGGATAGGGATAATAACTCGTTTATGTTGAAAAATAAATAAACCATAATAATAATAGATAATATTGGGCCATTAGATATTTTTCAAGGACAAGTATTGAAGGATTTAAATTAGTAGGCACCCCGTGGACCTCACTCATGACCTTTTCCCTTGATCGGGGAAAATTTTAAGAACCCCCCTAAATTTCTATGTATAATAATTGGGTGAATCCCCGTGATATATAGGAAAATATGAAGGCTATTTTATCAATGTTATATTATGTATATATAATTTTTTGGCGAATCTCTCATTGAATTATATAATCTTATAAAATCTTGGTGAATATTTCACTAAATTTTAAAACCTTGTAAAGTCCGGGTGAATCTTTCACTAAATTATAAAACCTTATAAAGACTTGGTGAATCTTTTACTAAATTATAAAATATTGTGAAGTCTTTCTGAATTTTTGGATAAACTTTAAAACCAAATATAGTAATCGGAAAACATATAAAAAAACCACTCTCTAAATTGTGGGCTTCGTGGCAATATGGAAGAAACAAGACCGACATTCTCAATTTTTCATCTAGCATTCCACATAATTCACATAGATGAAAATTAAGACACAAGAAAAGCAAAATAAATATGACATGCAAATTGCATGGAATATAACATGTGGTATCTCTCATTCAATAGTTAAGAACAAATTTCCAACCATGCATATGCCCAACTAGAAGACATATAACAAGAGGACACCAGAGAGTTAACCTTGACTCGGAAATGAGCAAGAATGTAAATGGTTTCGGGCACACGGTTTTGGTAGCCTGCGGTTTCTTGCTAGTTGTATTTGCATGTAAATAACCCTATTTATAGGGTTGGATTCCTCCATTGTAAGGTGCCAAGATGAGCAAGAAATATGCTCTTGGCGACCTTGGCCTAGTTTGGCCAAGGACCAATAATAGATCCATTATTGAAGGATGGTTTTTCCCTATGGGGTTTTCTAGGATAAATATGGTGTTGCTATTGTTGTTTGCTTGTGTTTTTCTTTATTTCTCTCGCGCATTTTTTATTTCCTAACCATGGTATCAGAGCTCGGTGTGTGTCAATGAGGTTGCCTGCAGATGTATGTGCAAAGGACGAGAAAGAGTCATATATTTATGCAGATTTAGAAAATACAATCTGTTTATTATTTTTGTGTTGTAAAGTATTGAAAGTTTTTGTACCTCTATTAAATTATTGAGCATGTGTTGTAAGGGGTGCATGATCGGTTGTACCCGACACCCCAATGTTTTTGGTTCCAAGTAAGAATTGAGTCCCTATGTTTTTTGGCCTACATGTATTGGATTAGGTGTGTCCCTATTATGTGTAGAAGAGGATGAGGATGTGGCATCAAGTTGTGGAATGAACCACATGGCTAACTATGAGGGTGTTAGGTGTACTCGTAGGCTAGCTTGATGTGGAATCAGAGAGGATGAGTCTTCGAATAAAGGGGGGAATGTGAGCTGGATTTATCTCTGAGTGTTGGGACCAGGTTATGCTTAAGGAAGATTCTAATGTATTGATGAACCACGTAAGTGAAAGGGATTCCTAGAGAACTGATGGTTACAACGGCTAAGCACCCATGTATTCCGGTAGATGGATTCCTTTTTATATAGACATCAATGATGAATTGTTTGCAGATACAAAAATCTTGTGGAAGTGCAGCACATGAAGGGCAACTTCAGGCGACAGAAATGAGATTTGAAAGAAGCAATGGTTATCCCAAAGGATTCTGGATGTAATAGCAATGAAAAAAAAATGGAGGTGAAAATGTGTAATCTACATGTAAATGGGATTTTTTAGTACTCTAGTTGTTTTGGGGGGGGTTAGATCCGAATCAATTTCCCAAGTCAAGTTTAAAGGGGGATTGTTAGGGTTAACCTTGACTCGAGAATGAGCGAGGATGTAAGTGGTTTCAGGCACACGTTTTAGGTAGCTCGTGGTTTCTTGCTAGTTGTATTTGCATGTAAATAACCTTATTTATAGGGTTGGATTCCTCCATTGTAAGGTGCCAAGGTGAGCAAGAAAGATGCTCTTAGAGGCCTTGGCCTAGTTTTGCCAAGGACCAATAATAGATCTATTATTGAAGGTTGGTTTTTCCCTATGGGGTTTTCCAGGATAAATATGGTGTTGCTATTGGTGTTTGCTTGTGTTTGTCTTTATTTCTCTCTCGCATGTTTTATTGCCTAACAAGATACATTAGTAAGGGCCTTTTTTACAATCTTAATTTTATTAGCAATTAATGAAGCAATCTAAGTAATGCCAATATTAGTACCTGTGAAATCATTTTTGGGTAAATGTTACTTAATAAATAGTTCTAGCCCATTTCGTAAGTTATCCAACTCATTAGGGCTAGCAATTGATGTGAGAATGTTCCAAATATCATTATCTAAATGTTGAATGAATAAAGTTTAAAATAGTATACGAAAGTGCATCATAATTATAGAGATCAATACTGCAAAATCAATGAAATCAACTCCCTTCAAGACAACAAGAGATAGAGAAAATACCCAATCAAATCAATAAGAACTGGGGAAGATTGGTCAATCTCCACATTTTCGTTGAATCAAGTTGCTTAAAATGGTCCCATAAGCAATACTACTAGAGAGAATTAAAAAGATCAATTTCTTCCAAAAACGCAAACCACAAAAAAATGTACAACTAAGTAGGGTACCATTTTGAACCACATATTTGTAATGTTGTACCAATCAATTACTTAGTCCAACCAAGTAGCTTATGCACAACTACACATTAAAATAAAAATAATTGTATGCACTAGTGGACATACATGTAAGGTGAACTTATGGCTCTTGTTACTTGGTGCAAAAATATCGAGTCCTTTTGAGGTTTGATTAGATCAACCATTTGGTGCATTATCCCTCTATCCCTGAGCACTGCCATGTGCAACTCAACAATAGCAACTCACTAACCACTGGAGAAACCCATGAATAGAGAAAATCCACTTCATCAATTGTCACAACCATTTTTGTATCCCCATCAAATTTAAGCATTAGATCCATCTAATTCATCCCCCAAAATGTGGAAACATAATCAGGTCTACTAGCTAGAAAATAGATGGGAATCTCTTGGCATTCTCGAAGGAAAAACAGTTTGCATCTCTCCTAAGAGAGCATAAACAAATTGGGAGAGGAATGTGAATGGTCATTAGAGCTAAGGAAAGGGAAATGATGGTATTCAAAACTTGAGGTCTATACAACGTAGGAGAATCATTGTAGCTTTGTGTCAAGGGAATTTATGAGTAAGAAAAAGTTGAGCATATAGAGAGGATTGCCCCGAAGGTCGAATGGATTAGATATTATTGGTCCATGGTTGAGGGAGTTAGCCTATTTCAAAATGTATCATGGAAGAAATCCAAGAGAACCATTGAAGAAGAAGACCAAATTGATTAGAAATTATTGGTAGTGAGGATTTCCCCTAAAAGACCAAATTGATTAGATATTATTTGTATGTGGTTGAATGAGATGTTCCATTCATGATGAATTGTAGAAAATATATAAGGGCATGTATTAATTGCCCCATGTCCCTTACTCTTGTGAATCTCATTCATATGAAATATGGAATAAGTTGGAAAAGTAATTTATTCGTATATCCAAATCTATGAAAGTCACACTAAGAGGCCAACTTAATACTCTTTATATATGGTATGGTCAAAATATAATTGCCTACAAAGCTAGAATGGATGAGTTAGTAGCTAAGTTAACATAATATGGTTAAAAGTAACAGATGATGAATTGATTGTTAATATGTTGACTCCCTGTGAAAAGAATACTTATTGATACGGTATGGTTCATATGTTGAAAAACAATGATAAGTTTGAAAAGATGAAGTTGCAAGATGTGTTTTTGAGTATGTTAGATTATGAAAAATATTCAGTCATGCAAATTCATCTAGTAAACCTACTGCATTTGTTGTTGAGTCATCTAAGGGCAAACACAGTCATGGAAAAAGAGCATCTTCAAGCCAAAACAACAGTCATCAACAAAATCAGAACCAACAAAGATATAGAGGCAAGAATAATTATAGAGGCAAAGGAAGAGGAAATCAACAAAGAAGAAGGGAAAATCATAATTTCAAAGGCAGTGGAAGAGGTAGAAATCATAATGCAACAAGTTCCAATGCATGTTACAACTATGGTGGAGTTTGACATTTTGCCAAAAATTGTCCATCACCTCCTCATCTTGGTTGGAAAACTAAACAACTCAGGGAACAAAGGCACATTTAAAGATGCTTCTCCATCAAATCTAGGGCGTATAGGAGGGTGAAATCCCAATCTATTGCAGACCTAACAAGTTTGAGGTGTCTTGTTGTACCATGTCCTATGGCGACATTTCTGGTATGTGGCAGTAGTACTTAAGGTAACCCTATTGCAACAACATGAAAGTTTTAGATATCAAATTGATCATGGAGTTTTCATTCCAATTGATCTATTTTTATATATCGTTTTAGGTCCTACCTCATTTGAAATCCTCTTTACACATGTTGAGACATTGAGATGATTTGGAGCACTTCCACATATTTGGCGGCTTGGTGTAGATTTCTTGGCAGTATGGAGATGATCCATTGATTGAAGTAATGTAGAGTTCCTCTTCACCTCCCACAAGTGTGGGGTATTCTTGGAACCTTTTACATATTTGTAAATGTGATGGGGATGTCATGGCACTTGTATACATATTTGGAGGAAACACTTGGATGAGGTAGCATTTCTTGGAAGGTTTCCATTGGTTAGAAGTGGGGTGTTTGGTTGTCCACATGTACCCCTTATATTGTGGAGAAACTTTTCATCTCCCACATGTGTGGGCACTTGGAGGACTTATCACATGCATTTTATTAGTGGTTTGGGTAGGGCTCTTCATCTTCTATCCCCATAAGGAGATATTGTAGCTTGAAAGAATCCTTTGGAGGTTAAGGAGGGCCACACATGTGGCAGCTTGGCACATTTTTCATGGACAATAAGATCCTCTTGTTGATGTGGACATGGCACCCTACTCGAAAGGGGATTTCTTGATATATACTTGATGTATTAGGGTTGGAGTCCTATTTTATTATTTGTTGGAGGATGATCCATTTTCCCTACTATTTTTAGGGTTTTAGGTGGAATCCATTCTTATTTTATTATTTGTTGGAGGATGATATTTTTCCCTCTTAGTTTTAGGGTCTTAGGTGGAATACATGCTTACAAATTCCAATGATCAAACATGTGGTTTAATATGAATTGCTAACAATAATGTGCAATGAATCATATTTTGATTGCATTTGGGGTAAAAATGATAATCACATTAGTAGACAATGTGATAAGTTAGAATTTGAGATTGCAACACTAAAATTGTACCTTGTAAAAGGGAAGGCCTTTTAGTCAAGTTTCACCTCAACCCTGACAATGATTACAACAAGGTAAGCAAGGTGTCACCCCAACACTGGCATCTTCTTATTGGAAGAAATTCGCCTTTCTTCAAAGATTACACAAGCATATTTGTACAAGTAATTTCTAGTCGTCAAATTAACCCAAGAAAAATAAAATAAAGATGATGAACCTCATATTGAAATACCCCTTAACTTATTTGATCTTCAACTAAAATTGGACTCCTATTCTTCCAACCATTCTTCCTTGGTCAATGCATCTCTTGGTATTTATATGCTTCTAAAATCAAACAATCCCTGGTTAGGGCACTCCTCATGATGCCACATGTAAGCTTATATTGTTAGGGAACACACCCCAAAGACCATCATTTCCTTTTCTCCATGATCACCCATAATAAATTATCTTTTCTCTTTCAAAATTTATCTTATATTATGGATTTTGGATGTTAGGCTAATAGAAGGATGGGAGATAGGGTGAGGAATGATTGGGAGATGGAATGACATAATAAAGTGAGGTTTTGTTGGTTGTTACAAGACTGCAAAAATGCATACCAACAAAGTATTTAACCCTAAATAAAATCATTTAGGCTAAAATATGACTCTCTCATGCAACGTTGATCCAAATTTTGATACCCTATATGGGTTTGAATGCATTGGAAATTTGGGTGGATTAAACATTTTGCCAAAAATTGTCCATCACCTCCAATGCATGTTTTAACTGTGGTGGAGTTGGTCATTTTGCTAAAAATTGTCCATCACCTCCTCAACTTCGTTGGAAAACTAAACAAAGCAACTGTGTACATGAAGTACAAGAAGAAGAAGAATCCAACCAGCAATAATGTCTTCTTTATTTCAACTTTGGTGGAAAACAAAGATAGTTGGATAATTGATTCAGGTGCTTCAAAGCACATGGCTCCAAAAAAAGGAGTATTTTCATGGCATCCAACCTCTTCACATTCTCCAATTATGTTGGTAGATAACACTTTTCATCAGGTGGAATGTATTGGACAAATTCCAATGATCCTAAACAATGGAGAAGTTAAGTATCTTAGGAATGTGCTTTGTGTTCCTAATATGCACGCCAACTTGATATATGTTATTCACTTAACCAAAAATAGTTACTTGGTTGATATGGATGGTGACAAGTGTTATATTAAGGATAAAGAAAGAGGACTTATTAATAGGGTAAAGTCAAAACTGGCGAGGTGGAGGTAGAAGTCAAAGTGGACCCAAAAGGCACAATTATGTAGGAAAACCTATAAATACTAGCATGGCAAGAAGTCCAATGTGCATAAGGTGAGGATGAACAATTAAGCTTCGTCACCACTGTCAATCCTGTGTGAACACCTAACTAACTCATCAGTGCACATACAAGCAACAATGTACATCATATATAAATTGTATACCATCCATATAATACTTGACCATATCCATCTAATAACATCTCAAACATGTCCAACTAATTGAACCAATCCCCCACACATGACCTGAAACACTATGCATATAATACTGCAAAATAGATGGGCAAAAACCACTATATCTGATTGAAATCTCACTGCCAACATACCCCATGGTGAAACTGATCAAAAATCAAAAATCGGCTTTGCCTCATATGCCACGCAAATATAACAAAATGGACCATTTTGCATGTGTTGCAAAATGTGGTCCAACAAGGAGCATCCTACAGGGTTCACATTGTTATATATCATATGATTACAATAGTGTTACATGATTCTTGGCCAGAGAACAGGATTACATAGTTAGCAAGTCATCCTATATAGGTTGTTAACACATAGACTCATAGGCTTGTGATAAAGCCCTAAATCACCTGCAACCCTGTGTAACTAGGGAGTTGTTTGTGATGGAGTTCAGCAAGGAGGAATTTATAAAATCAATGCAACTCCTAGTTATGCTTACAAACAAGTGACAATCTAAAACACAATTGTGGCATGAGAGATTTGGTCACTTGAATTATGACAGTTTTATAAAACCAACTTCTATGGTTGAAGGAGTTCCACACTTGGATAAAATTGAAGGTGGAACATGTGAAGGGTGCTTATATGGAAAACAACAATTACATAGTTTTCCCAAACAATCCTCTTGGAGAACAAATTGTCCACTTACAATGTTTGTGTCCCAATAAAAATCCATCCTTAGGAGGTACAAAGTATGCTCTCACTTTTGTAGATGATTACTCAAGATACACTTTGTTGGCTGCTTCTTGGACAGACCCGGGTTTTAATGATGCGCAGCAACAAAACCCCTTGGCGCACTGGCCCTCTCGGAAAACGAGCTGTGCAGCAGCTCGAGGTCTCACCCGAAGTGGCTATGGGGGGCTAAGGAATCAGGTTTCCTTAACCTTGGCGATGCGACGATCGCTTGTTCCCTTGACGACTTCTCGAAGCGGAAGGTCCGACCCTGCTCAGACTTCCGAGCGCAGAGCGCTCAAACTCCTCTTCTGCAGCCCTGCTGCGCGGTATTTCCACTCGTGCGCTGGGACCGGTTGTCCTCTGCGCCGATACCCCGTGTATCGTTTCCGCTTGCGCGCCCGGCGCAGCAACGCGTTCCACTATCGCTGCGGCGACAGTGTCTTACGGTGTCCTCCGACACTTAGCAATTATAAGTCCCACGGAAGCTTCACGAACTCACTCAGCACACTCATAAAGATAATACGGCATTCAGGTATACTCAGTAAACTAAAGCAGGCAATCACTTCAATCATAACATCATAACATCGAGAAATATGAAGTCCACGGGAGTTTCTTATATTAACCCGAAAATGATAGATTCATACAATATGCTGCGCACACAGCTGCAGCCTTAGATCTTTCCAGGAAACTCCACGCACACAGCTGGGAGCCCTTCTCTCGATCTAGTCTCTTCTACAAAGATTACAAAAGCACAGACGTCGACTCAGACTGTCTGGCGACTCAGGGATTAGCTTCACTGCTAACCAGCTCTAACTCCTGTTTTCTAGCAACACGGTAGAAAACAATCAACAAGGTCGTAACAGAGGATGATCAACTCGATCTATCCTTCTTACATCTAGCATCAATTATCTTAGCTAGCTCACTCAGAGGCTTAGCTAACTGACTCTAATTAACCAATTCACAGGCTAGCTAGCTAATTGTCTAACCCACTAACTGAGTAACATCTACCCTTCACAATTATACATATATATAGGTGGCCATGGCGGTCGCACCTTTACAAAACTGTGGGCCTTTCCCAGCAGTAATCCCCAAAAACCCTAACCACGCACATGGCTAGGTGTATTGTAGGCGCCGCTTGCAGTCATGTTGCCGCTTCCTGCAGGCTCCATGAATTCCGGCGCAGCTTACGGGTATGGGCGCCTTGTCCTTCGCCTTCAATGCTTTGGTCCGTTGCTCTTCCTTGATCCGAGCAACCATAACTTCTGTACTTAGCCTTAAATGAGGGTAGCTGAGCCCTCTACTCCATTGCTTCATTGATTATGGTAGCTGGGCTTTACACTCGGCTACCTTCATTCTCTTCTGACGTGCGCGTGAGCTCCGCGATTTCCGGTCCGTAATCTGCGCTGAGATTATCCATCTGGCACCGTACTGCGCACCGTCTGCTTCAGTTCCAAAATTGGCGCTTATTCAAAACTTAGCACTCTTCCATACTTGTGCTTTTTCCTCAAAATTCGCAGCTTTTACCATAGCTGCGGCCTTGGCTCCAACAGGCCCCTAACACTTACTTGTGGCTCGCCCTCGAGCCACTCGCACTAGCGCGTGGTCGCTTTACTTGCGCATCTGCTTTTGCTTGTGTTTGCGCGAATGCTTTCTTCCACTGCGCAATAGCGTGGTCCAATTCATCAACACATTCCACAGCAGTCTGCACCGTTTCTGCAGTGGCTTCTTCTTTAGTGATGGTATCAATCACCTCTTGAGATTCAGCAATCTCTTTGATTTTTGCCTCGACTTGACCCACGATATCAGCATACTCATCCATGAATGGTTAAATGTTGTTGGTGAGCTTCTCATCTTCAGTTCTGAGCTTGTGCAGTTGCTGTTGCATTTTGCGCACTTCACCCATTTTCTTCATTTTCGGTAAGCCTGTTAAGGCCTTAGCTTCTTCAGTCAGAACAGTTAGGGACTGTTCTGCGGCTTGCACCTGTTCCAAAAGACCAACTTTAAAAGGGAGCTTCTCAAGCTCCGTCCAAGCTTCCATAGCTTGGTTCATCAGGTTCTCAGCTTCCTGTATTCTGTCTTTCGTCTGTGTGGAAGCTCTGCTCAGTGCTTCAAATTGTACCTGCGCATCATCCGTAAACTGCGCGGCAACACGAGCTTCTAGCTCAGCGATCTGGGTTCTATGGCCCTCAGCCATAGCAACTATTTCTTGCTCCAGGGTTTTCACCCTTCCTCCAATAATTTGAACTTTTGCAACCAAAGGGAGGTCTGGTTGAATCTCGCAAGCCGGCAATTCCTGGGCAAGCTCATCTACTGCGTTTCTAATGCCAATGTCTTGCGCCTCATAAAGTGCAAGTTTCTCGGATATATTCTTATGGCTTGCCTTCAACTCTATCTCCTGCGATTGCAGTCGTTGATTTTCCTGGAATGTAGAGAGCTCTCTAGCTCTCAACTCAAGAGAAACTTTCTCATGCACTAGCTGTAGAGTCTCTATAGGAATTAGAGACAAATTGATTTCAACGGGCCCAACGGCGCTTACCTGTAGTGCAGCTAGCGGATCTGGAAGTGTCATGCTGGTAGGCGGAATATGCACGACAGTATGCCTTTCTATGAGTTCTTCAACTCGCTCGGCACTTGGAATTTCTTGTGGCGCTTGCGAAGTAGATGCTGGCGCATGGGTCTGCGCAATCCTTCCTGCGAGACCTTTTATTTCCACAAACTGTAGGTCTAGAGCACTTCTGATGTGAGCATGCGTGTTCCTCATCTCGCGAAATTGCTCTTTCAAATACTGGTCGATCCCCGAGGGAATGGCCTCAGAGGGATGCGACACTTTCTGTTTCTTGGTGGCTGGCTCTGTCGAGCCTTCATCGCTTCTTTGCTCAGGGGCTTCCTTTCCCTTATCCTTCTCTTGCGCAGCGGCGGGTGGCATCGCGGCTGCGATGTCGGCTGCTTCTCTCCATTCGTCCGACCAAGACTTGATAGTTTCTTCGACATCTTCGGTGGTCATCCTATAAAGACCTACGGCCCATTCCTCTTGAATGCCGCAGGGACGGAGGTAAAGTTGATGTAAGTCGGCAGTAAAGGCCAACTTTCCTTCATATATTGTCGCTGTCTCCTCACTCAGCCTTGGAATTTCCTGAATGGTATCTCTGAGGAGATACTAGTATTCACAAAATACAGCGCGGTTCATCTTGCGCTTCGTGGGATTAGGGGATTCCCAAAGGTTTACATAGCGAATTCCGGCAGGTTCTCCTGCGCGGCGCGGAAGGAACTGAGTGTTCGGGGGCTCCTTCCACCCGACGAGAGCACATAGAATTAAAATCCAAGAAAAATGGAACGACTGACGGGGGTTATCTTGAACGTTCCGGCAGTCTTCCAAAAAAGAATTGAGGAGGAAGAGGCACCAGTTGTACTGCTCTCCCTCCGCAGCTGCGATGGCAAGTTCCACGACAGCTCCAGTAACTTCCTTTGGTCTGCACTTCGTGAGAAGTCTGCCCGCGAGCAAACTTCCTGTAAATCTCAGTGCTTCGTCTTCTACTATTGTGAGGTCATAAGCCCGACCTCCTCTTGTAAGGTTGTATTTCTGGACCAGCTTTGCAACCAGTTTTCTATCCTTCTCCTTTCCCATAAAATGGATATTGGGGTCCTTACCAGCCTTAGACAGGCCAGTAATGTGATGAATCAAATCGACGTTTAAGTCGATTGGCCTCCCGAGCCAAAGGTAACCTCCATGAACGCAGGATAGCAGTGTCTTAACGACTGCGTTCACTTCATTGCTATGCCCGAAATGCGGTAGCTTTAACAGGTTCAGGAGCCCAGGGCGCTCAAGATTTACTGCAAATCCCTTCGGGATAAATTCGTCAACCTTTCTGGTGGGATTATGCACTACCGTCAGATATCGGTCTAGCTGGAACTGAGGATATGTCTTGTAGTCTCCAAGGTTGAAATCAGATAACTTGACCAGTGGAAGGTGTCCGAGCAGGGACCCTTCTACTCGCACGCCGGCCGGTAATGGAGGTAACGGAAGCGGATACTTTGCGTTCTTCGAAATATGCACCTCTGGTGCATCGTCTGGTCGCGGCGGAATATAATTCACCATAGTCGCCAACGGCTCTGGAACGGGCTCTTCTGGCTGCGACGGAGACGCTCTTGTAGCCGGAGACTGTCTGGGATCCTGGTAACCAGGGTGTACATAAGTCGAAGCGGTCATGGGGGTAGTCATGCCGAAATCTAGGCCTCGGCGCAGGAATTGACGAACAACTTCTTCGGTTGACAGGTTCTCCGTCGTGAACGGGTATAGGTAACACGAACTTTGGACAAGAACAATGGAACGGGGTGGGATATGGACGCTGACTACAAGGAAGACACTCTGCACGACTCGGCTCTGAAAACAATAACTCAGATTCTCAAACAAGACTATGCAGCTCGAGAAAAGTAACCCGAAATTATACAAGTGTGGGGTATTTATAGCAAGGTGATAGTAAATGCGGGCAAGTGGGGTTACTAGCTATAGGCGGCTATGCATGAGTTGACAACCCTACGATCCCCCTCGCCTCTGCGGTGCATTTACTGTGATGGACGGGTTCTGACAGGCTTCCGGGAGAAGCTAAAACTTTCGGCCCATGGGTTAAATGCAAATCTTACGGAGATCACTTCGAATCTGTCAGAGCGGCTACACTTAAATGCCGGGTTTATCCTTCATTTATTTCAGACGTGGCTACATTACTGCTGTAATTCAAAATTTTCGGCGGGTCATTTCAACTTAGGGAACTGTGCCTATAGGTGTCCACAACAAAACTTCAAGCGGCAAATTGACACAGGGAACTTCGCAAGAGCGATAGTTCAACGGTCCGGGAAGAACCTTCGCAAGAGCGCAACTAGGTTCGCTCCAACCAAACTTTAGACATGCACGGATGTTTCTAGCAACTGCGCAGGGAGCCGGAGACTGAGTGTCTCGCAACTTCCGTGTAGACTGAATGCGATGCCTCTTTCAACTACACTGGGCATCTGCATCTCTTGATCAGCTATTTAAGTCGACAGGGCGGAGTGGCCGTCGCGGTAAAGCTTGAGCCGACTCTCGTTGATCTTTGTAGGTAGTACTTCTCCATTCAGCTTTGCAAGCTGAACTGCTCCTCCTTCTGTTATTTTTATCACCTGAAAAGGGCCTAACCAGTGTACACGAAGCTTGCCTGGAAACTTGATGAATTTACTATCATAGAGGAGTACCAAGTCTTGTTCCTGAAAGACTTTATTCTTAATGTGCCTGTCATGCCAAGCTTTCTGTCTTGCCTTCTGTACCTGTTGATGGAATCCAGCTAAGAGTCTGTCTTCCTCTAAGGCAAGCAATTGTGAGAGTCTTTCACTCATGGTATCCGTATCTGTCATTTCTGTAATTTGCGCAATTCTGAGACTGGGAATAATGTATTCCATAGGCATAACTGCTTCTTGTCCATACACCAAACTGAAAGGTGTGTGGCCTGTTAATTTCTTGCAGGTAGTTCTATAAGCCCATAATACAGCTGTGACTCTAAGGTCCCAATCATCTCTTTGTTGGTTACAGATCTTTGTCAGGGCATTCTCAAGAATTTTATTGAATGCCTCCACCGTACCATTAGCTTGAGGATGGTAGGGTGTACTCTTATGGTGACTAATTTGGAATTCTTCAGTAAGGGCTTCTATAGTCTCATTAAGGAAATGTGTACCCTGATCACTCATTAGAATCAGTGGACATCCAAATCTAGTGATAATATTCTCAAAAATGAACTGCGCGGCCGTGGCAGCGTCGCAGTTCTTAACTGGCTTAGCCTCAGCCCATCTGGTGAGGTATTCAGTAGCTGTGATGATGTATCTTGCGCCGGTTCTTTTTCCTGGTGGGTTGATAGGACCTACAAAATCAATGGCCCATTTATCAAAAGCACGCAGTGTTATCTGGGGTCTTAGCGGCATTTCATCTCTTCTTGAAGGTTTTCCTATTCGCTGGCACACATCGCAACATTTGCAAAATTCCTTAGTATCCTTATGCAATGTCGGCCACCAAAGACCTGCGGCTAAGATCTTCTGAGCAGTCGGCTTTCCTGCGAAATGGCCTCCTGCGGTACCTGAGTGCACTTCTGCGATGATAGAGTTTTTTCATGCGGTAGGATACATCTGCACAAGACTTCATCGGGGCCCAACTTATAAAGCTGGCCTGCTATCAAAGTGAAGCCTGCGGCTTTGGCGACAAGTTGTTTCTTCTGCTGGATTGTAAATTCAACTGGCGCTTGTCCAGTAGTAAGAAACTCAAGGATGTCGGAATAATATTCATCTGCTGCTTGAATAGAGAACAACTGCGCGTCAGGCAGATTGTCCTCCAGATTTGTAGGTTCCTCTCCTGACTCGATCCTAGATAAGTGGTCAGGTCCTGCATTCAATCTTCCTGGCTTTACAATAACCTGAAAATCATATTCTTGAAAGAGCAGTAACCATCTGCAAATTCTTCCCCCTAACACTGGCTTATTGACCAAGTATTTCAAAGCATAATGGTCAGTATACATTTTAAAATGTGCGCCCAGTAAGTAGTGTCTGAACTTCTGTAGGGCGTACACCATAGCTAGTCCTTCTCTTTCTGTAGTAGTGTAGTTTTTCTCGGTTGTGGACAACTTTCGACTAGAGTAAGCAATGGGGTGATCGATACCTCCTTCTCCTGGCTGTGTAAGTACGATCCCCAATGTTATTGAAGAAGCATCGACATGAACATGAAAGGGTTTATTCCAGTCTGGGAAAACTAGAATTGGCGCAGTGATCATCTTGTCTTTAAGTGTGTCCAAGCTCTGTTGGCATTCTTCTGTCCATTGGAATTTCGAATTCTTTTTCAGCAATCTTTCCATAGGTGTTGTGATCTTTGCATATCCCTTGATAAATTTTCTGTAGTATCCAGTATGTCCCAATGTAGTGCGTAATTGCTTGACTGAGTTGGGCGCCGGTAAATTAGCGATGATGGCAACCTTCGCAGGATCCATCAGGAGTCCTTGTCTGCATACAATGTGACCCAACAAAATACCAAAAGGAGCACAGAAGATACATTTTTTCAAGTTAAGGGAAATCTGATGTTGTCTACATTTTTCTAGCATCATTCGCAGGTTTGCTATATGGTTCTTTAATAAGCCAAATACAGTCCAGTCATCAAAATAGACTTCTAAGAACTTATGGATGAATTCTTTAAAAACAGCAACAACGACTCTAGAGAAGATAGCAGGAGCGTTTTTAAGACCAAAGGGCATTACCGTGTACTAGAATGAGCCCCATTCAGTCGCAAAAGTAGTCTTATGGCGGTCGTCTGGATGAATTCTGATCTGATGGTATCCCGAAAATCCATCCGTGAAGGAGTAAGCCTCTTGTCCTCCAACATTATCAAGAACTTCATCTGTAAAGGGCGTAGGAAATGGATCATGCGCTGATGCGTCATTGAGTTTGCGCAAGTCCACGCAAATTCTTATTTCACCTTTTGTCTTCTTCTCTTGTACAACCATAGGGCTAATCCAATCGCTTTCTTCGACTGGCTCAATAATACCTGCTGCGAGCATCTTGTCAATTTCTTCTTTGACTTTTTCTTTATAGCGCGGGTTCAACCTGTATGGGCGCTGCTTTACTGGCTTGGCATCTGGTTTCAGAGGTATGCGCATCACTCCTAAGTCTCCTAGGATGCCTTTCATTTCTGTGAACTTGGTAGGAAAGATATCCTGGTAGTCACGTAATAAATCTGAAATATGCGCAACAGTTTCATCATCCCAATAATCTCCTATAGAAGCAAACTTGGGTTCGGCTTCTGTACCAATGTTAACCTTTTTGAGCTTGATCTGTTCTATAATGGCAGGGATATCAAGCTGAGGACCTTCAACATCGCGCGTGCCTTCTGATTCTGGAATATTGATGTTGCGAGGATAATCCTCCTCTTCTTCAGTGGTGAAATTATAGCATTCCAGGGCATGTTCTATCTGGACAGCCCAATCTGGTTGGGAATATTCTGGTAATAGACATGGTTCAAATACCTTCTTTTTAATACACTTCAGAGCCTGATCAATACTGGGATGCTCTGACTCAAAGCTGAAGGTAAGTTGAAAACTTTATATCATAAGAGGCCAAGTAAGAGTGCCTCTGCGCAATTCTGTTTCAGTGTACCAGTTCCTTGGAACTGTGTCCAATGTGTGGATGAATAGGTGAACCCACTCATCGTCCAGAATATCTGACCATTGCTGAATGCATGCTTCAATGTGTGACCTGGGGTCACTCTGTCCCTCGTATTTGCGCGACATTTCTGCTGTAGTGTCCTGGAATCTGCGCAGTATCAATCTGCGACAGTCTTGCCATGTGTGAATATTCTCTTTATGCGCACCCCACCATCTTGCGGGTGTGGCGCGTAGTGATACATCCAATGCCTGTATGCGCTGCTGTTCTGGAAGCTGTTGTTCATATGCCTGTATGAATGCATTTACGTTAGTTAGACCATCAAAAATTGGAGTGTCAGCCAATTCTGTGCCAATCCATCGAATGGATTTAGTCATCATGGCGCAACGTCTTGTAGACACCTCATGTAAGCGATTCTGCCAGTTTTCCAATCCTGCATCTGAGTCTGATGTGCACGAACTATCGCATCGCCAGCTGATATGACCATCTGCTGTGGGATTGACATAGTCACTCTGACTAGCAGTCATCTGATACAAACTTTCCATTTGGCGCGCTTCTTCTTCTGCCCGAATGGGTTCTATATACCTTGGTCCTTGAATAGGATCAAGCGGTGCAATGACCCTAATCTGGTCATCCTCAAAGGTCATCTGTCTTTTCTTCAAATTGATGACAGCCAAATTATCAAATGCCCAGTCTATACCTAAAAGTGCTGGGTAAGGTCTACTATCATCCAGGATTTTGATTACTTCAAAGTCTGCAGAACTTCTTACTCCCTCAATATCAATAGGTACATTGGGTAATCTGCCCAGTGGAGAGACTCGTTGCTGGTTCGCGAGTCTTAGCTGGATGGGGGATCTGGTAAGTTGGGGACTTCCCATCTGTTCCCATGTCTGCATGGTGAGAACATTAAATTCTGAGCCCAAATCTAAAATAACTTCGTCCATCTCAAATGCTCCAATCTGCGTTGTGAGCCTCATCTCTTTTCCAGTTCTAATGTGACTCCCAATCTGATGAACAGCACGCTGCGGCGTGTTCGTCGAAGCAGATTGTTGACATTTATCCAATAGGTGTTGAAGTTCCATAGTTGCTTTTTCATTGCGCAACAACTTTAAGCAGTTCCTTAGGAAATTTTGTACAGTACCTAGTGCATCTTCTTCATCGGGCCTTCCAGATGTAGTGGCCTGTTCTTGTACCAGGTTGTCTTGTCTTGGCACTTGCGATCTAATATCATTATGCGGAGTTGCGACAGAACTTGAAGCTCTGGGATCTGAGAAATACTCTTGGGCTTGCTTGAATGCTTCTTTTTGCTTCTGCAGATTAAGTGGGGCTGGTTTAATATTAGCGCGGCGCACCCATTGCGTCGCTTGCTTTCCAGTTCCCAAATCTGGCGCACCAGTGGTTGTTCCACTGCGTGTCACAATATTAACTGTACGGTCTGGTTCCATTTTTTCTGCTCCGATCAATTGAATATTCTGGTTGACCTGTGGCGTCTTTGCTTGCATTTTAGTGATCAATTGAGGGCATTCTTCAATGATATGATCATAAGATTTACAATATCTGCAAAGGGTTGTAGGGTTTTGGCAATCTCTTGCAAAATGACCTTGCGCTCCACAATTATAACAAGTGACCTGGCCTCTTCCGCGGCCAAAATTTGTTGTACGTCCACGGCCTCTGTAATTTCTTGTTCGACCGTCGCGAGTTTGGTCATACTGTGGACCTGCTACGGGTCCTTGTGCTTCTGACTGTACTCTATAAACATCATGTTTCCTTTCCATCATAAGGTCATATGCTCTGCAATTGTTTTCATCATGGCCTACTGATTTACAGAAATTACAATATAGATTCTTTGGAGTTTGTACATATTTCTGAAGTAAGTGACATTCTTGTGGTCTATGACCTCTAGTTCTACAGATTTCACACCAAGGCCCCTGTGGCTGTGGTAAAGGATTAGGTGCTCCAGTTGCAATATACTCTATGAAAACGGGACAATGGTCTTTTGAATGACCTTGTGCTTTACATTTTGTACACCATATTTCTTCCTTAACATCCTTGCCTTTCTTAATATCATGCACTTGCAAGGTTAAGTTTGCTAATTGGTTCTGCAATTGCGCAACATCGTTGCTTGTTCCAGCAATTGGTGAAGCTTCTAGTTTCATAGCCATATCTAGGGCTTGTTCTTGAGTAGTAAGATTATGTTGCATAAGAGGAAGTCTAATGTGTGGAAGCAGCGCAGCAATGAACCATTCCTTATGCTGTTGTGGTGCAAACTCAAAGCTTACTTGATCTATCAAGGCTTTGAACTTCTGGTCAAAGTCCCATACTGATTCTGTAGGTAACTGCTTGATGTCTTTGAGCTCTGTTATACACTGTGATTCTGATTTAGGTTTCTTGAATTCTCTAATCATAGCATTTCTTACATCAGCAAGCGTTCTATTCTGTGCTGCTGAGTATTTCATGAACCAAGTTAAGGCTCTTTCTCTTAGTGTGGTTGCTAACTGAACCAGTTTAACAGCATCATCATTAATTTGCTTAATTGTCCAAATGGCTTCACATAGGAACCAGTGTTGCTCAGGGTCTTCTATCCCTGTTCCTCTAAAAGTTGGTAGTTTCATGTCATCACCCATCTTTCTTGCGCTAGGTTGAGGTGTAGGTGCTGTAGCAGTGCTTCTGGGCTGGTTGAACAAAGGTGGTACAGAGGTACTAGAAGTACCGTGTGGGCTACTAGAAGGTGTTACTGCAGGATTATACTGAGCTTTGTCTGGATTTTGCGGTGTAAAAGGGTGGTAAGGGATATGAACACTCCCTTGTCTTTCTATATGACTTGCTCTAGGAACTTGACTGTCTTCTGGGCTCGACTCAAAAGAATGTTGGTCAAGGCCTACTTTATACCGTTTTCCACTTCGAGTGCAACCAATAACTTCAGGATCACTATCAGAATCTACAGACATTACTTGTCTATGCTATTCATCTGAAGCTATACATAGTTTTGCTTTTTCATACAGAAGCATCTTAATCGATAAGTTCAAAGAATTCAGGAACTTACCTCTGTGTGCTTGAAAGAAACTCCTCTCAGCTTCACTGAAACTCTTTCTTGTATCCACTGCAAATTCAGTGATGAAACCTTCCAGCAGACTATTCAACCAAAAGTCTACTGCGCGGGACACAGAATTGTCTACCCGCTTCAAAATAGTGACTAGCTCAGGGGTCCAAGCGACTGGTCGATCAATATGCACAGTGGGTCTAGTATCTGCTAACTTGGCTATCCAAGCATGTAACTCAAGTGCAAATGTGACAAAGAAAATTTCATGAAGGTCAGTATAAATATACTTCTGCAACCATTCTTCTGTCTGGAGTCTAGAACTTCTATTTTCTTGTTCAGCGAACTCTTTAGCCTTTAAGTCGAACCACTCCTGAATTTCTGTAGTTGTAGGATTCCAGTAACACATTTGTTAGGTGAGCAAGTCTCAAGGCAACAGAACCATTTGTTGGCTCCTCAATCAGAAGTCGTAAGGCAACGGAACCATTTGTTGGCTGCTTCTTGGACAGACCCGGGTTTTAATGATGCGCAGCAACAAAACCCCTTGGCGCACTGGCCCTCTCGGCAAACGAGCTGTGCAGCAGCTCGAGGTCTCACCCGAAGTGGCTATGGGGGGCTAAGGAATCAGGTTTCCTTAACCTTGGCGATGCGACGATCGCTTGTTCCCTTGACGACTTCTCGAAGCGGAAGGTCCGACCCTGCTCAGACTTCCGAGCGCAGAGCGCTCAAACTCCTCTTCTGCAGCCCTGCTGCGCGGTATTTCCACTCGTGCGCTGGGACCGATTGTCCTCTGCGCCGATACCCCGTGTATCGTTTCCGCTTGCGCGCCCGGCGCAGCAACGCGTTCCACTATCGCTGCGGCGACAGTGTCTTATGGTGTCCTCCGACACTTAGCAATTATAAGTCCCACGGAAGCTTCACGAACTCACTCAGCACACTCATAAAGATAATACGGCATTCAGGTATACTCAGTAAACTAAAGCAGGCAATCACTTTAATCATAACATCATAACATCGAGAAATATGAAGTCCCCGGGAGTTTCTTATATTAACCCGAAAATGATAGATTCATACAATATGCTGCGCACACAGCTGCAGCCTTAGATCTTTCCAGGAAACTCCACGCACACAGCTGGGAGCCCTTCTCTCGATCTAGTCTCTTCTACAAAGATTACAAAAGCACAGACGTCGACTCAGACTGTCTGGCGACTCAGGGATTAGCTTCACTGCTAACCAGCTCTAACTCCTGTTTTCTAGCAACACGGTAGAAAACAATCGACAAGGTCGTAACAGAGGATGATCAACTCGATCTATCCTTCTTACATCTAGCATCAATTATCTTAGCTATCTCACTCAGAGGCTTAGCTAACTGACTCTAATTAACCAATTCACAGGCTAGCTAGCTAATTGTCTAACCCACTAACTGAGTAACATCTACCCTTCACAATTATACATATATATAGGTGGCCATGGCGGTCGCACCTTTACAAAACTGTGGGCCTTTCCCAGCAGTAATCCCCAAAAACCCTAACCACGCACATGGCTAGGTGTACTGTAGGCGCCGCTTGCAGTCATGTCATCGCTTCCTGCAGGCTCCATGAATTCCGGCGCAGCTTACGGGTATGGGCGCCTTGTCCTTCGCCTTCAATGCTTTGGTCCATTGCTCTTCCTTGATCCGAGCAACCATAACTTCTGTACTTAGCCTTAAATGAGGGTAGCTGAGCCCTCTACTCCATTGCTTCATTGATTATGGTAGCTGGGCTTTACACTCGGCTACCTTCATTCTCTTCTGACGTGCGCGCGAGCTCCGCGATTTCCGGTCCGTAATCTGCGCTGAGATTATCCATCTGGCACCGTACTGCGCACCGTCTTCTTCAGTTCCAAAATTGGCGCTTATTCAAAACTTAGCACTCTTCCATACTTGTGCTTTTTCCTCAAAATTCGCAGCTTTTACCATAGCTGCGGCCTTGGCTCCAACACACTTGGGTATATTTTCTCAATAATAAATTTTAAGTGTTTTATTATTGTTGTTGTTATCAATTAATTAAAATAATTCAAGAGTTCAGTTGAGGATGAACAAGGATTGAACATCAAAAGTCTTGAGAACAGATAATGGTGGCGAATACACTTCAAAACAATTTCAAGAATTCTGGCAAAGCCATGGAATTCGTCATCAACTAACTGTGGCGTATACTCCTTAGCAGAAAGGAAAAACAAAACAATAATAGAGATGGAAAGAAGCATGATTGAAGGAAAAGAATTGCCCAAGTATATGTGGGATGAGGCAGTGCATACTATTGCTTACTATAAAAAACCCAAACTCACATTGTTGCCCCATATTTATGCCATAAATAACCAAAATCATGTTGAAATAATCATCATAAACATGCTTCTACCAACATTCACAAACCAAACCAAGCAAATATTTATTGATGACAAAGTAAATACATTGAAATATATAAGCATGATACATATGTAATAATAATAATAAAATCTATTCATATCCAAAAAAATAGTAATAGCCCTGAATATATAACATGTATTCCTCACCGTGTCCAAAAGTACTATCATCACCACGACAAAACGAAGAAACCAAACCAACTAAGCATAGGAATTAGGTGATATAGGTCCTAGGTGAGAAGAGGAACAAGGTTGGGCACTACTCAGGCCTTTAGGGTAGGATGTGGGTGAATGGTCACCTCATGATGCATGCCATCACAAAAATCCGACCCTCGTGTTTTCTTGATGAGGTGGGGTTGCACAAGGGAGAGTCTGAGAATCAACAAAATCATGTATGTGGATTTTTGACAAAGAAACAATGGAAGGGTAAAAAACAACCAATATTACACCAATGTCTTGTTAAAGTCCTTGAGGAGTCAAGGGTGAATCTAAGTCAACACTTTTTCAATTTATTAAGTACATGGGTAGATTTAGGAATCAATTTATCAAGATAAGGTTGGTGTGGGGGAGAAGAATAATTTGAGACAAAATAGGAAACCTTGGTAGACCCACCCCAACTATTGGATTTATGCCAATCAATAGGATTTCACCCATTATCATTAGTAGTAGGTAAATGTTGTCCAAATTTCCATCAGAGATTAACATTTGGTACAAAAGGTAGGAGAGTATTGATCATGTCTTGTATACTAGGATGTGGTTACAAATAAGGTGGAAATGGAATGATATGAGGTTGTTAATTTGGTCAATCACCTGAAGATAAATGGTCAATTTTAACTAATTGTGTCATGTCCCAAATTTGGCTTTGGGTCACAATGGCCTAAGCAAATTGGCCCTATTCATTAGAGTTTGTCAAATTGATGCTAAAGGTCAAATAATTGCCAAGGAGGAAAATTACTAGTTTCCTAGGATTGGGGTGGAAGCTTTGGGATTTGGAATAATGGGGATAATAAATGATGTTGGAACATTAGGATGGCATAAATATTTAATAAAGGATATAAATAAATATATACAAGTGAAAATCAAAGTGGCATTTGATCATGAAGACACATGGAGGAAGTGGGACCCACACAAGCTAGAATTTATGTGCCACATGGCATCCTCTTCTTGCAATTTTGAATCCATGGGAAGCCTAATGTTCTTGGGATGAGTTATAAGGTCAATAATAGTTGGCATGAGTCAATGAGGTCGAAATATAGAGAAAGAGTAACTCCCATGGAAGAGGAAGAGGCAATTTGGAGCTAGTGAGACACTTGGGCTAGATTCCCTAGCTCTATGACAACAATGATGAAGATGCTATGACACCTATGACACAAATCAGACCTGAAGGCTAACATATGCATATATGACATGTCAGGGCTAAAAATAGACTCCAAGAGGGCGCTCAAGGGTGTTAGGGCAGCTAAGGTTCTTCCACATGTGATTTGGTGGAAGTGGGAGACTAGGAATTGTTGTACACGTGGCGTTCTTTGGAATCTCTTCCCAAATTGAGTTGGAATGAGTCTCTTGGAAGGAATTCGACCCATGGAGGACATTAGAAGTTTATAAATGTCAATAAAAAATAATGAAACCAACTTTTGATCATTTGTAGAATTTGCAATTGCATTTGTGAAGAGGGAGAGCTAGTGGATGACTAGTTTCTTGCCTTAGCCAATTTCAAGGGTGAAAGATTCCCATCCAAGTTGGTAATTGGAAAGGCCATCCAGACCTTCCATTTGGATCTTTAATGGAGTCTTTATTTTAAGGTGTAAGCTACAGGGAAGCTCATGGTTTCTTCTATTGCAGCTCACTCTTCAACCATTTCCAGTTTTGATGGCATATTCTTGATCCTTGAGGGAGGGCATTTTTGGTGAGCTATTGTACTCTTTGGGGGAACTTGTAATGCCCCATTTCTTTTTTAATATGAAGTAAACACTTTTTTATTCATCTCCAGAAATTTTCAAGTCGAAATTCCAAGTAGAAATGTGTAAATCTCATTTTTAATGAAAGAACAGTGCCATTTCCCCACTACCTTGTTGTGAACCAATGTATGGCTAATGATTTTGAATGAATGGATGATTCTCTGATGCATTTGTGATTAATGGAATTCCATGGATGTATTTTACAAGTTTAATGTACTGTACTTGAGCATTTGAAGTATTTTTACTCAGTTTAATTGCATTGGGAGAAGAAATAGTGTCATTTCCCCAAGGGTCGAATTGGTGATTTTTGCAGTTGAATGGGAGAGGGTTGGAATAGATATAGTAATCAATTAATGGTGCACATGAGAACTTAATAACATCCTTAATACATTCCCTACCTTTGTTCATAAATTTGAGTGGGTTTGGAGGCATTTGGGAAGCCAATTTCAGTACTTACCCCAGGGGGATTTGAACCCCAGATTACTAGTAAAATTGCATACTTGGTCCAGAATATTAAGAGAGTTTGCATAGATATTTTGGTGGCCATATCTCATCCCTGAAAATCATATTCAAGTCTTAATATCATTCATACACCTTCCTTGAATATTTGAAGGCATTTGGAGTCAATTTGAGACCTAGAGACCAATACTAGTCAAAGGGAAATTACTAGTAAAGTTCCCTACATTGGCCAGAATTGAAAGAGGATTTGCAGGAGTATTTTAACGGTCCAAAATCATCCCTGAAACACATAATTATTTTCTAACATCATCCATATACCTTCTCAGAAGATTTGGGAGCAATTGGAGTAATTTGGGGACCTAGAGCTCAAAACTAGTCAAAGGTCTAACTAGAGAAAAAAGTGAAAATTGCCATTTTAATAAAATTCCTAACAAGGGACATTACAAATTGCACGAACTCCTATGAATTTTCATTAACATGAACTGAACATCAAAAATCATCCTCCCAACTCTCCAAATATTTTGATTATTTTCCCCTCCTCTCCTTCAACCTTAGGAAGGGCACCTTCCTTGAAACTCATCCTTTATCAAGAATTGCAAAAAAATAGGCACTGAACAATTAGATTTGCCACTCCAACTCCCACACACAAACTAAAATAACCAATGAAAAATTCACATCATGAAATAAATCAAAGTCAACAAGTAGCCAAACCAAACATAATGCACTAGGTAGATTTAGGAAGCTATTAGGAAAGTTAATCCAAGTAAAGGCAAAGGGAAAAAGAATGGTCCTTGCTAGCAAGAAAGTAGGAAAATCACCACCTCAAAAATTCTCTCTACATAATCTATAAACCAAAGTAAACTTGTTGCACAAAGGGGAATGACTCTCTCAACTCATGAAAATTTGAACTATGTGGAGGAAAATATGCTACATACAGGTTGGAAACGTTTTATTCAATGTGTCAAGTAAAAAATTATTTGAATAAGCAAAAACAACATTAGGATGCCATGTTGGAACATTAGGATGGCATAAATATTTAATAAAGGATATAAATAAATATATACAAGTGAAAATCAAAGTGGCATTTGATCATGAAGACACATGGAGGAAGTGGACCCACACAAGCTAGAATTTATGTGCCACATGGCATCCTCTTCTTGCAATTTTGAATCCATGGGAAGCCTAATGTTCTTGGGATGAGTTATAAGGTCAATAATAGTTGGCATGAGTCAATGAGGTTGAAATATAGAGAAAGAGTAACTCCCATGGAAGAGGAAGAGGCAATTTGGAGCTAGTGAGACACTTGGGCTAGATTCCCTAGCTCTATGACAACAATGATGAAGATGCTATGACACCTATGACACAAATCAGACCTGAAGGCTAACATATGCATATATGACATGTCAGGGCTAAAAATAGACTCCAAGAGGGCGCTCAAGGGTGTTAGGGCAGCTAAGGTTCTTCCACATGTGATTTGGTGGAAGTGGGAGACTAGGAATTGTTGTACACGTGGCGTTCTTTGGAATCTCTTCCCAAATTGAGTTGGAATGAGTATCTTGGAAGGAATTCGACCCATGGAGGACATTAGAAGTTTATAAATGTCAATAAAAAATAATGAAACCAACTTTTGATCATTTGTAGAATTTGCAATTGCATTTGTGAAGAGGGAGAGCTAGTGGATGACTAGTTTCTTGCCTTAGCCAATTTCGAGGGTGAAAGATTCCCATCCAAGTTGGTAATTGGAAAGGCCATCCAGACCTTCCATTTGGATCTTTAATGGAGTCTTTATTTTCAGGTGTAAGCTACAGGGAAGCTCATGGTTTCTTCTATTGCAGCTCACTCCTTCAACCATTTCCAGTTTTGATGGCATATTCTTGATCCTTGAGGGAGGGCATTTTTGGTGAGCTATTGTACTCTTTGGGGGAACTTGTAATGCCCCATTTCTTTTTTAATATGAAGTAAACACTTTTTTATTCATCTCCAGAAATTTTCAAGTCGAAATTCCAAGTAGAAATGTGTAAATCTCATTTTTAATGAAAGAACAGTGCCATTTCCCCACTACCTTGTTGTGAACCAATGTATGGCTAATGATTTCGAATGAATGGATGATTCTCTGATGCATTTGTGATTAATGGAATTCCATGGATGTATTTTACAAGTTTAATGTACTGTACTTGAGCATTTGAAGTATTTTTACTCAGTTTAATTGCATTGGGAGAAGAAATAGTGTCATTTCCCCAAGGGTCGAATTGGTGATTTTTGCAGCTGAATGGGAGAGGGTTGGAATAGATATAGTAATCAATTAATGGTGCACATGAGAACTTAATAACATCCTTAATACATTCCCTACCTTTGTTCATAAATTTGAGTGGGTTTGGAGGCATTTGGGAAGCCAATTTCAGTACTTACCCCAGGGGGATTTGAACCCCAGATTACTAGTAAAATTGCATACTTGGTCCAGAATATTAAGAGAGTTTGCATAGATATTTTGGTGGCCATATCTCATCCCTGAACATCATATTCAAGTCTTAATATCATTCATACACCTTCCTTGAATATTTGAAGGCATTTGGAGTCAATTTGAGACCTAGAGACCAATACTAGTCAAAGGGAAATTACTAGTAAAGTTCCCTACATTGGCCAGAATTGAAAGAGGATTTGCAGGAGTATTTTAACGGTCCAAAATCATCCCTGAAACACATAATTATTTTCTAACATCATCCATATACCTTCTCAGAAGATTTGGGAGCAATTGGAGTAATTTGGGGACCTAGAGCTCAAAACTAGTCAAAGGTCTAACTAGAGAAAAAAGTGAAAATTGCCATTTTAATAAAATTCCTAACAAGGGACATTACAAATTGCACGAACTCCTATGAATTTTCATTAACATGAACTGAACATCAAAAATCATCCTCCCAACTCTCCAAATATTTTGATTATTTTCCCCTCCTCTCCTTCAACCTTAGGAAGGGCACCTTCCTTGAAACTCATCCTTTATCAAGAATTGCAAAAAAATAGGCACTGAACAATTAGATTTGCCACTCCAACTCCCACACACAAACTAAAATAACCAATGAAAAATTCACATCATGAAATAAATCAAAGTCAACAAGTAGCCAAACCAAACATAATGCACTAGGTAGATTTAGGAAGCTATTAGGAAAGTTAATCCAAGTAAAGGCAAAGGGAAAAAGAATGGTCCTTGCTAGCAAGAAAGTAGGAAAATCACCACCTCAAAAATTCTCTCTACATAATCTATAAACCAAAGTAAACTTGTTGCACAAAGGGGAATGACTCTCTCAACTCATGAAAATTTGAACTATGTGGAGGAAAATATGCTACATACAGGTTGGAAACGTTTTATTCAATGTGTCAAGTAAAAAATTATTTGAATAAGCAAAAACAACATTAACTTTATTTCAATATAGACCTAAATCATGCCTTTAACAACGACAACAACATATAGGTTAAAGCATTTAGAGTTCATATGTAAGTGTAAGCACTCTGGCCAAGTATAAAAACAACACACAAAATCATGCCAAATACTAAACAAAATATGTTAGAAGAAACAATTAAGGCCAACACGCTCATAAACCATCAAAGACTCATACTATTCTGCAAACCATATAATTTTGAAACTAAAGCAGGGTCTTTACAATTTTCACAAAGGGTGCATAGGTCAAAGCTTGATTAAGTAGACACTATGATCATGATCATAATAAAAATATGCACAAAAGGAACTATCCAAAGATCTAACAAAGGTTGAGGGCCAATTCAATTAATTCTCAAGCCATTGGAATTAAGGTAGGGCCAAAGGATTATTTTACCAATACACCACAACTTATAATCATGGCAGTAGAAAAAAACTCAAGGAGACATCTACAAAATGCGAATTGAAAAAATATGGTGATCTCGGGTTGAACGACACACATATATAAATGTGAACTATGCCTTATTGGCTAAAGTTCAATAAAATTAAAAAAAATGAATATTATAAAAACCTTGCACTGACAGTTTAGTGAGCTTTGACATCGACAGGATTCATGAGCTTCAGAACACGAGGGAAAATAGAATGAACAATTAACCACTCCAGCAACAAACCCGAGAGGGCAGATAACATAACCATACTAACATGGATCAGGTTGTTTGCTTGGAAGTTGAATGAATATAGAGAAGCTTGAGAAGAACCTAAGCAAACATAGCTTGATTGCTTGCTCCAAAAGCCCGAAAATCTAAGATTTGGCAAAAAGAAAACCCAAAATACTTGATTGTTTGCTCCAAAAGCCTGAAATCCTAAAATTTGGAAAAACCCAAAATCATTTAAGCTATGCTAAAAACCCAAATAAAAAACAACATATATAGAGGGTGAATGAAATTTGAAAATGGGATTCAATCCATTATATGTGGACGAAATTACCAAAATATTCAATTTGCATGATCGATCAAGGGCATAATTGCCCTCAACAACTACCATTTTTGCAGATTTGGGTGAATTCAAGCTAGGTTCTGATTTTTCCTGGGTGATGGTGGCTCCAATTCGAATCAAAGAGGGGCGAAATGACTGGATTCAGGTTCCCCTTTAAATATTTTATGGGGCTAATGTCCCATTTATTAAAAATAAACAAATAAAAAGCGGGCTAATGCTTCTAAATGATAGTTGAGTAAAACAATTGCCCATCTAAAAATTAAAAGCCTTAAATTTCGCCCATGGACTAAGATTAGCCCCTAAAATATTCCCTAGTGGTCAATCCTTATGACCACGTGCTGACAATTAGTTAGCATTTCACACTAACGTGGACATGGGTAGTTTCTAATTGTTTTGGTGTTGAACTACTTATTGACATCAAGCCTCAAGAAAAAGGGTTCTAAATTTACACTCGCTATGGTATGCTTGAAGCACGTTTCTTAGTTTTAAAGTTACTTTCTATCGTTGCACTAGAATAGTAGGGGTTGACAGTTCTGTTGATAGCAGGAGTTTTTATTAGATGGCAAGATGGGAGGTCAAGTTTTGATCCTTTTTTGCATGAGGTATACCTTACTATTTGTTTGATGAAGTAAAAGGGTAGTATTCACCATTGGCTTGTCTAATTGGTTATTTGGTTGCTGAGAATAGTACCAGCGCTAAAAAAACATTCATTGAAGGCTATTGCAGTTTTGTCTATCATTTACATGATATTCAAACAGTCTTCTAAACGCTAGTTATTTATGCAAGAACATGTTTTTGGTCCAGAGTTTCGTAGAAGTATAAAGAGCTTTAAAACACTCATTATGGTGTATTGATGAAATAAGTATTTAATAAGAAAATTGCTTTCCTCATATCCATATTTCTTTTGTTTTCTTTATTTGAATTGGTTTTTGGTTACTACACACTTGTTTAATCTATGTTAGTTAATTTCATTGTTGTTTATGTTTTAAAATTTTCTATAACCAAAAATGTTCCTAGTTTTGTTTTTCACACATGTATTGTATACATTTAAATTTCCTATGTTTTTGTTGTAATTCTTTATACCTTCTTGTACGTGAAGACTTATTTATATACATAAGCAATGGAGGAATTTTTATGGTGAATATGTCATGTAATGGAGGAATTTTAATGGTGAATATGTCACGTTATGTTTCTCGTACTGTGATTTAATCTTAACATTTTTTTGTAAATTGCGAGATAGTCAATATGACACTGTAGTGTCTTTTGATATGCTTTAAACAATCTCGCCGAATATTTGTGAAGGTTGGGATTGAGTTATGTTTAGGCTATAAAATAAGGGTTATCATTCCTACCTCTTCTTGGTTTAGCTGACCAAGAGGTTGACTTAGGAACTTTCAATTTCTCTCATCAATAGAGCTAATTGTCATTTATTTAAAGATTGTTGCAAATGGTTGGGGGCCAACTAACAAGGACCACGTTGGTCTTGTTAACATTGAATTTATGCTTAGGGAATTTAATGGTTACCATCATTACTATTCAAGAGCACTTTTCAGGATCCCCGGATGCAGGTGCACGACACGATATCACCGAGGACAGGGCTTCCACTTGCCCTCTTGACAGCGTGGCTCCCACACTTGGCCACCTCCATCCGCCGACGTTGTTCCCTATCCCCCGACTTTAATGTTGCATGCTCCTGTACATCTGGCCTCCCCGCGTGAGATGAACTTCATTTCCCATATGGCTTCGCCACTCGCATTCACTCCGGCTCGGCTCTGCTTGTCACATCTCCTTAGCTTGTTCAGGTGCGTCATTACTCCGCCCCATGGAAATCCTGGAAGCTCTCGCCCTGCAATTCCTGATATGAGGATCCGCCCTTGCGCCCTGGTGGTCATTGCTCGCCTCTGTCTTCCGCTACCTGCTGTCTTTGCTACGAGCTTCACCCATTCCCCGTTCTCTGGTGACTCTGTGAACAACGCCATGACCCGCACGTAAGGCACCTCCAAGCGAGGTTCTAGTCACAGCACTGGAAAAGCTGCCAATTCTGCTGAGAAGGAAAAGATGGCCAAAATCGGCTTTGATGATAATGTTTCCGGCCCTGTCCATCGGCTGGTGGATGACTGGGAATCCTGTGGTGTTGCGGAACTTATGGCTTTTGGAAACCAGGGAAACCAGGTTAATCATTACTGGCTAATGAAAAACATGCTGGGTACCTTGGTGGAGGAAATGCTCACCAATTGGAATTTGGCCAAGGTGGCGATTACAGAAATCAAGGCACATATGGCTCACCTGGATCGTATGCTGGCTGCACTGGAAGCCAATTTGACTGGTAGAGGGTACTCTCTCTTTCCCCATCCTACTCCTTCGGAGTTTGGTCCTGCGACTCATTCAGAAGGTATGGCGGACAATCCTAATGCTCAGGCTGAGGGCTTGGCTACCCCCACTGAATTCCATGTTCTAGGCAGCTCCCTGCCTGACTCTCTCGGTGTTGCTTCGGCTGTGGACGACGCTACTCCAGTTCCTGCCCCCTTCTCAGGCCCGAGCTCTGCTGCGGTGATGGTGCAAGGGACTTCCTTCCCGACTCCCTCGACGATTGACGCCTTACACTACAAACGGGTCAGAAAAGATGAGGTTGACGCTGCTACACCACGCAAAACTGAGCCCCAACCCATCAAGCTCCCTCTCCATAATTGGGAAGAAGACTTCTTTGGCAGCTGCCCGATTATTGAAGATAATCCTGGTTCGCAGAATGCAGAAGCCAGTACATCGTTCTGCTCTGTGTGAGCCTAGCTCCGATTTTGCTGCGGTTAGCATTATCTTTCTTCTTCTGTTTTAGCTCTATGGACTACTGTCAGACTCTAGCTTTTCCTACCAGTCTAGTTTGGTCTATGTTTTTTTTTATCGTCTGTAATAATGTTAAGATTGCTCAGCCCACTTATGGGACGACTTTGGTTTCTCCTTCTTTCTCTCTCAACTCCATGAGAAGCTTCTACAAGCTCATGCATCTACAAAATCTCATGTGATTGTAACACTCTTTGTACTTTAATAAATATTTCCCTTATGTTGCTTACAAAAAAAAGAGCACTTTTCAGGATCAGGTAAGTCTAATCCTGAGTCAATCATGATTGTTTAACATCAACGATTGGTGGATGCTTTCTTAGTGGATCCTATGGCCATGATATTTTATATCAGAGTTATTAGATTTCAGTTTCTAGGGTTTCAGTTTCATTGTAGAAACTAGGTTCAAAGCTTAGTGTATCTAGGGGGAGTACATGATAGAGTTATTTCTAATAGGTTTGTAGTTCAAGCCACTAGAGCTTAATATGTGATGATATATCCAAGTTTCTTACTGCCATATGAGTCAGTGGAGATAATTTTTGGTGACATGTGAGATGTTTTGTGAGACTGTTATTTTTAGCATGTAGTGTTAGGGATCTCAGATGATAGTTTCGAAAACATATTCTTATTCCCTTATGATCATGAAAATATTCTATTGAGACCATTTCTAGTGAGATGCGAGGAGTTTGGTGAAAATGTTATTTTTAGAACGTTGGGTTCAATGGTAGCACGTTGGGTTTAATGGCTCAAATGGTAGAACAAACAAAATATCATTATCCCTTGATGGAAAATGGGTCATATGAGTCTATTCTCAATGGCATATGATATGGTGCTATTTTTAGTTGTGTCTATTTTTAGATGTGCTATTTATAGTAATTCTCATCATTGGCAATGTTTTGATATTTCAAATGTAGTTGCAAATTTACTACTTTTAGTAAATTTATATTTTAGCAGATATTGTCTGTAGCACACATATGAGTTGTTGATGGTGGTGTCCATATAGTGGAGGTGAGCTCCAATTTTGTTCAATTTCTATATTGATGGAATTAATTGTTATTTTTAGCAAGTGGCAAATGGTAGAGGATGTTAAGCCCTCAATTATGGCCCATTCCCAACTAAATTGGGCATTTTATATTAGTATTGTTATATTATTGATTTGGATTGATTCCATTAGTGGTAATTGTACCTCTTTGTCTCCTATATATATCAAGGAGACCTTTTCATTTGAATCATATTTTCTTGTCTTATGTACTCAGTACATTGTATAAGGAGGTTGCCTCCTCAAAGAGGCTTGTTATTAATCTATTTTCTTCATTATTAAGGCATGGATTAATCTTTCTTATATATTTATGCTATTTTGGGGAATTTGTTGCATAACATTTGGTATCAGAGCTTGCATGCTTCCAAAATGAGTCATCTTGGTATTTTCGGTATAAATATTTTTCTAAGATGTTTCAGACATCAAAACGCGCAGAGGACAAAGCAGGCTATCTTTTCCATTAGTTCCAGATCTTGATTCATTACAGGTTCGGAGTTATACCCTTTGGAAGTTAGGGTTTCTGACTAGTCCAAAAACTAGTATCAAACAAGTGTTTTGGGTAAAACTGCTATATCTAGAGGGTGCGAGATCCAAATTGAGTAAGACCTATTGCATTGGAAAGAAGATGGACCACAATATATATGGTAGAAATTTTAAAATTAGATCCAAAAAATGGACACATGGTAGGTCGTACACTTGCACTCTTCTGAAAGGGACAAACATAACAAGTGTTGAGAAAATTGCCACGACCTTTTGTTGGCACAGAGGACAAAGCAAGCTATCTTTGCCATTAGTTTCAGATCCTGATTCATTACAGGTTCGGAGTTATACCCTTTGGAAGTTAGGGTTTCTGACTAGTCCAAAAACTAGTATCAAACAAGTGTTTTGGGTAAAACTGTTATATCTAGAGGATGCGAGATCCAAATTGAGTAAGACCTATTGCATTGGAAAGAAGATGGGCCACAATATACATGGTAGAAATTTTTAAATTAGATCCAAAAAATGGACACATGGCAGGTCGTACACTTGCACTCTTCTGAAAGGGACAAACATAACAAGTGTTGAGAAAATTGCCATGACTTTTTGTTGGCACATCGGAATTAGGTCATACCTATGGCATTGAAGAGAAGACATATTAGGCTACTGCAGAAAAAATTTCATACTCACAGGGGTGGAAATTTCAGATTTACCTCAGCTGGAAGGTCGGATAGCAAATCACTCTCCAAATCAGGGTTTGAGCAAAACAACCTTTGATTGCTAGTTTCTTGCTTGCTACCACTATTTTTTCCAAACAATGGGAAGAAAACATTGATTTTTTGCTGGTTTTTGTTGATCGTTGCTCTAAATGATAGTTGAAAGATCTCTTCTTTATTGTTGATCTTTTTAGACAATAGGGAGGATATGTTGGTTTTGTGCCCTTGCTTGTTTCCACTAATTGATCTAGAGTGTGGGGAGAAGAGCACATTGGATTGGTAATGATTTCTTAATCTAACTTTATTTCAACAACTATTTCAAGTGTATTCATTGCCCATGTTTAGTTAGTTATGTTGACCCAATCAAGTAGTAATATAATTCCATTGAGTTGCTTTTTTATAGAATTGAGATTGGTTTTGCATGTTAGAGTTTATATTTTTATCTCAAATCATTTAAGAAGTCCTTCATGTGGCGCTAGCACACACTAGCTTAAAGCGTAGATGAACCAAATTGCAATGATAATGATTTGATTCCTAGTTACCTTGTCACTAGACAATTTCAAGTGTTAATAGGTCCATTGCTTAGCATTGTGCTAATCCAAATTGCTCTTTAATCGTGTTGGTTGATTTGTGTTATCATTGAGGCATGTGCTTTTGGGCTTTGTTATTTTATGATATAGATTTGATCCCTTTTTTTTTATGTCCAAAGTAGTAACTGTAAGTTAATAGGTGTTTTGGTTTGCAAACTTGTCCGATTTTGCTTATAACTATTGCTTTGCAACCTTTTTTCATTTTTGATAAAATGTTAAATGTATATTTACCATTTAATTTATTGATGTTGAACTCTAAGTGGGTGCACATGAACTTAGATGCAAATTTTGATTGATTTTGACAATACAAAAACACCCTTCATAGCGGTACACACACATACATTCATCTTCATATTCCATCTCTCCTCGATTTTCTTGGACTATAGCTTCCTCCTTGACAGCTGCTTTTACTGACCCAATAGAGACCTTCATAAAATAGGTTGAGTGAGAGTACCTTGCTAGGCGCATAATAAATTCATATTGCATGTTGTAATTTGTAGTGAGTTTTTCTCAATTTGTTTGTTTCAGATGGCCACCCTTGCTTCCAATTCTACATTCCTAACAAATTGAGCATCAAAATAGGAAGTCATCCTGCTACTGAGATGGGGGAGAGCAACTTGTAAGTCCTTGATTTGATGCGCCTTTCTTCATTGAACCCAATGAATGCCCAAAATTTCACATGGGATAAAATGGTTGGAATGTCCATGACCTTCCCTACTGTATGGAATCGAACTAACTAAATCGTAGCCAAATTCACTCAAAAGCAATAGCCACCCCTTGCACCAAAGGCAAACAGAGTTGTTTCCTCAATTGAAAATCCAAAACACCAAGACTCCTCTAAACTAAAAGGTAGGATGAGTAAGGAATTTACGAGGCTAGCTGTAAAATTCCAACCTAGGCCAGATAGATCCATAAAGAAAATTCCACCACCACTATGTAAAAACATCTTAATAGACATAAAGACACATCCATTGCCATGCTTGGAGATATGAGGGAAGACTATGGAGAGAGGAGTTGTAGTTATAGCCCGTCTCATATGGATTAATGTGTTGCACCACTTGTCCTTCAATTCAAATGCACGTTGATTCCAATGTTTGGATTAATAAAATTAATGGGAGATAAACAAGGACAACTTCCTCCCACTTTTGGCTCAACATTCCTTGGTTCAACAACACTCCTTTATTTTCCATGGAGTCCACAATATTATTAAGGCATCGAAGAATCTAGGAGAACTTGATGGAATTAAAACTTCTTGCTAGCCCTTGAAGTCTTAAGACCAGTTTGGAGAGGATTGATTTTCAAGAAATGGAAGTGTTTCGCACTTGATGAATAAGTGTAATAGAATCCCCCATAACTATAATATTTTTGATCCCCTTGGATTTAAGGATGACCAATCCTTGATATAGGGCTAGAGCTTTTGCTTGGTTGTTGGAGGATTCTCCCAACCCCAGGCACATTTTAATTCACATTTTCCCTTGCGGTTAAAGACAATGTTGGCCACCCCTGCCACCTCAGATTGTGTATCGATATTAAAATATTGTCCACTTCACATATTTTTTTACATCGTAGTCTAAACATGCTACAAAATGGTCATTTTCCAACTATTTAAAACAATAGGAAGGGAAATTGGTATTTTTAGTTTAAAATTTGGTAAGAATAATTTTGGATTGATGGATTTGTAGATATCATACATCATACGTTAATATTGCATAATCCAATTATAATAAATGCATTCAAGGATACTGAATCCTTTTTTTGCATTAAAGACAACAATTTCATCAATTCCAAAATTACAACTTTAACAAAGACTTAATACAAAAATTAGCAGTTTTATTCTTTTAGCTACTTACATTAAATGCAATATAGCATATCCATAAAAAGCATTAGAACGAGAATGCAATATATTAAAGTGGCTGGATATGCAATACTTACATTAAACACAATATAAGATATCCATGAAAAACATTAGAACACATATGCAATATATTAAAGTGGTGGATATGCAATCAATCTAGTTATAATCTTCCCAGATGCGGGTGAGAATTAATGATGTTGGAGAAAGGGGTACAACCACATGTGGCCACGTCAAGGTGCATGATGAGGAGGCATGGCAATCAAAGGGTTGGAATTAATGTTCTTAAGGAAGATGAGGTGGTTGACTGGAGAGCTTGTCGCATCGGTCGGTACACCTGTGCTTTACCATTGCTCTCAGCATGATCTTTTGTGTGTGGGTAATTACCGTGGTTCAAGGGGAATATATATTCATGGATTTGTAGTGCTGGCTGTAGGTGCAAAGCCTTTAGTCGGAGATCATTATGATGCATGGGGGTCGATGTTTAAAAGCCTAGGGGAGGGGCAAGCCGATAACCACATGAAGTTTCTTGCTGCTTGTTATCTATTGGAGAAACCATCCCAATCTTAGTTGGTGGTTTGCAGAGAGGGGTGGGGTTAATAGAGTGTTGGGTATCATGGCGAGGAAGGGTTAGGGCCGTCATTGTGCTGATAAAGGAAAGTAATGGGAGGTAAGCGGTTGTATGACTAGGGCTCGCCCGAGGGCGACTCAGGCGGTCCGCCTTTTCAAGTTGAACATCCCGTATGAGGTTCGACAGGGAATGGAGGACCTGGAGGTTGGTCTCTGGGAAATTTTGGACAAGAATCAACTGGCGGAGGAGGCCAAAGAGCTTGAAGACTGAATTTATGACCCAGGAAACACTGCGTCTCACCTCTCGTTGTATGGTGGATCTATTGCTTTGTATTGGTTTGTGAAGAATATGCTAGCTTGTGTGTTGTGGGAGCGTGGTCTGAAGGAGGAGGGGGACACCAAACCGATCTACTGTTGGAAGGAGCACCTTTCAGATTTTAGTGTTATGCATGAGAAGATCGATGCTATGGCTCGTCGGTTGGGCATCAAGTTTGCCCCTAAGGATATGTGTAATGGCTATTGCCTGAGTTTGATGCCGAATGAAGAAAACCCAGTCACGAAGGGAGCCCCGTTGGGCGCTTGAAGGTTCTGCCTATGTCCTGTTGTTTTGTTATGTTTATGTCTGGTGTCGTGGTGATTTGTTGGTCTCTTTTTCGACTATAGTTATGGTGCTAGTTATTGCTGGTTTTAGAAAGCGTCATAGATATACTAGTTCTTATGGGTCGGTAGGCCTTGTTAGGGCAAATTTTGATACTGTTTGTGGAAGAATGACAATGTATCTTATCAACAAAAGTGAGGTAGAGTCCTCTAGCAATCTGGTTAGTTTGAGAAGATCTTGTTATGAAAAAGGCTCTGCTAAAGTGAATCCATCTTTGTACCTACAGCCCTGTAATTTTACTCATTTAATATAATCTTACTTATATTAATCTAGGAGGCAGCGAAATATTCTCAATTATGAACAAAATGATATAAATAATTGTCGATTATGAATAAAATGATAATATTTATGCGTAGTTTATATTCCTGGTCACTGTGCACATAAAATGTTTGGTCCTGGGAATATGAATTTGAATCATTTGGCACTCGTTTACTTCCGCATTATTCCTTCTCAAAATTTCATACATCTACTGTTATTATTTGCTTTTTCATGAAGAAAAACTGACCGCCGAGCATGAAGATGATGAAGAGCAGCAGGAGGTTTTGGGTTTGGCTTCCGCGATTATCATTGTCTCGTTATCAATCCAACAACGTTTTTTCTTCTTGTTCTTTCCATCCAGGTCTTTTTCTGTAATGCCCTTCAACGCGTCAGATTCCTTTACATTTCAAGGTATTTTAATGAACTAAAAGTATTAGTAGCAATATTGTGCAATACCAGAGGCGCCACCACCTCCCGTTCGAGTGGGTTTCACAGAAAACGCGGGCAGAGGAGTTTTCGCTACTCGGGAGATTCGAACCGGCGACCTGATACACACCGCTGATCCCTTTGTGGCTCACCCTTCCCTGGAAGCTTTGGGTAAGGTACCTCTCATTTCACAATTAGTCACAACCCCATCAAGCTCTTTTAACACCATTTTTTTTTAGAAGTCGTATTAGCAAACCTGGTTTGTCCAAATTGAGGAATAATGACAGCCTCTTCTGGTTTGTCCAATTTAGTTTATCGGTATCCTCATAATAATAATCTAATTTTTGATAAATTAAGTATATGCAACCCCTACCATGTGAGACAAGGTCTTGCATTGGTTTCAGTCATGCTTCAATATGGCCTTATTTCATGAATTCTGCCCTTCAGAGTGATTACGAGTTATTCCATTGTAAGTGTATCAATTAAAGCAAAGGAGCCCCCACCTAGATGAAACACCAACGGCTGCTCAGCCACTAGGGGAAAGCCGATCATCATCATTTTTTTGGCAGACTGCTCCATCCATCTTTCGACAACTCTTGAGCACGTTTATGGTTCAACCTTACTTTGTCTTTGGCAGCATGTACGCTTTCTTCGAGATAACAAGCAGAATGGTTGGGAACTTGTAATTTCATGGGCGACACTGCCTGTCGTTAAGTCCTTGACATGACCAACTGTGGTGTCTTTCTCTGCGGCCTCTCTACGCAAGAGGAGTCCCACTTCCTCTGCAACGAGCACCCAGAAGAGGCTTTTGATGGTACTTGGCTTAAAGAGCAAGGTGCATTCCAATGGTTAGCAACTGTCTGAGGTGGTCGAGTTCCATAATAATCTTCTCTGCTTGGCATTCAATCTGCAAGAACAAGTTTGCCATACTTACAACCTTGTCGGTCAAAGAAAAATCTATGTTCCTTGACTCGTTACGAAAAATAAAAGCTTTTTCTATAAACAAAAAAAGATTTCAATCCGAACCATATGCAAAGCTATAGTAAAGTCAATATTTCGCAGCTGGCTATCCCCTACCAGAGCAATTTTCTAGGACATAGGCAAAGAGGTAAAATGGCGGTAAGAAAGTCGTATTATTTTGCAAAAAGTTGTAGGTGTAAATATTTCAAAGTCAAAATTTCGTTAAAGTGCTTCGAAGGTCTAAAGTATTTTCAGTTTGAAAGATTAAAGTTCTAGAAGAATTATTCTAGGTCAATTGAAGTACACATGCTCAGTGATTGTTTGGTAGGCTCTACAGTTACCAGATTTGCCCTTCCTAGCCCTGTATCCAAATCTGAATCGACGGGGAATCGGGGATCAGTATCCGATTCTTCAGGATTACAATTTCTTGAGGGATCCGTTTCCGATTGTAGGATTCAGATCCTGTCATTTAAAGTTCGGATCCTAATTAGGATTCAGTTCCAAAGTAAGGATTCGGTTCCAAAGTAAGGATTCGGTTCCAAAATCAGGGGAAACAGTTCAATAACATGAAATTTCAAGATGGCAGTAATCATTTGCAGCATGAGTTTTAACTTTTACTAAACCACAAAGTCGTCTTACATTACATTGCTACAAGGCATTTTGAAAAATATGCCTAGTTTATTAAATAGATCTCATAATTGATTCCCAATGGAAATGATATAAATCATAGCTATGAAAAGAACTTCCTGAACACATAAGAGTAATCATTTGGATTTGACCTACAATTAAAACTCATCATCATAATATCATCTACACTAAATAAAGATCACATAAATACTTGCAGAAAACACCAGGAAAGGTTATTAAAGTGTTGGCATAAAAGGGTAATGGGACCATATATTTTCATTATGTGTTCATCCCTACACTTGTCATGAACCCCTTCCTAAAAGAGAACATGGTTACAAGTAAGGTTTAGATTTGCATTGCTTGCAAATCTCATTATGTTGAAACAAGTTTTAAACAGAAAAGTTATGAAGGACAATCTCTGCAGCTTGCAAGTCTAATTCCATCGAATCAAGTTTATCAGTTTGGACTCTAGAACAAGATGAACAATTTACATGTGACAAAGCAATAGATTGATCTGCACCTACATTACTAGCCCTACCAAGCAAGAGAATCCATGATGTTATGAATCATTTGAGATTTAATTTGTTTGTTTTTAAATTTTCAATATAAAATTAACTTTTTAAAAATATATTAATAAATTAGGGTTAGGGTTTCAAATCCTCGATTCCTAATTTTGGGAAGAGTGCTGCACCTGCACTGGATTCTTCAGACGATTCCAATTGCACCCATGGTTTGTGTAACATAGGCAGCATATGAAGGCATGTTGTTCATGCCCAATGACTACACACGACTTACACAAAGACATCGTCACGGGGCCAACATAGAGAACAAAAGTTGCCATGAAAGACATGAAGAACATGACTTGAATGAAGAAACAAACAGTGTTGAGGGACTATTTAGGCTGTTGTTAGGGCATAGACATACAAACACTGTGCGTTTTATGTTGCAAAGCGTGGATCAATGCTTGTAACCAAGTCATTAGAGAGGTGAGGTTGTGAAACCTGATTTTTGCAGTTCGTGTAGACACTTGGTAGTGTTGGATGTTTAGTACCTCAGATATTGTATGGTAGAGTGCCATTAATATCAGCAGTGAGCAGAGGAGATCTGGGTGCACACAGAAAAGGCATGTGCGACAGGTGTGCAGGTCCGTACTGCAGTAAGGCGACCCTTCTTCAGCATAATTCCGTACATCAGTACAGCAGTTCCATACAATACCCCTTCAGCAGTTCCATACAGCAGTAATGAGGGCATAGGAGCATTCATAGGAGAGAGAGATTGAGGGTGAATGCATGCACCATTATTAGTTCAGTTCCAGTTTAGATGCCTTTTATATTTAGCGGTTCAGTTCTATTTCTGGTTTTGCATCAGTTAGAATTTGCATGCATTAAATTTCTAATTTAAGTTTGCATGCATTAAATTTCTAATTTAAGTTTGCATGCATCAGTTAGGTAAGGGGCATGGAGCCTAGTAGTTAAGGCACAAATCTCAAGGAGTATGCATGCTTGCATGCCTTAGATCATCTCCAATTGAGGTACTGTTGTGCATGTGTCCAAATTCATTATACCTACTGTTACCAACTTATTTGTACCATAGTTGGATTTTCTGAAGAGCCGCCATTTGACAAGCATGATGAATGTTTGTACTCCAGTGTATCAGATGATTCAACATTTGTGACTAGCCAGTTTTGTTTTTCAGTTGACATGACCATGGCCCCATGGGGTTTGTAATAAAGTGTGCTAGTAGGATCTGAGTGTCTCGGTTCCCCATGACTTGATTAAGCAACTAAGGTATTCCAGGGAGTTTTTTCCCTTGTCAATTATACTTTGCCTATAGCCGACCTATAATCGATGAGGTTTTCTCCCGCTTCCTCCAAAGCTCGAATGCCCGAATTTGAAAATTTTAGCCATGGGGGGTTATTAGAGTCCAACTGATGTATATAAGCCTACTAGACACTGTTAGAATAGGTGTCGCTCATGTCCTAGGTCCATAAAACCCTCAGAAAAAATTTCGAAATTTTTTTACCGGGTCCGTCGAATTTGGGTTTTTTAATTATTTTTTAAATTTTACTAAATTTCTCTATAGTTTAAATGGAGAAATTTCAATTTGTAATATGTCAGTCATCCGGGATCCGAATTTGATGATTGAAGGCTCCAGACTTAAGCCAAAAATCATTCATGATCCTTGGACCAATTTATCCTAAGTTTCGGATGTCAATTAGGCCTCATAATTAATAATTTCTCAAAAACCCAGTTAAGAGAAATTATTAATTAAAATAATAAAAAATGATTATTTTGGAGATAATCCAAAATTTCCAAAATAATCCAAAAAGAATAAAATAAAAGGCTAGTTGACATGGCACCTGGCATTAAAGATGATTCCAATCAACTTCATTGAGCTTCAGTCAACTGTATAGTCAGCACAAGTCAAGTCTCTTCAAGTGAATTCGCCCTCCATGCATGCAAAGTCGAATTGGTGATGTGGAGTAAAAATTAAATGAGTTTTGGTTGGTATGAGGTTGCATTGAATGGAAGTGGGGGCGCCTTGCCTAGGTGGAGGCCACCTCCCACTCCCAACTACCATGATTGCAATCAAATCTTAGTTAAAACTCCAAGCACCTACCTCAAAGCTCACGCTAGCTCCAAGTTGCTCACGTCATACCTATTTGGAGCTCGAGTTTACCACATGGCATGTGTTCATTTGATGGGAGATGTTTCCAATGTGGAGATGAGGGGCGCCTTGCCTAGGTGGAGGCCACCTCCTCATCTCATTAACTAAGCTCGACTTTGTAACTCCAAGACTTGCAATTCGATTGGTTGAAGACTAGATGTGATTGGATCTCGATTTGTGTTAGGTGGTATTGGCTTCCCTTGAATGCCAATTCGACTTAGGGTTTGGGTAGTCTTTTATTGCTATATAATGGGGCTCTTTTTCCTCATTCTTCATGGACTTTTGAGCAAAGAAACTCTGGAGATTTTGTAAGCGAATTATATTTAATAAAGTTGTGACTTTGGAGGTCAATTTGTGGAGGCTCTTGGTGGCCATGCTTCATCTTGTAACAAGGTGACATTGTGTAATATTTTTGTACTTGAGATTATTGAGCATAGATTTATATTTCTAGAAGGCTAACAATCTAGCACATGCATCTATATATCTATGTTTTTCGCTTGAGTACATTGGTTTTGCAGGTGTTATCCAAGGATCAAGGTCTTTTGCAGGTGCATCTTCACTCTACTTGAGATCAAAGGCTTCTCAACTTGTTAAACATTAGCAACAAGGAGATCTAAGCTCTTCCCATCAACTTTCAACAAAACTTCTATTTAGTTACATTGTCCTTAAGGTTTTACCTCTTCAAAACCTTCTATTTTGCTCTTTTGATCTCCCTTTGCCCTTGTTTTGCTAAGCCTTCTTCCTCTAGCCATTTCACCTCCCTCTTGCTTTCTTTTGTCTTCATTCTTTTCCCTACTATCTCCCATTCGTCCAACTCTTCTCCCATTTATTTCCTCTTCTTCTCCTATTCGTCTCCCTACTTCCCTACCATCTCCTCCTATTCGTCCACTTCCTCTTTCCTTCTTCTTGCCCTTGTTTTCCCCTACATTCTACCTTTCGTTTTTGGTTTCCTAGCTTCCTCTCATCCATCTCCAAGAAGCCCTAAACACTACACACAAAACACAAAAAAAAAGAAACAAGTTAGTGGTTAGTTTATTTGTTGTAGGTTACATCTAGTTTTTTGAAATATTTTAAAATCTCATAAAAAGTATCAAAGTTTCAATTTTTTCTTTCATTCACAATCACATGCATTGGGAAAGTTAGCATTTGAGCATTTTAGATCTCACCTTTTACATTAGTATAGCTTGCACTTATTTGATCTTTCGTTTCCATCTAAAAGATAGAATTTTTTTACAAAAATATTTCAATATTTTTTATACTTTAGATCTCTTTCCCATCACCTTTTAGGAGTTTGTTGTTCGCTGGTCCGTTTTCCCATACAAAAGTTTTCAAACAAAAATCTTATACTTTTTATGTTTTAGGCTTTAATTTTCAAGTTTAGACTTGGTAGTTTCCAATCTCATTTGATTTTTGACGTTTAATGGGTGCTTGTTGAGTATTTTTTCAAGCTTGTGTAGGTCTCTTGAAAGAGGAGATAAAACTTGTGAAGCACATTCAAGGAGAAGATCCAAACCAAGCAATAAACCAAGACACAATCTCCTTTTTGTACTAGCCTTCAAAGGCTTCCAGGTTTCATTGCAATAATTTGTTTATCTTAAGTTTCTCAAAGAAGACCTTTCAAGGGTTAAATTCCCAAAGGCAATTGTATAAAATTAATAAAAAGTTCAAGTGGAGGGGCCCTCCACTTTTTGGGTTTCTTCCCCATTTGGGGAAGAGTGTTGTGTCTTGTTAGCTTAGATCTTTCATTTCACTTTTTAGATTAGTCTTTTTACTTCACTGTCTCTCTTCCAAGTTTTGATTGGAGTTAGTATCCTTGGGATTTTATCTCAAGGGCAGGACCACATAACTTTGTGGTTACTCCTCTCTCCCCGTTAGTTGCCTTGGTCGAAATTTCAGCTAGCTGGAAAGTTCCCAAGTGCTAGCGGTTCTTAGAGGTCGACCTTGTTCGGAGGTTGATCCCACCTTAGAGTAAATCTACTTGGTAGAACACTAAATTTTACTTTCTGTTATCTTTAAAAGCATCATAATATCTTGTTGTTAGTCATTTTTTGTATATCAAATCCATTTAAAAGTTCCATTTATTTCTTTAAGCTTTCACAACTGCTTCATTTCTTGCAATAAAATAAACAAAGCCTCTTGAACTTGGCCAAATCCAAGTCAAGAGCGCTCTCTGTCGGAGAGCATTGTAGATTGGCATTTTCCCTTTGCATTAGGCATATTAGAGTAGAAAAGTCTCTTGAACTGTGGTCTTAAAACTAAGTCAAGAACGCTCTCTATTGGAGAGTTGAATGGTGCTCTTAATTAATAAAACATTTCAACTCACATCCCCCATAATTAATTTATTTTTGGTTGATTATCCAACACCCGTTTGCTCTGCCAACCTGCGAAGGTTGGGCTAGTACTCAGAAAGGTGAAGGACTTGCTAAACTTACAAGTGATAACATAATTAAAACTTTACCCAAAACCAAAAATCACTGAGGTTGCTTCCCGAAACAGGTGGTGCCGGGAATCCACTGTCAGACTCGAGGGTGGTCAAGCCTTTGTACACTTATCCTCTGCAATCTGGGTGCTCCCGACCTATCATCTAAGAGGTTGCCAGTATTTTTTCCTGGTTAAGGTTCTACTCTTTTGATATCCTTGGTTTTAGCCTAATAATCAAGAACACCTAAAACACTTAAAATTTACCAAGAACAATTTCAAAACGATCTCACAAACAACTACTTTTGACTTACATTTTCCAGCATCACAAGCATTTCTTTTGACTCCATTTGGCACCGGTCTTTAAAAACTCTTATGTATCTTCTGAATCTGGACCATATGTCCTTGTCATTTGTTTGATCTTTATTTTGTGGATGCTTTGTTTTAATTCTAAGTCAAAGTATATTGTTCATCTTCTAAATTGTATCTTGTAGAATTTGCAACATGGATTGCGTGTTTAATTGTGTTCTTATCATCATACAAAAAACACCTAAATAACATCCATCTGCATCACCCTACACTTAAAACATATAAAACACAAGAGCCTTAGTAAAACTCTTTGTAGGGACTACCCCCCTTGGCTTTGTTAGGAGTTAGCAACGGAGGAGCTGGGATTCAGGTGACAGTACCTGGCTCATTGCTTGCCCCCAAGGCCACACCTCTCCCCACTTCCAGTGAGGGAGACAACTTTCGAAAGATTTCTGCTGCTGGTGTGCAATCTGGCGGACAACACCTACTCTTCTCAATCAATAAAAGAGAAGGCAGAGGTATAGGTTTATTATTCAGTTTTCAGTTCAACAGTTAGCAGTTTGTTGTTTTCTAGTAGAAGATTTTCATTTTCAGAAGCAATGAAAAGCAGTAATAGGTTTTGACAGTCATTTTATTGTGTTTTTGTTATATATTCTCTACAGTATGTGTTTATAGATTCTAGCATTAATTACAGAGCATAGTTTTGAGTAGCCTTTTAGTTTGTTGTTTATACTGCAGAATCTGTTTACCATGGTTCGAGAAAATCTAATATATAGAGCACAAGAAGAAAAACAAGACATAGAACATCACATGTATGTAAGAATTGCATAATCAATATTAGACATGAAGCAAAAGAGAATCTAACACACAAACTAGATCCAAATCATAAAAAGAAGAGGTGACACCACATGTATAGTGGAGAAAACCTTGAAGGGAAGAACACCGATGTAAAGATTACATGATATTAGTGTCCGCTTCTTGCAATGATATGATATCCATCATATAGAGATTAGCCATAATTAATTCAATAATGCCACTAACTACATTATAGATAAGGTCCACTATCCACCTCAATATTGAGGACCACTAACCTTCCAACAAATCTAAGGTGACCTTGTTGAGACCCCTATAACTAAGGTGTTGAGATACCTTGGATCAATTCGTGTCACATGCTAAAAGGGCATACTAGGAGGGTGTATAAATATCAATTGCCACCCACAAGCTAAAGCTAGCCCAAACATAACTGCTAATACACAGTTCAAATCTAAAAAAATGTACCAAAATAGGCTGGCCCATCATAAAATATGACTCTTTGTGACGTTGAGGTGTCAATTTAGGGTTTTTCCTTAGTAAAATTAGCATGGTAACTAGCATGACTTTCCAATTGGCAAACCAAGTGAATGGTACTAAAGCAGTTTTAGGCTTTTACCTCCATGCAAGGATGCATGTAAGAGTCAATATGTTTAGCATGGATGCATGTAACCAACATAAAGTTGACCATGATGACAAGGAGAGTAAAGGTTTTTATCATAAACCAAACTTGACGAAGGTACTAAGGCCTTTGAAAAATCAAACTAACAAGAGTTAGGGTTTAGGATTAAGCACTTGGGAATCTCATACTCATTAATACTCCAACCAAACTTCCACGTGTTACTCTAGAAGACAATCCACCTCCTCAATAATGCTCTTGTCTCATCACTCTTCCAACCACTGGAATCTTGACCATATCCTCACTGCTTGATCGGAACCATGACATTCAACCTATACTTGCCATAAATAGATGTTAGATTTTAATGATATAGCAATATAATTTTCACATAATCAAGCACAAGAACACAAGAGACACTATAGTTTACCCTGGGAAAACCCAAACTCGAGAAAAACCCAACAAACATCTCTTACTTAGAGATTCAGTACATAAGATAAGAGTGATGAAGATCACAAAGAGAATAGATGCCAAAAGAAGGAGCTCCACAATGCCTTCTACAACCCAAAATTAAACTTTCCTTTGCTTGAGCGAACTTGCTTTTAGGTGGTAGCAAATGAGGAAGGCGACCCCTCTATTTATACATGAATTTGGAGTGGTTTTTCCAACTGGGTCGACTTGCCTCTTTTATTGGGCCGACTTCTCTTTTATAAATATAAAAAAATACATTTTTATTTTCCTTTTGTAGGTCGGCTCTAGCTAGTGAGGATACCTCACATAGCTACAACAACAACACTCCCTCTTAGCTAGGGAGGTATCATCACATCTAAGCATCATCTGATCGTCACGGCTTGTCTCGTACATCTCGTCATCATAAGAAAGGTCTTCAACACAACTCAGTCCGTCGGTAAGTGTCAATCTCCCTCTCTCTCCCTCTCAAGAGAGAGTCGCATCAATGTCTCATCGATGCTACAATCATCAACACTCCCTCTCAATAAGGGAGGCATTCTCATGAATACATCTTGAAGCATCAATGTATTCTTCTTGCACTGGAGATGTTGTTCATAAACTTGCATCGGGTTGATTGTTTCAAGGTCTCTTAGCCAAGTCTCATGGTTAAATTCATGCACTTCCATGAGTACATGAGTGAGCATCTAGGGACTAATCTCCCCACCCTATCACAAGATGTCCGGGATAAGGCACTGCCCCACTCTGAGCATTTTAGGGACTAATCTCTCCACCCTACTTGGTGTCTACGAGAAAGCACTGCCCCGTTCCAAGTCGTCTTAGGGACTAATCTCTCCACCCTACTTGGTGTTCGAGAGAAGCACTGTCCCACTTGACCCACGTCTAGCCAAGTCTCATGGCCAATACTGGGGAAATCATCGATGCTCAACCTCTAGGAGGATAGTGTGTGCAACTAAGGACCAATCTTCCCACCTCGTCACTAGATGTCCGGAAGAAGGCACTGCCCTACTCTGAGCTATTCACCTCTAGCCAAGTCACATGGCTGACACTGAGGGAATGCTCAATGCATCAACACTACTCATCATGCAAAGGCCAATCTCCCCACCCCGTCACAGGGTGTCTGGGAGAAGAGACTGCCCTACCACCTGACCATTCACCCCTAGCCGATTCACGCAGCTAATACTGGGGGAATGTCTGCCTGATACTGCAAACATCCGTCTTCAAGTTCATAATATCTCCCTCTGTGTTGGAGTGCTTTGCTCCCTTTGCATCTAAGCATCCTGCTTGCTCTGCATCCGAGCATCTTGCTCCCTCTACATCTAAGCATCTTGCTTGCTCTGTATTTGAGCATCTTGCTCCCCTGGGACTTGAAGCTATCTCCCCTTGACAATCATCAATCCTGGAGTATGTATAAGATATGCAAATATGGGATGTCTTCCCATTTATCAGAAGATTATGAGATTTTCTCCCTCTCGAACACTGAATATCAACGGGATCCGTAATCTGGCTGACTTCTCATCTGTCACTTGTCCTTCTGAACAAGTCTCATCATCCTTCTCTTGTAGGCCATAACATATGATTTTTCCCTACAAGTCAGATTTTGTGAAATAGTCAGCAACATTGCATAATTACGAAGATCAAATTATATTTCAATGCAATGACAATAATTCACACAGTCATTTTAGCATCTTAACCAATGCTTCAACACAACATCCATCCATATCCCAAACATACTTGGTGACTATCTGGATGCCTTCCATCTCCACCAGAACATATTGTCAGGAGCGTGCACTGCTCCAATATGTTAGCAAAGAGGTTTCATCCTCGACTAGTTCCATCTAGGGTTCATGGAATGTTGCGCAACACTACAGGCAACTTACTCAACATATACATAACATGTACTACAAGAGCCTACTGTTCATCAATCTTAGTCATATATAAATGTATAATATGCTACATTATAACATGCATAACACACTTTCTAATTCTAAGAATACAGATCTGCATACAACTGTTATGAACATTTAGATTTGATCTACAAGAGCAATAATGACAAATGATAATCCAAATATAAATACTTATCTTTTATTGTTTTTGTGGGCTCCCTCTTGATCTCTACCTCCTTGCAGGGATCACTGGAGTCCTTAGATCTTTATATTCTTTCTTGTCAGAAGCCCATTGAAGAAACTGCAACCTGGATCTTCATACATCACCAATGACATCATCTAGAGATAATGTAATCATTGGTGTACTAAAGAAATACTCCTTTCGACGGTCATCATCTTCTACATTCCTTGACTTCTTTGGTGAAGTCTCTTCATCAACGGTTAAAGCATGTTCCTTTCTTTTCTTTGATTTACATTGATTTTTTTATAGTGGCCAAGCTTTTTGCAATTGAAGCATTGGATGTGTGAAAGATCTTTCTTCCTCTTCTATTCTGGAATTGGACTTAATCCTTCACCTTTGTCTTTTCTACGAAAGATCTTCTTTCCTCTTTCTCTTCTCTTCTTGGTATGTGTAGCGAGAGCTTGGTTTTCTTCATGATGAGAGGATTCTTCTTGTCTTGGCATCACTCTCTTCCACTGAGCCCTTTTTGCTTCTTCTTCTGGTTTTGGTACTCCTAAAACAAAGTTTAGAAGGTTATTTTATTCTAGAGCAATGAGCACTCTAGACTTCCATGAATGAAAGTTTGAAGCTCCATCAAGCCTATCTTCAACCTTGATGAATGTCATTTTGACTGAGAAGGAAGACTGCAAACTGGTTCAGAAACCCTAGCAGAAGCTATTTCAAAATTGAACTTTGGATTTTTGAGAAAATTACTTCCACATATGAATGTGCCCTTCCAAGGCGAGTTGAATGAGCCTCTTTTTTCTTCCTGATCTGTGGATAGAACAACTCGTAAACTGAAACCCTAATTTCTGTAGTTTCTGTAGAAAATTCAAACTTCACCAAAAAATTGAAATTTTAGATATGCAATTTCCCGGCCCTAAATTTTTGGACCCTAAATTTTCGGCCCCTAAATTTTCGGTCCTTGATTTTCAGACCCTAGATTTTCGGCCATGGATTTTCGAACCCTGATTTTCGGCCCTGGATTTTCAGCCCCTAGATTTTCGGTCACGGATTTTCTATCACTGATTTTCGGACCCTAGATTTTTGGACCCTCATTTTTGGCACCTAGATTTTCGGCCCTTGATTTTTGGAGTAAATCTTTGTGCTTTACATGCAATAGGATAGCGTGTGTGGGCCCATAACCTGTTAGATTTTAATGATATAGCAATATAATTTTCACATAATCAAGCACAAGAACACAAGAGACACAATAGTTTACCTTGGGAAAAACCTAGCAAGCATTTCTTACTCAGAGATTCAGTACAGAAGATAAGAGTGATGAAGATCACAAAGAGAATAGATGCCAAAAGGAGCTCCAAAATGTCTTCTACAACCCAAAATCAAACTTTCCTTTGCTTGAGCGAACTTGCTTTTAGGCGGTAGCAAATGAGGAGGGTGACCCCTCTATTTATACATGAATTTGCAGTGATTTTTCCAATTGGGCCAACTTGCCTCTTTTACTGGGCCAACTTCTCTTTTGATTTTATTTTCCTTTTGTAGGTCGGCTCTAGCTACTGAGGATACCTCACATAGCTACAACAACAACAATAGAGACTGCTAATTGTGCCAAAAAGTAGTCTTCCCAAAAAAGAAAAAAAGTGGAAAAATTGATCTCGAAAGGAAAGAGTATCAGTCTATCTTCTTGCAAAAATGCAAAAAGCAGTCTCATTGGACTCATTTTTTTAATGAGAAGCATGAATGCATGAATATCATTGTCATGTGAGCCCCTTGATGTTGGGCTCCCCAAAGAAGTCAACTGCTAAAAATAGCAATCTTGGACTCCGCTAGCTCTGGAAGGAACTCGGATCAATGTGTATGTCTGGATGAATGTACAATGGAACCATTCTGATGGATCTTAACCCCTTCAGTAGTGCAAGCACAACTGAGGCTTTACTCTCCTTCATTCTTTTTATGTCAACTCTCCTATGGATCAAGGGGGGTATCCCTAAGATTAAGATCCTAATTCTATGCAAATGAAGGCTCAAATATATATGGACAATTAGAATTAGCAAAACAAAAATATAAGATGATTTTTTGAAATGGATGGAGGATCCAGATTAGTGCCTATATTGAACTTGGGCATATGGAGTCAAGGAGCCAATCTTAGAGGGTTGTTTTCTATTAGTGATTAGAGCAAAACAAAGCTGTAAAAACATGCTACAGCCAGCCATAATTTACTCTTTTATACTGCAGAAAATTGCTTGGAGGGTCCTCCCAAAGGTGCAACTCTTAAAACTTGTAATGAGGGTATGTCTTACTATGAAATAAAATCTGCAACCAACTCTAGTTAAGATGATGGCTGCAAAATTAAGATATTCAGATATACAACAACAAAAGAACATAAGATGGAGAGACCCACAACTAAGTCCTACCAATGGAATAGAATTACCCTCCACAAATATCCCTTAAAGCAGATTTTGCAAGCACTTTCCAGCAACAATATTCAACAATTTGAGATGAAAACATAAGCTTTCACATTAACAAGAAAGAAACCTTGCATTCACATAGCCTTTACAAGACATTCAACTAAGCTCATAGAAAGATCTCCCCAAAATCTAACTATGACAAATAATGGCGAGACCTAGTTTTTATATAGGCTTTTAGCTCCATCTCCTTACGATATGTTTTTTTTATAACAAAAACGGTTACTTGTGTTGATTATAAAAAAAGGATGTGGCCTAGCCGGTCATCCTGGAGGTACAAAAGCTTGCTGATAGTATAGAGTTCTGTACATACAGTTTAACAAAATTGAAAAGAGTGGTATCAAACCAAATAGCTACTGTTATCCTGCCTCTATAGTATCAGTCTATTTTACTGAAGTTCAAACGACAAAACTTGCCACCAAGAAGGATGCATTTACAAAACATTACAAAGTCTTTCGAAATTTAAAACCTGGCCATTACAGGCCTTCCTCCATGCCTTCATCTGGGAAATTAAGCTGTTCATCTTTGACTGGTTTCTAATTCTCCCCCTCTTTGACATTTTCAAACTGCATCTGGTCTTCCCCTGTAGCACTAACCATTGTCTCACTGTCATAAATTCTATAACATTTTCAAAATTTAAAGACTCATTGCTTCCCTGATTCTGAAGTTGTTTCTTCATATCTTTATTTTCCTTATCCTGAGCTATTGACTTGCCTTTAAGTTGCTCAATTTCAACCTCTGCCATGACTAACTTGGCAATCAAATTAACTTTCTGCTCATCCAGAGTTTTGAACTGAAGCTGAGAGATGGGAATGTTTCTGCTCATGGTGGTCTCTAAGTTATGGTTTTTCTCCTTCAACTTATTAATTTTTTGAATCAAATTTGCAAGAACATCCTTGTCATTTCCTTCAACATTACTATTCACCAAATCCTTATGCTCAACAGGGTTTTCCATTAGATGCCAATTTGGACAATGAATTTTGCCTGCCAGAATGACAATCTTTCGCTTTTCAAAGTTGGCACCGTGTTTTACCTGAAAATCGCTATCCTTCACCTGCATCTGGTGCCTAATCTGCTGCCTGATGACCTTCAGAACCCAGGAGTGAAAACTTCTGCCTCTGTTATTGTAATTCCTTCTTGTAGCATAATCCACTTCCAAAATGCTATATGGCCGAGTTTTCCAATAAATTCTGCAAGCCAAAGGATAAGTGAAGCTCTTAAGAGAGTAATTACTGCAGAAGAGGGCATCACCACAGACCTCAAACCCTTTCCAAATACAAGTGCAAGGAACAGAGGGCTTCAAATCGATACATCTACCATCACTCAGTTTCTGCTTGTTCCACTGACTACCGTAATTAGTCTCCAGAGCCAAAACATACCCAGAAATAACATTATCCTTACCATTGAACAGCAAAAGAGCATAGCGAACAACAAAGCTATCAGGCCAACATGAATTTCCCTTTGTGCAAAATAATCTCATGATGCTCTTATATAACACAGGAGTGATGCAAAACACAGAATTATCTACTTCGCTGCCTAATATTTGACTTCTGAAATCCTTATGAGGCTTAAACTCCGAAGCCAAGGAAAAACCATGCAGACTGACAAAACTGACAATATCTCTCTCTCCAACAGCAATACTCTCAAGCAGATTAGAAAAAGCAACTATTTCAGCAATGCAAAGGATACGACTAGCCCAAGGAAAATCACTGCTCAAACTTTGAATCTTCAATTCCTTATGATGCTTAGAATCCGTAACCAAGGCCAAACCATGACAAAGTGTCCTCAGACACATAACTTTATTAATGAAGAAGGAAAATAATTACATCACAGAGATGTGAGGGCTAAATCCCGAAAGATTACCTCACATGGAAAACTCGATGGATTTAAATATCCAAAGAGTAACAACTAATTTACCGTTACCAAAACTAACTAAGGGACACCTCACATAATCATGTGAGTGTGTAGATGCCCTTTTACATTTATTAAACTAAACTTCTATTTATTACATTTTTGGATCATAATTCCTAACAATCCCCCCTTTGATCCAAAAATTCTTTTGAATAAATACCAAGTTCATTTCTAAACTTATCAAATTTGACCCTTCCAAGAGATTTTGTAAAAATATCTGCAGTTTGATCTTCTGATGGACAATACTTTGGATTGATGATTTGTTTGACGACGAGAGCCCGAATGTAATGATACTTAGTATCCACATGCTTAGTTTTTGAATGAAAAACAGGATTTTTGGCTAACTTGATTGCTGACTGATTATCAATAAATAATGAAGTTGCTTCTTTCTGATCAACTTTGAGGTCTTGCAAAATCCTTCTTAACCAAACTATCTCACAAGCAGCTTCCCAAGCTGAAATATATTCTGCTTCTGCTGTAGAATTTGCAATTGTATCCTGCTTTTTACAACTCCATGCCACTGCAGCTGATCCCATATTCATTAAGTAACCTGAAGTAGATGCCCTGTCATCAACATCTCTAGCAAAATCCGCATCTGAATAGCCAACAAGCTTGAAATTTTTGTTTCTTTTAAACTCAAGTCCAAAATCCTTTGTTCCTTGAAGATACCTTAACACCCTTTTTGCTGCATTCCAATGACTTTCTCTAGGTTCCTGCATATATCTAGAAAGTATGCTAACTGCATAAGATAGATCAGGACGAGTATTCATCAAGTAAATGAAACATCCAATTAACTGTCTATATCCAGTACAATTTACAAGTTCCCCCCCTTCAAACTTAGAAAGTTTTAAATTTTGCTCCATGGGAGTAATCGCTGGTTTACATTCCTCCATTCCAAACTTCTTCAATAATCCAGATATGTACTTAGCTTGAGAAATAAATATACTTCCTTCCTTCCTGCTGCTTTACTTCAACTCCAAGATAGTAATGAAGTAAACCCAAGTCTGTCATTTCAAAACCTGTTTGAAGTTCTTTCTTAACCTGAAATATATGATCATTATTGTTACCTGTTATGAGCAAATCATCAACATACATAACCAAAATGACTAAGTTGTTTTCCTGGATTCGAACATACAAAGTATCATCCGACTCACTACGAAGAAAACCAACTTTCTGTAGGTAGGCATCCATTTTTGCATACCAAGCTCTGGGAGCCTGTTTCAATCCATACAATGCCTTAACTAGTTTACAAACTTGATTTTCTTTCCCTGAAACCTCAAAACCAGAAAAGATTACCTCACATGGAAAACTCGATGGATTTAAATATCCAAAGAGTAACAACTAATTTACCGTTACCAAAACTAACTAAGGGACACCTCACATAATCACGTGAGTGTGTAGATGCCCTTTTACATTTATTAAACTAAACTTCTATTTATTACATTTTTGGATCATAATTCCTAACAATCCCCCCTTTGATCCAAAAATTCTTTTGAACAAATACCAAGTTCATTTCTAAACTTATCAAATTTGACCCTTCCAAGAGATTTTGTAAAAATATCTGCAGTTTGATCTTCTGATGGACAATACTTTGGCTTGATGATTTGTTTGACGACGAGAGCCCGAATGTAATGATACTTAGTATCCACATGCTTAGTTTTTGAATGAAAAACAGGATTTTTAGCTAACTTGATTGCTGACTGATTATCAATAAATAATGAAGTTGCTTCTTTCTGATCAACTTTGAGGTCTTGCAAAATCCTTCTTAACCAAAATATCTCACAAGCAGCTTCCCAAGCTGAAATATATTCTGCTTCTGCTGTAGAATTTGCAATTGTATCCTGCTTTTTACAACTCCATGCCACTGCAGCTGATCCCATATTCATTAAGTAACCTGAAGTAGATGCCCTGTCATCAACATCTCTAGCAAAATCCGCATCTGAATAGACAACAAGCTTGAAATTTTTGTTTCTTTTAAACTCAAGTCCAAAATCCTTTGTTCCTTGAAGATACCTTAACACCCTTTTTGCTGCATTCCAATGACTTTCTCTAGGTTCCTGCATATATCTAGAAAGTATGCTAACTGCATAAGATAGATCAGGACGAGTATTCATCAAGTAAATGAAACATCCAATTAACTGTCTATATCCAGTACAATTTACAAGTTCCCCCCCTTCAAACTTAGAAAGTTTTAAATTTTGCTCCATGGGAGTAATCGCTGGTTTACATTCCTCCATTCCAAACTTCTTCAATAATCCAGATATGTACTTAGCTTGAGAAATAAATATACTTCCTTCCTGCTGCTTTACTTCAACTCCAAGATAGTAATGAAGTAAACCCAAGTCTGTCATTTCAAAACCTATTTGAAGTTCTTTCTTAACCTGAAATATATGATCATTATTGTTACCTGTTATGAGCAAATCATCAACATACATAACCAAAATGACTAAGTTGTTTTCCTGGATTCGAACATACAAAGTATCATCCGACTCACTACGAAGAAAACCAACTTTCTGTAGGTAGGCATCCATTTTTGCATACCAAGCTCTGGGAGCCTGTTTCAATCCATACAATGCCTTAACTAGTTTACAAACTTGATTTTCTTTCCCTGGAACCTCAAAACCAGGAGGTTGAGTCATATAAACATCCTCTTGTAGATCACCGTTTAGAAATGCACTTTTTACATCCATTTGATGCACTTTCCATCCATTTTGTGCAGCTAAAGCTAGCACAATCCTGATAGTATTCCATTTCGCTGTTGGAGCAAAAGTTTCTTCATAATCAATCCTTTCTTTCTGAGCAAAACCCTTTGCCACCAATCTTGCCTTATATTTATCAATATCTCCATTTGCTTTGTACTTAATTCTGTAAACCCACTTACAACCAATGGGTTTAACATCATGTGGACAATCAACTATTTTCCAAGTCTGATTCTTCATTACTGCATCATACTCACTTTGCATGGCCATTTTCCATTCATCATACTCAACTGCTTCATTAAAAGTAGTTGGTTCAACAACTGAAAGAGCAAAATTTTCTGAACCCGTATTAGAACTCCTTGTACCTGTTTTGCCTTTTTCATCAGACTTAACATCCTGAAGTAACTTAGTTGCCCATTTTGGTTTCTTCTTTTCAATGTTAACTTGATTTGAATCATCCAAGTTAACTTGTGAAGAATTCAAAGTATCTTCAACCTGTTCATCATCCTGTACTTCTGAAGTGAGATCAAACCATTGTTCATTCCTTGTCTTATTTAAGTGTTGCATCCTTAATTGTTCCTTAGTTACTTTTTCCTCTAAGTGAATAAGTTGTTTTTCAACCTCTTCTACACTTAAACTTTCAGTTTCATCAAAAATCACATCCTTGCTGACAATAAACTTTCCATTTGACAGAAGCCTATACCCCTTTTTCTCATGAGAATAACCAATCAACATGCACTTAACACTTCTAGACTCTAACTTCTTTCGTTTTTCTTTTGGGACAAGTGCATAACAAACTGAACCAAAAACTCTCAAATGTTTGAGCATAGGTTTGAATCCATACCAAGCCTCAAAAGGAGTTATTCCATCAAGTGATGATGAAGGAGATCTATTCCTCAAATAAACTGCTGTATGAACTGCTTCTGCCCAATAACATGATTTCAACCCTTTGAAAAATAACATTGCTCTAGCCATGCCCAATAAAGTCTGATTCATCCTTTTTGATACTCCATTTTGCTGTGGAGTATAAAAATTGGTCAACTGTCTTTTAATCCCTTTTTCCTGACAATAAGTCAAAAAATGATTTGATGTAAACTCACCACCATTATCAGTTCTCAAAGTAGCAATCTTTTCCTTTGTTGCTGTTTCAACCAAATTTTGAAATGACTGAAACTTTTCAAACACTTCTGATTTTTCCTTCAAAAAATACACCCAAACCATTCTGCTAAAATCATCAATAAACAACAAAAAATATTTACAACCACCAAGTGAAGTTTCCAAAGGACCACAAACATCACTATGAATAAGCTGTAATCTCCTTGTTGCTCTCCAAGTGCTTTTTGAAAAAGCTATCCTTCTCTGTTTGCCATAAATGCAAGCTTCACACTTTGCATTTTCCTTCCGAAAAGTAGGCATCCCCTTTACCATTCCTTGTTTTTGAAGTTGTACAAGACTATCAACATTCAAGTGCCCAAAACGAATGTGCCACAATCGGATAGGTGAAACATCAGTTTCAACTAAACCTGCAAATTCCTTCAAATGTTCCTTTGATCTAGGAATGACTGTTCCCTTCATCCTAAGAAGCTTTCCGTCTTCATAACCTGTCATAACTGTTTTGTATGCATCCTTTGTTGAATTAACAAAAAGGATACCACCTTCCATTACAACTTGATGTCCTAATTGGCGAATGACAACTAAAGACAACAAATTTTTCTTAAATGTAGGCACATACCAAACATTAGAAATCAATCTTTCTCCAATTCCAGGCAAATCAACCTTAACTGTTCCTTTTCCTTGTGGTAAATGAATAGAATCATCTGCAAGAAAAATTGAATTTAAATGACAATCTTCATAACTCCAAAAGAAATCTTTCCTATATGTCATATGCTGAGTAGCCCCTGTATCCATAATCCAAGCATCTTCAAAATCATTTTTGAAACAATAAGAAGACTGAACAAAATTCACTGATTCCAACTGATGAACTTGAACAAAATCCATTGATTCTGATTGTCCAAGTGCTGTAAAGACATATTCACAATTTTCACTATCATCTGCATGAGCATAATGTGCTGCTGATGAAGATTCTTTAGATTCTCTTTCTTTTAGAATTTTTTCAAATGAAACTCTACAGTCTGAAGCATAATGTCCAACTCTATTACAACGAAAACATGTGACCTGTTTATTAGCTCTTCCTCTTCCAGAGACCTGTTGGTTACCTGAACCTCTTCCTCTTCCAGAAAACTGTGACTGTGTACTTTCAAATTCTTTAGAACCTCTTCCTTGATTTCTTCCTCTTCCTCTTCCGCGGCCTCTTCCTCTTCCAAAACCCTGACCACGACCTCTATTTGAATTTTGAAAAGCTTTCTGATCATGGCCTTTTTGATGATTACCTGGAGACTGTTTGCTAGTACTTGCAACCAAAACATCTTCTCCTGCTTGCTTTGTTTGACCAAATTTTTTTTCATGTGTGGCAAGTAATTCACTTAGTTCATCAAAAGAAATTTTATCCAATTTATTTGTAATTTGTAAAGTTTCCAAAAAATGCTTATATGTCTCAAGCAATCCTGCGATCAAAATGGTCACCATCATGCTGTCTTCAATTTTATCAAAACCAGCTCTTGAAATTTCTTGTTTGATATTTTTTAATCTAGAAATGTACTCCATGACATCACCTCCTGAAGACAATTTTTGTTGAAACAACTTCAATTGAAGATCAATTTTCTTAGCTTCACTTTGAGAATCAAATAAATCTTTCAATGTCTTCCAAGCTGACCACGCATCAAAACTATTTTCAATATGCACATAAATATCATCAGAAACAGTACTGTGAATCAATGCTAAGGCCTTTTCATCTTTTACTTCCCACTTTGCAAGCTGATCATGATTAGTTGGTTTGGTAGGCTTAGCATTACAGAAACCCTTCCACAATTCATTGTAAATAAGAGTGCTTTGAATATGACGACTCCAAACTTTATAATTTTTCGATCCTTCCAACTTGTCAGATTCATTAAAAAGACTTATAACTTTAGACATTGTAAAAAAATAATAAACACCTTGTAACTCCAGAAGATGTGTATTATGCAAATCTTATAGCTCCAAGCATTAAAGAAAGCACCTTATATCACCAGAAGAAGTAAACAATCACCTTATATCACCAATGGAAGATTTTATGCAAAAATATCACCACCAACATGAAAAGAAAATTACTCATCAACAAGAGTCACCATGAAAGAAATGCTGCAAGAAACACCACACACCATGCAAAAGAAAGCTATAGGGGCTTCGCCTTGACCCACTTATAGCCTCAAGAAAAGAATTTGATAGAGCTTCACTTTGCTCTAATCAAACCTTGAGTGAAAATACAAATACTCCTTATGACACCAACAATGCTCCTTATTACTCCAATACCCAATAAAAAAATTACACCTTATCACTCCAAAAAATAACAAATCTTTATAGGTGAATTGGAGAGATACAATATTGTTGAGTGGGAGGTCACAAGATCCAGTCCCATTAACTTCAAAACCTTTTTCTTCTTAGTATAAAAAATCTCCAAAAATAAAAATTATACAAGATTGTGAACTCTTCTTCTACGCTGGAGTTTTGCTGGATCTTTCCTCCCTTCACGATGGCTTCCTGCCTTCAGTTCACGCAGGCTCCTGCAGACTCGGTGGTGGCTGGATCTTTTTCATGGGCTTCACACAGGCTTCACGCTGGGCTCAGATAACGGTCCTTCCTCCACAACCTGCTCTGCGAAAATCCAGCCTCTGGAACGTTCAGAGTGCAAACAAATATATCGTAATCAGACAAAGAATAAGAAGACGATGGAGACAGCCTTGGCTTGGATTTATCAGAATTTGTGTCTATTTGGGTTCAAATAACATGACGATATTCTTTCTCCAAATGGAAATGTCCACTCCGACCTGCACTCATAACGGATCCAACACTTAGCCTTTGACCATACTTGAAAATAAAGAGCCTGCTCTCGATGGTTTCAGCAGCCCATGCGACTCGACTGCTCCCATCATGTCTCCACGGTCACTACCAGCACTCCGTCGTCGCACTGATATGTGTTTTCAAGGTGGATCCGCTATCACAAATCAACACCACCACGCCGTGCACCGGGCATGACTCATCTCACATCACCAATGGACCCGCAGATCATTGTGTGTCTACAGGAAACTCCTCTCAACACTCCACCTCTGTGTTATTCCAAGACGGGCACGTAGTCTCCACGACCAACACGTACGTCAGTCAAGGAAGAGAGGTACAAGGAGGAGTTGGAAGAGCGAATTATCTCACTTACTGCTTCATTATTTGATGGACTGTCACGGGGTTCAAGAAAGGATCGCTTGTTGAGCAATTTTGTGGAGAGCGAATTTGAAAAGGTTGACAGACTAATGGAATTATATATCAGGTATGCTGATCGGGTAAAGGCAGAAATTGAGCGGATGGATCGGCTCCAGCTTGATGATTTAGAGTTAAAGATACAATCGGAAGCTAGAATCTGGGCTCTATACTCTTCAACTAATTGCTGTGATTCTTAGGTCACTTATGATATATTTAATATCTGGGCTCTATACTCTTCAACTAATTGCTGTGATTCTTAGGTCACTTATGATATATTTAATAAATGAAGACCGGATCGCTATCCGAAGCACTTATAATGAGAAAGTAAAGAAAACCTGCCAATCTGTGGCTAGGAGACACTGGAATGCAGAAGAGAAAGTATGGACATTTCCAAAGAATGCACTGGACGATCTTCTATATTCTTTAGACATGATATCTTCACTTTCTATCATTTTTGTAAAAATTCTCTTCCACAAAATTTTTAAATAATCTTGCCTTAAAAAAAATAATAATATTTTACTCTCTCCAAGTAAAAATTCTGCAGAGATTCTTTTTAGCCCAAAAGAATAGGAAGCATTAACTTACAGTTAAAATTTCGCTATTCCAAAACCTTGAAAGTCACCTTCTTCAAACAACCTTTAGCACCTTCCAACCAGGTTCCAACCAGACCAAGCTTCAACCGCGTGCTTTGATACCACTTTGACAAAGTGTGCTCAGACACATAACTTTATTAATGAAGAAGGAAAATAATTACATCACAGAGATGTGAGGGCTAAATCCCGAAAGATTACCTCACATGGAAAACTCGATGGATTTAAATATCCAAAGAGTAACAACTAATTTACCGTTACCAAAACTAACTAAGGGACACCTCACATAATCACGTGAGTATGTAGATGCCCTTTTACATTTATTAAACTAAACTTCTATTTATTACATTTTTGGATCATAATTCCTAACAAACCATACAGACATGCTTAACTGACAGTATCTCTCTTTTCAACAATACTACACTCTAGCAGACTAGCGCACAATACTGTTTTGATATCACTACTGTAAAAACAAGTAAACCATGGAATGCTCTCCTTTCTACAGTCTAAAGAACCATCAAAGTTCTCTAATAACAATGGGCTATAAGAGTTACAGGTTACCTTTGAAACGATGCCAAATCTCACCCAATAGGAGCTGCTACCGCCTGTTGTTGTAAATGTAACTTCGGAAGATGTTCATTTTATTTTATTATTATATTATTATTGTACTTTTATTGTACCTCCGTCGGAGATGTTTTTCCTCCGTTCGGGGATGTCATTTTGGTCATGCAAAATTATTGAGGTAAAACCTCCATTGTAAGTCGGGGCAATAGCTCTCCAAAAGATAAATGTAAATTGTATTATTGAGTCTCCCTAGGACAGGTTGGCCCAGTCAAGTTAGTGAGGTCGGCCCCATTAGGAAAAAGCCAAAAGGTCACCCACACATAAAGTATAAATAGAGAGGCTTGCTCTCTCATTTGGACACAACACTCACACAAGCAAGTTCACATAAGGAGAGAGAGAAGACAAGTTCGCTGGAGGAGAAGGAGAGAGAGCTGCAGAAGATATCTTATATTTTGGTTTTCTATCTTGCTTGATATTGTACTAGTGACAAATCTATTTCTGAGGAAGTTGCGGGGTTTTCTCCTTTATGGTTTCCCCGAGGAAAATTATTGTGTCTCTTGTGTTTTGCTGTGCTTGTCTGTCTTTCAGTTAAAGATCGAATTAAATTGAATTAAAGTGCAAACTCTAACATGGTATCAGAGCCAACTTGAAAAGAAGGCATTGTGCATCAGCGGGAAACTAGGGCTTCCTAGTTCAAGGTCTTCTCTCCACAGATCATCAGAAAAAGAGGGCTAGAATAACTTGCCCTAGGAGGGCACATCTTTTGGAGGAAGCTGTTATCACATCTATGTTAGCTGGAGCTACCATACTGCAGACTGTGCGGCTGAGGACCGCACAGTACTTTTTTTTCAGATCAGAGATCAGCTGCCCTCAGACGAGGCATTTTGTTCAGATTGCCCCTAGCAGACATATCAGAGGGGACAAACAGTTGTACAATGCTACACACATTGTCACTTACCATCTACCATAGGGTCACCTTTCCTTGCCAGGCTTTGACACAAGCCCATTTGAGACAGTTGCTTAGTCTTGTTCTGATCAAGACTATCACAGTACATTGTTGGTTTATTATGATCGCCCGGATTCAGCAGAGATCCAACTCAGAGACAACTTCAGTAGCAGCAGGTATATGGTGCAGCAGGTATTGCATTTGATGATTATTGCTCATGTTGTAGATTAGACTTCTTTATACTTGTTAGTACACTAACTCTGCATATGATGATATATTTGGTGATCTAGCTATGATATGATGTGATTGGGCCCTTGGTGATGTCAGTCCACCCCTCCGGTTAGACTTATGTATATGCACGCTGAGTCATGTCCTCTGTACTTGGCATAGATTTGATCACTTAGCCCCCTCGGTAGCTGACTTTAGCTCCACTATCACTTTCCCCATCCATCCGACCCATCCATGATACTTGCTCCCTACTTGGATTCTGATTTGTGATCCCCAGGACCCCTTTCCCCATTGATCTCTGAGTTTGCCATGACTCCCTGTTTATTGTACCTCGGCTCTTTAGTGTGTGAGATACACGGTTAGACCTGGGATTTGCTCCTGTCAGTTGCCCCCGATGTTGCAATGCAATTAGGATTGTGTAGCCTCACCGAGTGTTCCCCATTGGTTATCGAAGAATGTATTGCTCACCCCCATTACCTTTGCAGTATGAGCACCATGTTTATATCTTTTGAGATATGTATGTAGCCTAAGAGGGCCTTGATGTAAATGAAGAAATGAAATGTAAATCAGGCTAAAAAAGCCATTATGTTGTAAATGTAAAATCTAGCCAAAAAAGGGCTAAGTATGAAATTCATTGTAAAATCCATGCAATGTGTTTATAAACACACATGGATTCAGGTCAGCCATACATGTCAGCATTTGTAGTGGTTATTCCTCACCTAGTTCTGCGGGACAAGGAGGTGAGAAGGAGCAAGGGACAAGCTCAAGATTGCCCCCTAGAGTCTCAAGTTACGGTTTGCTGGACACCCAGTTTGGCGGCTTTAGAAAAGAACCTCACGGAGTCTTCGGATACGGATGTGAGTTGTGGGATACTTGTTAGATGACCAGTGGTGGTTTCCTTGCACTATACCCATTTGTGAGGCACCGCCCTTCCTCGTGTTCTGTCATGGCATCCTTATCTCAGTGGACCTTGCTTTCTCGAGTTGTCCGAAGGGTCACATGATCTTCATCCTTGTCTTCCCGCATCTTTTGTCTTGTTGTCCGCATCACCTAAAGTCAGCAAAGTGGTCAATCCTATAGATGTGTATAGCATTTTGGTCTTTTGGAGGTGGTGGGCCCACTTCACCGGGGCCTTGTATTATCTCGAGATTTAATGTATTTTTGATCACAATGTTATCATTATATTGCTTAGTAATGTACTAACTTGTATAATTGAGCCTTGTCACTTCATGCTTGCATACAGGGTCAGCTAGCACTATTGTTGACCAGATTTGACTTGGTCAAACTGGGTTGACTAGGCCAAAAATGGGGCCGAAAAAATGTTGCGATTGGAATTTCGATTTCGATCAGTTATTATCTACAAGGGTCCTGTATGAGCATGCAAGTGACGGAATTGCAAAATACTAAAGCATTTGAGAAATTTTTAATTATTATTGGTCAACTTTGACCTGTTTTAATTAAAAATTATGGGTTTGGGGCAAATAATGCCAAAGTGATGGATCGGGGTCGTTCGAGTGGTCATCCCTACTACTTTTGGAGTCCTCGATCGCATTGCAGCAGACGGTTTGGCAATCCGGGCAATAAAAGTGGGTCAAAAGCCCAATTTTCATCTTCAGCCATATAAACCAGCAAAAATTACATGGAAAATCAGAATTTGACTAAGGCAACTATGGGAAAATGGCAAAATCAATGGTTGGCAAAGGTAAAGGTAATTTCTAAAGGTAAATGGTAAGGTTTGATGCATTGTTGGCACATTGTGGGGCCCTCTCCATGGCAACTCATCACTTGAGGTCGATTTGGCCCATAGGGGCGTTTTTCTCCATAGGGGAAATTCGATTTTGGTTATTGTATTGATGTGGGGCCCTTGTTGTATTAGTTGGGGGGATAAAACATCCCATAGACACCCCCCAACCCCACCTTATGCATTGTATGGCCCACAATGGGCCCCTCTCCTCCACATGTGCGCTCTCCTTGGGGCAATTCGCACCCCCCTCTTGGGATCTCTCTCCACCATTCGATTTGGTGGTTGGGGAGTGATCTCCACCCTCCATTTTGGGGGGAAACTTGTATGAGGAGTGGCCTCTCTCTATAAGAGAAGGCACGCACTCCATTTGTAGTCCTTGGCATTTTCGATTTGCACTTGAGATAGAGAGACATTCCATTTGCAGCTTGATACTTGGTGTTGTGGAGCAAATCTTGTGGTGATTGATAGCTAGTGTTGGATGCATTGTGGAGATATCTTGTGTTGTCTTTCCATATTTGTTGGCTGGTTTTTATTTGCAGCATTGGTGGCCATTTGAAGAAGGGTGCTGTACTTGGAGCGGGAGCACCATTCCAACAATTTTCTCCAAAGTTATCCACAAGGGAGTTGTAGTTTGCTTTCTGCTATTCAATTCTCTCATCTTTCAGCCATTTATTTGCTGTTATACTTGTTTATTTGCTACAGTTATTGATTATTTCTTGATTGTGGCAGGTACCCAGGTCGCCATTGGCATCCAGTCGCTCCTCATGCTCAAGGGAACACGCAGGCTGCTCCACATTTGATCTTCCGAGCTAGTCTTCACCCAACGTTCTCCACTTCACCATTTCACTAGGTACTCTTCATTTCCTTGTCTCTCTCTCTCATTTTCACTGTCTTGCTAAGTTGGAAAATATATAATAAACCCTAAAAATACAAAAATTAACTTCTCATCGTTAGAACTCTCTTCTTTTGCAAACCCACAAATGATTTATTCCTAAACGCCCACATCTCAAATGTCATTTGATTTCGACTCCATCTACCCACTTAACCAAGCATTGGTCCTTCACTGAATTCGCCCCACCTGGGCAAACTGTCTAATCACGCTGTTTGGTTGATTTCTGGGTTATGGGTACTTGATAATCGGTTTCAGAACGTCATTTTACCTTATGATATCGAGTTTCGTTGGCTGGAAGTGGGTACAAACACTCATTTTTCTATGCCCTAGGTCTATTTTTCCATTGTTTAACTCATCCCCCAAGGGCAGCTTCAACTCAACTTCTTGCTGGCCTGTTTTTTTGTGTTTTAAATCAACTAGCTAGTAATCTTATAATCACTAGAAGATGTGTTTCAATTGCTGATCCATCTCTGCCATGTATTGAGTAGTCACCACACACTTCATTCCCCATAGGCAGAATTTTCAGCCACTCTTCTAGTCAATTTCCATTTTCTGATTTAGTTTCCAGCCTCTAAATCTTCCATTTATTCGTCATAATAGACTCTTATCGGATCTGATTTCATTTCCCATAGACTACCCTCTCATTTCAGGTTCCTGATTCCATCAGACTGGAAGAAATCTTACTTTTAGTCATCCATTTACTTACTGCTTCATCTATCTTTTGGGTTTGGGTGTCTGATTGTTGAGTCTCAACCATCATTGGTTGAGCGGGGTCTCCCCCCTGACTTGGCCAAGTGCCTCGTCTAAAGTGACAGTAGCCTTGTCCGGTGTGACTTCCGTTCATCTGAGCGGAGGACCTGGCTGCTGCAGGTTACACCTTCCTAGCTGTCCCCTCTACCGTCCCTATTGGGATATCTACCACAATCAACTAGAGATAGTGTGATAACAGAAGCATAATTCAATTTGAAGATTTTTCATTTTTGACCTAGACACTAGCGCCAGAAGAAAACTAGGGCATCAAGCTTTTGGGGTTTTCCTCCATCAATCTGAACAAAGGAGTACATTGGACAACTCACCTTGAGGAGGCACATCTTCCTGTCCAATCAGAAGTTTAAAATTCCAAGTTTGGAAAATTAGGGTTTCTTTGACAAACCGTAGGCCAGCCAGCTCCAGAACCAGGTTGGGCATCTCAAATTGTTAAGATCTAAATCTTTTCTATTTCCATTTGATGTTCTCATTTCAAAATGACAAATCACACCAAGCTTGAGGATAAGCTTGAAGGAGGTGACAACTTTTGAGCATGGAAGTATAGAATCTCTCTTGTCCTAGAAGAAAATGATTTGGACAAGTATGTCAATGCGGAGGTTCCAGAACCAGAGGGAGAAGAGGCAAAGGCAATCCACAAGAAGAACTTGGTCAAGTCCAAGAGGATTATTGCAAACTCCATTAAAGATCATCTCATCCCTCATGTATCATCCCTCAAGACTCCCAAGGAGATGTTCGATGCCTTGACGAAGATATTCGAAGGGAAGAACATCAATTGAAAGATGACACTAAGGAACCAACTCAAGAATGTGAAGATCCAACACTCAGAGACCATGCAATCCTACTTCACAAGGGTCTCTCAAATCAAGGAGCAACTTGAAGCGATTGAAGACAGAGTAGAAGGAGGAGAGATTGTTATGACCACCTTGAATGGTCTCCCAAGATCATGGGACTCATTCATTCAAGGAATATATGCCATCCCCATCAACAGACTATGGGAAGAATGCACCCAAGAAGAAGCTCGGCTAGTAGCAAGAGAAGAGGACATGGGAGCAATGATTGGCTTGTAGATAGTGGAGCATCCAAGCATATGAAGGGATACAAAGAATCCTTCGTCAATCTATCTGAACATGAGTCACCTCACAAGGTGAAACTTGGGGATGATTATCAATATCCCATAAAAGGAAGTGGAGAAGCTTCCTACAAGCTAGACTCCGGCAAATCATTGAAGATGAAAGATGTTCTCTATGTTCTAGGATTGAAGATGAGTCTTCTCTCCATCTCATCACTAGATTCTAAGGGAATGAGGGTTGCATTTGTTGATGGCCAAGTTCTAATGTGGCCAAAAGGAAAGACAATAGATGATGCAACAATAATTGGAGAGCAAGAGGGAGGCTTGTACAAGCTGAAGGGACAACCTGAACAAGCATTGATTTATGACTCCATGGAACAAGTGAACTATGGCACATGAGGCTTGCACATGTGCACTATAGAGCACTACCTATTGCAAGCAAAGCAGTTTTAGGACTACTAGAAATCCGGACAAAACATGAAGGCATTTATAAGGGATGTGCGCAAGGAAAGAATGTAAAGAAGGCATTTCCCAGCAATGAAAGCAAGGAAAAAGGAATATTTGGAGATAGTCCACTCAGATGTATGTGGTCCCATGTCTTCCAGCTCATTAAGCGGGTATGTATACTATGTTTCTTTTATAGATGACTTTTCCTGTAAGACATGGATTTATTTCTTGAAAAGTAAAGATGAGGTATTTAGTAAGTTCAAGGAATTCAAAGCCTTGGTTGAAAATCACAATGAGAAGAAGATCAAGACCCTACGATCAAATAATGGTGGAGAATTTACTTTAGAAGAATTCAAAGAACTTTGCAGAGAATCTGGGATTAAGAGGGAGTTGAGCACTCCTTACAATCCTCAACAGAATGGAGTTGCAGAATGAAAGAATAGAACAATGATGGAAGCAGCAAAGGCAATGCTACATGATCAGGATCTTCCATTGCACTTATGGGCAAAAGCAATAAGGACAACTGTGTATGTACAAAATCGTACACCTCACCGAGTATTGAACAACAAGACTCCCTAAGAAACTTTCTCAGGTGAGAAACCAGAAGTCAACCATCTCAGAATATTTGGCTTCTCGGTGTACATACTCCCGAAGGAAAAGAGAACTGTTATCACACAACTTGTAGTTGCCCCAAAAGGTGATCCTATCCAGGATAGTAGAGGTGTTGGGAAACTAAAGAGGTGACCTAAGAGGGATTCGGTTCCCAAAGATAAATGGTTGTCACACTAATCGAGGCACTCTTCATTTTAGATCAAGCAAATGAAAGATCAAGGGGGAGACCCTAGCTAGCTAATGAAGGCTAGCGAACCTACTCTCGACACTCTAAAGAAATGTGAAGTTGAAGAGAGAGAGAGATCAAGAGCAAGTAGATCTAGGTCCAGGAAAGATGGGTGGCAAATAGAGTTAGGGATTGATTAAGGAGGCTTATGCAAGAGATTAATGCTCAACCAAGGAATAATTATGCCACTAAAGGAGTTAAATATGTAGATCTAGGTAGATCTACTGCCAATCTAGAATACTTAAGTGGGGTCCACCTATGATTTAGTCAAAATGGAGTGAGGTGGGGCCCATTTAGTGAAATTAGGATAGGAAAGGCACTAGGAGGTTTGCCAAAGGGTAGATTTGGAGTTTAGAAGACAAAATGGAAATACCCAAATGATAGATCTGTGAAAATGACTAAGAACCCACAAGTGCGTCCTCCCCTAGAGATGGCCAGTGCTTGGATTGAAGGGAAAATGGAGTCGGATTTCCACCAAACTTGGTATATAAGGTTTATTAATTATTTAAGAAATGGGTTTTAGTTATTAAGCCTAAATTATCGCCAGATCTATCAGATCTATAAAGCGAGGGTTTTAATAATGAGGGTTTTGAGTGACCAATGGGTAAAACACATGAAAACCAAGACGTACCTTGTAGATCTTATGTCAAATGCTTGCGGCCGCCAAGTATGTTGATGGTCCTTTCGATTAGTTACAATTCCAAGCGAGATCTAGTTGATTTCAAGCCAAAACGTCCTAGTCCAAGAGGAAGTGTGTCTTCTTTACTTGCAAATACAAACAACCCAAGTTAGATTTGATCCACAAATAAAAGAAGAACTATGCATGGCATATCTAAGAGAATAAATCAATGGACAAAATCACAATTGAAAAACTCCCTGAGAGATGAAAGTGTCTTGCCCAAGAAGAGCTGGGGAATCCCCACAATTGCCCCTCCAAGCTAGTCGCACCCTGCAAAAGATGAATTCGGCCTCCCCAAGAAGATGTTGAAATCACATGAAAATCACTCGGATGTCTAAAAGAAAAGCATTCCAATCACGTACGAGAACATTCATCAAAGCATGAGAAGTAGATCTGCAAAATAATATTTTATTCCAAGAGTTCCAGAGCCCAAAGGTGCTTTACAATGAGGGGGGTCTCTTCCTTAAATAAGAATAGGAGAGACCAAAACCCTAACCACTTTTTGAATGAGTGGTGGAGATCAAAAGATATAACAATAATAATCAATGACTAAGATGAGCCGAAAACACAATACATGGATCAACTCACAAATAGAGGGGATGCGCATTCACTAAGTGGCCCTAGGGGGTCGTACCACATGACAAGTGACTAGGACAAGTGAATGAAGCACATGGTGGGGCTAGGAGGTGATTATATCCTTCACTAGCATGGCCCCATGGCACAATAATAAATAATATGACCAAGTGACATCATAAAGTGACCAAGAGACCAAATCGTGCCCCCCTTAAGAGTACAATAAAATAGCCAAATAATAGCCTGGAGTGCTCGTGGACCCCACTGAATGCTGCAAGCTGTCGGAAGGTGTGGGATGCATCACAAAAGTCCTCTGAACAAACCTCATGCCAATTCTTTGCCTCAATTGCCCAAATCGATTTCCTCAGTGACCATTTCTTCCATTTTTATCCTTAGAAAAATCACCTGTAAAATAATAAAATGCCTATAGCTCTCTGCCTGGTGCCCCGGGCACAAATTTGATTACATCAAAATGTCTGGGGGTATGGTAATAACAAGTGGATGGACCCCATACTCCCTCTGTAGCGCCCTAGGAGAACCAAATAAATCTCCAACTGTGCTGTCAGGCCATTTTATAATGGCAATTATGCAATAAAGTGATAATCTGACTGTAATCTCATCTGAAAGTTCCTGAAAGCGATATCTGAGTGTGCCAATGGACTCAAAAGGTCCAAATGTAGTAGAGATGAGTACTCATACACCCTGTGACCACCTGGATAATCATCTATAAGCTCAACCATGGCCGGACAAATAAAAATAATGGTCTGTAAATAATAATAATAATACAATCCATCAAACCATCACATGAAACCCGTGTCTACTGCATGGAACCATCAAGTGGGCATCATAGGACCATAAATAATCAATCTCGAACATCATCGGTCCAACTCATCTTAGATCCTACGGTTGATTTGGTCAAACTGGGTTGACCAGGTCAAGATTGATCAAAATAATGACCCACGTTGAATCTGACTGATGCTGCAAGTGCAAATGGATAAGATATGCTCCTCTGATTATTCTAATAACAAGTCTAAAGTATAAAGTAGCATTCCACTGATGATTAGGCAATTAACACATCAAATATAAGTCCAAAATTAAAACAATCAATTACACAGAACATACCCTCAAGAATATACTCATTTCATGGACATGACCATTTTGCTAGGAATGGGTGATGGTGAACAATGCAAGGCTAGGATAAGGGGATGACTTTACAATCTCAACACTATGATACTTCGGATAAAAGGGGAAAAGGGAAACCACCTGAGCATATGTTGGACAAAAAACACACAAGGAATGGCGGTGTCTCACAAATGGAATGAGTTGATTGAGGAGTGTTTATTCAACCTTTAGCAAATGTCTACAACTCACATCCAAGTTGGAACCAGCTCTGTGAGGATCTTTTCTAGAACCACTGTGACTGGGTGCACAACTAACCGTAACTTGAGGTTCCAGGGGACACTTAGAATTAGCTGTCCCTTACTCCATCTCACATCCCATCCCGTAAGCTCCGTGAGGAATTAATCATTACATTTTATCTTTGGCCAACAGTTCTTTAGATTTAGCATACATTTAACCACTGCTTTTTAGGCCTTATGACCCTTTGGATTTTGTATGTGCTTAGAAGCACAACTAATTGCAGCTTTCATCCAGGGTACTTTTTCATTTCATTTTATAGTCCTCTTTCATTGTGTTGAAAAGTATAGTTTTAGTTTATTTTCATGGGCTTGCACATAAGATATAATAATAGTTCACACATGCATGTAATGATGGTAGTACATTTTGCTTCATGTCTAGCCAACACAACTCAGGCAACTAGGGGGATTATCCACAATCAGGACCAAACATCAGGGGAAATCGACCAGAGAGGTCAAGGCTTCAAATCCAACTCACCTAAGCTCAGGAACCAACACCAACGGCTTTTCCTGGCCTAGAAGGATCAAGGCTTCGGTTAGTTTTGTTGCACAACTTAGAGCCGAGACACAAAAGAACAGGGAATCTATCCAACATAGAGGCAAAATTGGGGAGGTCCTCCACATCACAGGCTGAGGTGTAAGTCAAGGTAAAACCAATATGGAAGAGAACGGATGGATGAGGAAAGGGATAGGTGATGCCGTAACTAGCAAGCCATAAAAGGTGGAAATGACCATGTCCATACTACTTGAGAGGGTAAAAACCAACTCGTACAAGCAAGAGTTTCTTATTCTGAGTAATTAGATCACTTAGACTCTAGACAGTCAACAAAAGAACCATGTCCATATATATATATCGCCAGATCATGACCACTAAATACCTAGTCAAGCTACTAAGATAAGCAAAAGAGCAAGGCAAACATATCCAATGCACAACCATATACCTGCTGGGTCATATACCTGTACCTGTCACTTGGATCATCAATCGTCACTGGCACACTACTGCTGTAAAGCTCTGGGCACTGTCACACTGCTCTGTATGGAAGAAGAATGGTCACCTCAGTTATCAAATCTAAGGTCATGAGGCTCAGTCATGGCATAAGGTTCATCGTATCTGATCTGGGGTTGCTCTGATACATGAGTGATCATCAAAAGTATTGCTCATCATAGGCTGATCTCATAAAAAATCTGTAAAGGCGTGGCCCAAAAATATACAGGAACATGCACTGCAATCATGGTAGCCCCGCTATTATGGATGTGATAACAAGAACCGAGCTAGATTCTTTAGGAAATAAGGGATTATTTGTGGGATACAACGACACATGAAAAGCCTACAGAATATACTTCCCAGGATTCAAGAAGATCGAGATCAGCAGAGACACAACTTAGATTCAGCATACAACAAATCAAGAAAACTACCTATCGAAGAAAATGAAGAACCTGAAGTTCCCAGAGTCAAAGACATAATGATGGAAGAAGCGATTCAAGAAGATCATGAAGACCGCGACATAGCAGAACCACAAGAACCTGTAGATTCACCTCGTGAGAAGAAATCCCACAAAAGAAGACCAACATGGGCACGCGAAGCAATCCAAGATGCAGAGAAGTATGGCGCTCCAGATGGGATGCATAGAGAAAGCAAGAGACCAAGACCATACTCCAGCTATGTGGCCTTGCTATGTGACATCATTGATAAAGAACCTTCCAACTACGAAGAAGCAGCAGAGAAGAAGGAATGGAAGGATGCCATGATCGAGGAGTACCAATTGATCATGAAGAATGATGTTTGGGAAATAGTTCCAAGACCAGAAGGGAAGTCTGTTGTGACTTCGAAATGGATCTATAAGATCAAGCATGTTTTAGATGGTAGCATAGACAAACACAAGGCAAGATTTGTGGCACATGGTTTTTCCCAGAAAGAAGGCATAGACTACGAGGAGACATTTGCACCTGTAGCAAGATACACTTCCATAAGATCTATACTTGCATTGGCTGTAGTAATGAAATGGAAGGTACACCAGCTGGATGTCAAGACAACATTCTTGAATGGTGTAGTTGAAGAGGAAGTGTACGTGGAGCAGCCACTGGGATTCGAGACACATGATAGATAGACTCATGTGTGCAAGTTGAAGAAAGCCTTGTATGGATTGAAGCAGGCACCCAGGACATGGTATGGCAGGATGGACAACTTTCTGATGAGCTTAGGCTTTACCAAGAGTAAAGCAGATTCCAACCTTTACTTCAAGGTTGAGGGCGGAAGACCAGTGATACTGCTACTATATGTAGATGACTTGTTTGTGACAGGCGAGGATGAGCTCATTGCAGACACTAAGAGAAGGATTGCCGTAGAGTTCGAGATGAAGGATTTGGGGATGATGTAGTACTTCTTAGACATGGAGGTGTGGCAGAGTACGGAAGGAATTTTCCTTGGTCAAGGAAAGTATGCAGTGGAGATTCTGAAGAGGTTCAGAATGATGGACTGCACGGCTATGGACACACCAATGGCATCAAACTTGAAGCTACTATGTGACGCTTCTTCAGAGACAGTTGATGCCACAATGTACAGGTAGATGATTGGTTCGTTAATGTATTTAATGAACATGAGACCAGACATATGTTTTGCTGTGAACACCCTGAGCCAGTTCCTGATGGATACGAGACATGTTCACCTGACGATTGCAAAACATATATTGAGGTACCTGAAGAGTACAATTGAGTATGGGCTCAAGTATGAGACGAATAAGAGGATTAACCTGCATGGTTATGTTGATTCGGATTGGGTAGGCAGAGCCACAGACATGAAGAGGACTTCGGGAGGCTGCTTCAGTTTGGGATCCGGTATGATCTCCTGGTTTAGCAGGAAGCAGTCATGCGTTGCACTGAGTACAGCCGAAGCAGAGTATGTTGCAGCTTGTTCGGCTAGTTATGAGGCAGTATGGCTTCGGAAGCTACTGTTAGATTTGTTTGATCTCGAGCTCGAGGAGACTTGTATCTTCTGTGACAATCAGAGTTGTGTGAAGTTGTCTGAGAACCCGATGTTCCATGACAAGTCGAAGCATATTGAGACCAAGTCGTTAGCGAGAGTGAAGTTCGAGTACTTCAGAGAGAAGCTTGGTGTTATCAAGATCGATGTTCCTCGAGAGAGGGAGTGATGAGACCGGAAGATGCAGGTGCACTAGGGCTGGTTCTCACATGGTGGAAGACGCAGGTGGTCCATGGGACGTAATGCACCTGGGGTGCTCCTGGGCTGTACCCACTAGGTGGGAGACGCAGGTGGTCTGTTGGACATGAGGTGTGCACTTGGGCTGCTCTCCGTGTGTGATGATGAGATGATCTGGATACGATGAGATGATAGTAGGAGACGCAGGTAATTGCTGTGGCAATGTAATGTGTGGTCCTGGGCTGTACCTACTTGATGGCTTGCTCGTAGAGATGATGAAGACCTAGATGAGAGCTAGGCCTACATCCAACATGAAAAAGGGCTGGCTCTGTAGAACTTCTCATGATGGATAGATTTGAGAGATGTCACTAGTCAATGATCAACGAGATGAGGATTACTGCAACAACGACGATGATGATCCTGTGTTGATGATAATGTTCCAGCATTGAAGATGATCCAACGATGATGACGTTGTCCAGAATTTGTGTCCAGAGTGATGATGTTGTTGTAAATGTAACTTAGGAAGATATTCATTTGTATTTTATTATTATATTATTATTGTACTTTTATTGTGCCTCCGTTGGAGATGTTTTTCCTCCGTTTGGGGATGTCATTATTATGTTTGGTCATGCAAGATTATTGATGTAAAATCTCCATTGTAAGTCAGGGCAATAACTCCCCAAAGATAAATGTAAATTGTATTATTGAGTCTCCCTAGGACAGGTCTCTCTCATTTGGACAACACTCACTCAAGCAAGTTCGCATAAGGAGAGAGAGAAGACAAGTTCACCGAAGGAGAAAGAGAGAGAGCTGTAGAAGATATCTTATATTTTTGTTTTCCTATCTTGCTTGATATTGTCCTAGTGACAAATCTGTTTCTGAGGAAGTTGCGGGGTTTTCTCCTTTATAGTTTCCCCGAGGAAAATTGTTGTGTCTCTTGTGTTTTGCTGTACTTGTCTGTCTTTTAGTTAAAGATCTAATTAAATTGAATTAAAATGCAAACTCTAACACCGCCAAACCAGTCTATACACACCTTCAATTTGCTGAAAATAATCCTCTCTGAATTGCCTCTCGAGCTCTCGTTCTTTAAAACTTTCTCCCACCACCTTCTATACTTAGTAAAACGTCGAAGATTTCTCATCCCTTGGCCACTAAACCGATAAATACCAAAGGTCCTGTACAAGTTCCTACTTACCCCTTGTTTCCAGATCTCTTCAATATACATAATGAAATACAACATATCAGGATACTCAATCCTCCCACAAAATAGCTTCATTACTTATTTGGAGAAGATTTAGAGCCTCTTTTGCTTGGTGTAAGCATGATCCCTACACCTTTGTGCAATTGATTCTTTTGTCCTAAGATCATATTCTTATCCAAAGTGGATTGTAGACCTAACATCTTCACCTTATTTGTTATTTCCTCCCTAACTTCTTTTTCCAGTTTTCGTCCAACCTTTCTGGAGGATCTATCCTCTCCCTCCAAGGCTTCTTTCTCCACTTCGCTTGTCCCTTTAAGAGCTTGCTTTCTTGTTTGGACCCCTGTAACTACTGCCTGCTTATCTTTCTTCTTCTCTGTTTTTCCAACTTGCTCATACAGATTGTCTTCCCTTTCTTTACTCTTAGCTAATTTCACTAAAAATGGAATTAGCATATTAACATTATGTCCTAACTGACTGCTTTCCTTCGACTGAAACCCTGCTACCTTCGATTGATTGTCTTTCTTCGATCCCATCTGCTTCTCTTGATCTTTCTTGCCCTCTTCCATAACATTTCTAATTCCTGCCATGTCGACATTCATATCCATCAGAATAACTGGTATTCTTGGGGGAAACACTGAACTAGGTTCCTTAATCGTTGGTGCTACAACTTCCTTATAACATACTGTTTGATTTTTTTGAAGTAAGGGGCAAATTGATTTCTAGACTCTTGAAAATATTGTTGTGGACTATTTTGGAGACTCTTGCGTATTTGCCATCAAAGACTGTTTTGGAGACTCTTTACACATTTGCCATTAAAGACGAGGAAGGAATATCAAAATTGTTAGAACTTATTACCTGTTTTGAATTCTTATGAGCTTGTTTCCATTGTTCATCATGTTTTTGAGTTGCAGTTATTGTCTCCCCTGATTTTTTGCAGTCTTTGGCAAAATGACCATAAGTGTGACATACCTTGCACTTAAATGGTAATTGTTCATAATCAAGATACTCATAATGGCTCCAGCTATCCAAAACTAGATGGATTGCTTCTGGTAAGCCTTTTTCCAGATCTACTTCAACAAAAATTCTAACACATTGAAATATTCCCTGCTTTGGTTTTGCGTTATCTATGAATTTTCTCAAAGTGTTTCCAATATTTCTTAGAGATTCATCTCCCCAACAATGAAGTGGAAGATGAGGTAATCTTACCCACACTGGAGCTGTTGAGGGGATATATGAGTCAGGATCAAAGTCTGGTGTCTAGCTGTTTAAATACATTCCTTTCTTGCTAAAAACATAAGGACCACTTCAAAATATTAAATCTCTATCTTCTTTGAATTCAAATAGAAATACGTAAAAACTACTAAAAACCTTTTCCACAAAAGTACTGTGTCATTCTGTATGAGATCAGAACTATCCAATTCTTTAGTATCCATATCTCCATGGACTTAGGAAGTTAGGAGATGGCCATATTCCAGTAAATTGGCCAATAAGGCCTCTCTCGGACAATACCAGTGCCTTCTGCCTAGCGGCAGATGCAGGAAGAACAACTTTAAGAATTTCAGTTAATTTCTTGATGAATCTTGATGGCTTTGTTCTAACACCAGATTTATTCAAGTTTGAACCAACGATTTAAAAGCTTTTTCAGTTGGGGTTGGAAGTGGTCTCTCCCCTCCCGAATTGGATGCCATCTCTGTAAAAACCCTAGCCCGCGGTCTTGGAATTCCTTCAACCTGTCCTAAACTTAACCTCAAGCCATTCTTACCAACACCAACAACATATTAGAAATTGTTGTATATGTTTGAAATATTCTCCTTATAATATGTTATCGCTCAAACTAGCAGTCCTTTCAAAGTAGAGTAAGTATGCCTTGTGCTAGTGATGGTATGCATATGTGGGGTTAGACCCAATGTCACCACAACCTAACTCCTCAACTTCTTTGGGTAACTCCTAAACCCAGGGGAGAGTCCCTAATGGAGGAAGAACACCCGCAGACACCAACACACCTGCAAATGCCCTTCTACAAGCCTTATGGCTAAGATCAGTGCCTTATATGGTGTCAACAATGGATGATAAAGACACATAAATCATATAAAAGGAGTTAATTCAATCTACCAATTGATATCAATAAATATCACCACTTCAACGCACTTCACAAATCCCAAGGCACCACCTCAAAAAAGTGCGCTATGAAGGGGAGATGATCAAGTGGCCTAGGGTGCACTTGATGGTCTAGTCAGAACTACAAAAACCTTGTAGAAACCCTAATTTGGGCAATTTCACGTTTCCCAATGCATCAAGGCAAATGGGGATGCCCTCAGAGATCTATGGATAAATCCACTAGGGCGAATTTGATGGGTGGACCAGAATTGCAAACTCACGACTATTTTTGGAGTTTTGAATTTATTTAGATTTTTATGGTTTTTTCCAACAATATTTTTTTTTAGGGTTTTTCAATATATAAAGATGCATGTGAAATAAAAGGCATGTGAATTGATAAAAAAGAGATAGATTTGTTGAAAAGATAGATGTTGTGGGGAAAATGCACCTATAGTTCAGGGGAGAAACTACCAACTTACGGTGATAAAGATAGACTTACAAGCATTCTGCAAGTACAACAAATAAGTGAAGAGATTAGGGTTTAGAGATGTATGCACCTCATTCAGAAGGTTGATCCTAGCTTTGCCTTCCTTGCTCTTTAATGCTTATCCAGTGCCGCAATGTCTAGACCTGCAAAACAACTTGATACCTTTCTCAAACACATTTGACTACACATATAAGATTGATATTCATAATAGAAGAAGACATCAGATTATAAACAAACTGTAATCAAATCCGAGACACATTAACAGGTCATATTTGGAAAGAGAAGAACGTCTGATCTTTATTAATGAATGAAAGCAAGTACATAAAGTTATACCTTCTTTCAAGCTTGGCACTTCACGAAACCTAGATTCAAGGTCTCTTGCTTCTGTTCTCCAAGGATCCCAACCTCTAATCAGCAGTGCTAGGGTTTATCAGAAACTAAGCACAAGAGAGGGGGATGAAGGTCTCCATTCCTCTAGCATAACAATGTTATAGACTTGGTTCCCTCACATGGCCCTTCTACCTTCCTTATATAATCAGTGAAGGAGAGCAAAAGAAGTTATAACTGCTCAGGAGGTTTCCCAACCAACTTAACTTACTCAAATTTCGAGATTTTGACCAAAACAGGGGTGTACCCTACTCTACAGTAGACAAAGTAGCGTGCAGGTGGAGGTGAGCGCTACTTTAATGAAGCAAAGTAGGGTATACACGCTACTATCATGCCTGTGTACCAGCGCCCATGTTGAAAAATGGCCAAAAACAGGCTTTTCTGCTCATTTTCAGGAGATGGTTTGGTTTGGAAAAATGTTCCCAAGGGTTGTAATCATCAAGTGGGTCAAGAATGAGGTAATTTCAACCATTTTTAGTGTCCCAAATGACTCCTCCATCCACAAGTGTCCTGTTGTGTGACTGAACTTGATCTCAAGAAGTGTCGTCATGCAACTAAGGGAAGCAAGTGTCGTCACGGACGGAGAGGTGTCATTTCAAGCTATAACAGATGCCCCCTAATGTATGAGGTCAGAGGGAGTGCGGGAAACAATGGCCGAAATACATTATAAATAACAAAGAGTTGAATCATGGAGGAACGGAGAAACCAAGAATCATAGGCTCAAATGAAGTACCTGAAAGCAAAGGCAATGTCAGACAATCTTATCGTTGGGGTAACTGTCCATGTTCAAATAGAACATGACCTCCAAGAGGATACAATAATGATCCAAATACTGATGCATATATCATGGCCACTAAAATACAAGCGTGGATCTATGAGGAACATAAGTGTAAACATAGCCACATAAATACAAGGTGGATCTATGTCAAAACTGGAGAACATAGACATAGAGAACAAGCTGGATCTATGTCTCATCAAGAGCCCAAAAAGAGTGTGGCTCAAACTTGCGCAACTTGGGCGATAACATAAATGAGGTGATGCTATCGAGGATCCCAAGGTCTTCATCCAAAAACAATCCAAGGTACAAACCTATCCATGCAAATAAATGAGTTGATGTCGAACATGGGAGGTATCGTTTGATTACCGGTCATTGATGTATATCGTTAACAAACGCGAGGGTGTCCACCAATAATGAAAATGGAACCCAAGGTACTTAGTACATTCAAGCAAGTGTGAATAAATGGTCTTTCTGTCGAACACTTGAAGAATCTATCGGATAGGAGACATTGATGTATTCCCACCTATCCAATAGTGAGGGAAACTACTACTAATGACTGCAATCCCCAAGGTACTAATCGAAACTCTAAACTTCATTCCTAGAGCACAATGAGTTGAAGTCGATGGGAAAAAGTCCGTTGGAAGGGAGGCCTTAATGCATCCTCCATCATCCAACACGAGGGACACTCAAACAGGTATGAGCTGATTTGGAGTAGGACTGAACACATGATGAAACATACTGACACCAAGGAATGGCCGATGCATGAGGTCAAGGCAACTGCAGAATGGTCGACACAGGTTATATCCTTGAACAGTGAGCACGACACAAGAGTGACTTAGGCAGCTTTTAACACAGAGACCACGATGCAAATCTGCAATGTAGGAGACATTAACAGATTCTCCATATGATTGAAAGACTAACCAAACGGAGGAGTAAGAAACTCTGAGACTAGGTTTACCCTAAGGCCAACACTAGAACTCAACTTGTTTGATAGACTCAAAACAGGTGCTTTGTTCAAGGAGATAGTAGACTTGTTGCCATCATATTGAAAGATATTTTAACATTCTTCCCTTCCCTTTCCTTTTTCATTTTTTAACGAGCTTGACAAAGAACTAAAGCATGCTCGACGGTATTTTCATGTTTAAGGAGTCTAAAAAACCTAGAAGAAAACTCCATACACCTATCCGTGGATTTTATATCGAACCCGGATTGGTCTATGCTCGGCGGTGTTTTCTTGTTTATAGAGTTGAAAAACTTAAACAGTCCTCTATACACCATCTGGTGGATTTCACATCGAGCCCGAGTAGGTGAATGCTCGCTTGGTGTTTTCACATTTCGAGAGTCTGAAAACCTTAAAGATGACTCCAAAAGTCCCTTTTCGTAAAGTTAGTCTCCTTCCCCGAAAAAGTGTAAAATAATGGAAGAAGAACTTTTCTAGCGCATATCAGGGTATACCTAGAGTATACCTTTTCCGTAAATTATCCACCAAGGCCCGGAAAAGGGTAATTCTATACCTAAGTGGATGTTAGTTCAATTATTTTAACGAGCCCGAAAAGACAACTATGCTCGGCAAACTTTTCCTATTTAAGGAGTCTGAAAAGGGCTTAAAAGAACTCCATAGGGATCTTTTCCGTAAAGGTTTAACGAGTTCGGAAAAGCAAACTCATGACCTCCTTACTGTTTTTAATGAGCTCAAAGGAGATACATAAAAATGCTCATAACTTCCTTACTGTTTTTAACGAGCTCGAAGTGAAGATGAAAGAAATGCTCGTAGCCTCCTTACTGTTTTTAATGAGCTCGAAGGAAAGGTGGAAGACTGCTCGTAACCTACTTACTGTTTTTAACGAGCTCGAAGTAAAGGTAGAAGAATGCTCGTAGCCTCCTTACTGTTTTTAACGAGCTCGAAGTAAAGGTAGAAGAATGCTTGAAATGGGAGGAGACGAGTGTTAGTGACATGCGAGACTAGCTCCAAGCGCATGGAACAAAGCTATGCCTAATGCAAGGAACATGAGCAAGATAAGGACACTCAGGGTGTGTCTCCTCCAGGTAAAAGGTGTCAAATTGCGAAGGCAAAATGATACAGGGCTTAGCGGAAATGAGATCGGAGATGGAGGCTTATACAACAAGCTAAAAGCGTGCAAGCCGGCATCAGGCTCATTAGCGCAAGCGAGATCGTAACAGATGCATATGCAACTTGAACACAAAGATTGGAGCCTTATCAGGGATGGCTAGAAATAGATGAGGAAGAAAGATATGAGGCTTCTTCTCAAAGTCATGGTAAATCTAAAAAGGCTCTCGAGCCTATGAGAAAAACTCAGCATGGGCACTAAAATGGCATAAGGGTGCTGACTAGGGTGACCCATGTTAGGTAGGCTCTGCTGTAGGACTAGTGCACAATGCATAAAGAGATGGCTAACACACCAATATCCAACAGGTTCGACCCTATGGCGAATTCGGATGGCAAAAGGTTCAAATGCAACATAACAGTGGAGAAGCCTAAACCTATATGCAAGGTTCCGAATATACCTGACATGGTCGCACAAGGTGTCGAAAAGGACCAGTAAGCGAGTATAAATCCAGCTAAGAATCCTGTCTCCAAGAAACATTAGTACTAGGATCATATCTAAAACATATGTAAGGAAAGACCTGATACAAGTCACTATGGTAGAAATACTTTCAACTTCACTATCATCAACAACATGCATAAACAAGGCAGAGTTTTCAAATGAAGACTCTATGGTACCCAAGCCCGAGGACTTACAATCAATAAGATCGACCTCAGGATGAAGATCAAAGTTGAAGGACATGATGGAACCTGCAGAAACAAATTCATCATCACGAGAGTTGAAAATTCTAGAAGCAGAATCAAACTTAGCAGGAACACCGATTTGCGGATCTATAGGAGAGTCCAAAGACTCAACAGTAGGAAGATCAGACTTTAAGGTCAAACCGGGGCTGGACATAACTGTGACTGGATCAACATCCGAATGAATGGCAGACTGTACTATAGACTCTAGGAAAACTTCATCGGAAAGAAGCATATCATCCCAGATAGAATACATATCTGAACATTCAGATGGAGGTGTTACTTGGTCAAAAGCTGGGACTAAGTCTCGAGAAGGTAAGCATGAACTCAGAGACTTCTTTTCAGTAGCAGTTGAACTCAAGGAACAATATGCCACATAAGTCCCATGTAACATAGTGGTGCCTAATGACGAGGGATCTGACTGGTCTACATTTGGGTAATAAGGAGGATCAACGAATGCAAGCTGGTCGATAGTGACGATGCTTTCATTATGAGGAAAATGCATCACACGAAAGAGCGTAGACACCACAGCATGCATAGCATAAATGTAATCACGCCCGAGGATCATATCAAAGTCCATAGGTTCCTTTAAAACCATAAAATCAACCAAGACTGTTTTTCCACCCAAGGTAACAGGTGCCTGACGTAGGAATCCGATCGGTTCACTAGGTCTTCTATCGAAGGTCAACGGCCAATTAACAGCTGGAATAACATTAGGGAAACTCAAATCTCTACAAGCATAAGCAGATAAGATATTAGCAGAAGCTCCTTCATCTACAATGCATCGATCAACCGTATGGTTCTCGATATCAACCTTTATCTGGAAAAGTGTCGAAGAAGGAAGACGAGGCTCGACTAGACTATTCCAATCAAAGGAAACAATCCTAGGGCTTGGTAGGGGTTCACATGGCATAGATGAAGTACCCCCTTTTTCAGGAACATCCAAACTGGTAATGCAGAAGACTTCAGCAGTAGGTGCATCAATCTCCGAAGGACTGATGGGATCGGTCGAAGATTGCATCGATTCGATCACTTCACTCTCCGAAGGAAGAGTGGGGTCGACCAAAGATTGCATTGGTTCAACCACTTTATCAACCAAAGGTTGATCTGATTGCAGGGAATCTATAGACAACTCAAGAATAGAGGTTCCTTCAGATATGGACCACACTCTTCGTGCCTCTGGAATGGCAGGGCATCGGTGAGTAAGGTGATCTCCCTTACAAAGTTTACAAGGGAACTTTGGTTTCCGTCCTATAGGTCGAGACTCCTTTACAACGTCAGTACTCTCAACATGACTAGCATTGGCTGACATCTTGCCCCCAGCATGACTTACAGAGGCTGGTTGCTCAGAATCATAAGACTTTTGAACTAAGGACCACACTTTTTGCACTTCTGGAAGTACAGGGCACAAGTAAGTAAGGTGATCTCCCTCGCAAAACTTACAAGGGAACTTAAGCTTCTGTTTGTTGGGTTTGTCGACAATGTCAACTCCCTCAGCATGACTTGTAGTGGCTGATCTGGTGTCTCCAGTATGACTCACAGGAACTAGTGACTTGTCATTAATATGACTAGCAGTGATCAATGACGTGTCCTCAACATGAATGACAGTGGTTGAAGACAAACTTTCAGTATGATTTTTAGTGACTAAAAGTTTTCTCCCAGCATGACCTTCAGAGGTTGGGTAGGTGCCCCCTGCATGATTTGCAGAGGCAGGGTGCTTGCCCCCAGCATGACTTACAGAGGCTGGGTTGCTGCCCCCTTGTTTTGACATCTTCTTCCCATTCTTCTTTCATCTATTCCTTTTAGACTGTTGGTTACTAGTATTGCTACTTTCGCCACATGAGGTAGGAGGAGGAGAAGATGTTACTGGCAAGGGAGGCACAGGGTTCTGATGCTCTTGATTTGAGGTGCTTACAAAAGAAGCGTTAAGAGCATGCAAGGCATTCGGAGTGGAGAACAACCAGACCGGCAGCCCTATGGTGAATCCAGGAAGATTCAGAGTAGCCATTAAGGGAGTGCCAATGTTTCCAATGAATGGAACAACACAAGGATCCCTCGGAACAGGGGTACCTTGATTGGCACTCACCAGAACACTAGACATAGTTTCCTGCTCAAATGAACAAGAAGTTCTCTAAGGCAAACTAAGACAAGTAGCACAAAGAGCACACCACTAAAAAAGGTCCTAGGTAAATCAAACCAGGCAAACAGATGCCTTTCAGAGAAGAGTCTGGGATGATGAGGGCCCAGAACAGATCTACGACGGATGAAGAACAGTTACTCGGGGTCCACAATACAATGACTAAGGGTGCAAGCACTGGAATCACCCAACCGCCCTCCCAAAGACCTGGAAGGGATTTCCTCTCACGTCTGTCCTAGGTACAATAGATATAACCCTTCGTCGTCACCTGTGTATGAACCTATGGTCAGATACTAAGGATACCACCACACCAAAAACTCCTGGGGAAACAGTCTCTGGTCGAATCAGAAGGCGTGGGCAGGGTAACTGAGCCCGAAACTCAAAAGAGTCCCCAAACGCAATCCAATCCTGGTATATGTTCAAAACAGAAAGTAGGAGGCGTATTCCCAACAATCTGATCTCACAAGACCTACTGCATAGATCCCAGGAAAGCTTTGAATGAAGTGGGTTTACTTGTGATAGTCGAACTACGATTTTTGTGTAATGTGTGATCTTGGGTGGTTTAAGGTGTTTTAAACCCAAGATCCTAACCAAGACTAGTTGGTGTAGTGTAACCTAGAAAAGAAAATGTTACTAGTACATTTTATTAGAGTTCATTTTAAAGATTACTTGCTTACTCAAAAAGGTAGTGGGTGTGTGAGAGTGGTTATAATAAAGACAGAATACTGAAAATGAAATATTTACCACGAAACAAATCTTTTCTTTTCAATGGAAGTCTTAAAATTACGATCTAGAATGCATATGCAAAATGAAATTTTTTAATCTTTCGAATGCAAAAAGGGTAAAAATAAAGTTTAAATGTACAAAATTAAACTCAAAACCTAAGAATGTAGCTATTCAAACCAATAAGTATGCAAAAGAAAACTTGTTCTTTTTGATGCAAAGCACTCTTGAATCCTTTAAGCCACTTGCAAGGTACTCTACTCAGAGAATAAATCAATTTTTTTTTTAATGCTTTCCAAAGGTAAGAAACAAAATTGAAACTAACCTACTATCAAAGCAAAGCAAAGAAACTTTTAGGTTTTCTTTATTGAAACAGTAAAAGCTACCAAAAATGACTTTCAAATTCTTATTGATGTAAGCATGCCAAACATTGGGAAAAGAGTACAAAAACTACTTTTAGACCCAAATTAAGCAAATGACCTACGAAGAAGTATGGTTTGGTAAAGTCAGGTCTGCACATAAACAATGCAAACAAGGTCTTGAACAACAGCCAAAACACTTGAGCTTTCACTACAAAAGAAAACTTAAAAGCATAAGGGAGGATAAAAAACCAATCTAAAAGAGAAATTTCACTCAAATAGATACAAACAGGGTCAAGAAAACTCAAGAGGTTTCAAATCCAGTGGAAATGGGGCAAGCAGGTTCAGTCAGACTCAAATTAGGGTACAAAACACCAAACGGGTCCACAACCCCCCAACTTGGGTCAACAAGCTCCGAAACTTTCCAAACAAGCCCAAATTGATCAAAAGAGGTTCAAATCATGAATGTAGGATCAGTACAAGGATGGGAGACCACTTACAGTGGTTTAACTCAGACCTAGGGTCATCGGGGACCCCAAAAAATGCAACCATAGCCCCCAGATTTGGGTCCACAACCCAAAATCTCAAAAAATTCAAACCCAGATTGTGGGCGCTACTGTGTATGAGGCATACTAGCACCCGTATCAGGATGGACGCTATTGTGTAGAGGAAAACTAGCGTATGGGCGCTACTGTGCTTCACAATAGTAGCGTACAGGTGGGAAAAGTTGAAAAAATGGGGTTAAACCCCCCCAACTTGGGTCCACCAGGGTCTGAAAGGGCTAAGAAGGGTTTGTAAAAGCCAAGGAGGGTCAAACAAAGCCTACTAACTGATTCTAATCAAGAAAATGAACAAAGACCATCAAACAAAACTAAAGAAATGACTTTGGATACCCCTAAGCAGTTAGGCTTTCCCCAGTGGAGTCGCCATTCTGTTGTGGGGAAAATGCACCTATAGTTCAGGGGAGAAACTACCAACTTACGGTGATAAAGATAGACTTACAAGCATTCTGCAAGTACAACAAATAAGTGAAGAGATTAGGGTTTAGAGATGTATGCACCTCATTCAGAAGGTTGATCCTAGCTTTGTCTTCCTTGCTCTTCAATGCTTATCCAGTGCCGCAATGTCTAGACCTGCAAAACAACTTGATACCTTTCTCAAACACATTTGACTACACATATAAGATTGATATTCATAATAGAAGAAGACATCAGATTATAAACAAACTGTAATCAAATCTGAGACACATTAACAGGTCATATTTGGAAAGAGAAGAACGTCTGATCTTTATTAATGAATGAAAGCAAGTACATAAAGTTATACCTTCTTTCAAGCTTGGCACTTCACGAAACTTAGATTCAAGGTCTCCTGCTTCTGTTCTCCAAGGATCCCAACCTCTAACCAGCAGTGCTAGGGTTTATCAGAAACTAAGCACAAGAGAGGGGGATGAAGGTCTCCATTCCTCCAGCATAACATTGTTATAGACTTGGTCCCCTCACATGGCCCTTCTACCTTCCTTATATAATCAGTGAAGGATGCAAAGGAAGTTATAACCGCTTAGGAGGTTTCTCAACCAACTTAACTTACTCAAATTTCGAGATTTTGACCAAAACAGGGGTGTACCCTACTCTACAGTAGACAAAGTAGCGTACAGGTGGAGGTGAGCGCTACTTTAATGAAGCAAAGTAGGGTATACATGCTACTATCATGCCTGTGTACCAGCGCCCATGTTGAAAAATGGCCAAAAACAAGCTTTTCTGCTCATTTTCAGGAGATGGTTTGGTTTGGAAAAATGTTCCCAAGGGTTGTAATCATCAAGTGGGTCAAGAATGAGGTAATTTCAACCATTTTTAGTGTCCCAAATGACTCCTCCATCCACAAGTGTCCTGTTGTGTGACTGAATTTGATCTCAAGAAGTGTCGTCATGCGACCAAGGGAAGCAAGTGTCGTCACAGACAGAGAGGTGTCATTTCAAGCTATAACAATAGGGCATACGATTCTTGTTTCAATGCCTAGGGCATTGAGAGATCGATACCAACGTCCCTCTCTTAGAGTGACTTTCAATACTTGCAATTAGAGCATCAACTAGCAACCACAAGAGTTAGGTAGAAGAGCCTAATTAGGGCAAGAGAAGAAGTCCAAGGCCCATTAACAATGGAGATCTCCTATGAAAGGTAGGTCTCCTCATGCAAGGTTAACAAAATATGAGCAAGAAACCCTAACACTTTAGAATAATGCACCATAAAAGCACCATTAAACTATTTAAAAAGTATAACTTACCGACATTTAACAAACATGATCAAGATAGCGCCTTAGGTCACCTTTGTGCTTGAGTTATTACAACTATTATTTAGCATCAACCAATAACACGTGCAAAAGAAACCCTAGAACTTCATGAAATCAACCTTCAAGAAAGAAAGATCATCCAAAGAGAGGTGCACATAGCATCAAGAGCTCCAATAAACCAAGAGAAATAGAAAATATCTCATAATGAACCCATACCTTGTTGTGTTTTTACAACAAGAGGGAGACGCTATTTATATAAGACTAGCCTCACCTAATTTTAAGTTATGAGCCTACAAGATAATGTGAAAATATAACATTTGGCTTGCTCACCCACAACTTGGGGGCTAAACCACTCATAATAACAATAAAATATCTCTAAATGAGAATAAAATAATAATAAAAATGCAATTAGGCTACACCAAGTGCTAGGTGTGCCAAAAGGAGGACGTCATGCCCCAACTAACCCCAACAGACGTGTGCCCTCAACATCCTCCTTCATTATCCTTGTAGGGTTCTTCAATAAGGAAGTTCAATTTGCGGGTAACACAACCCAGAGGAGGGGTTTTATATCACAAAATAGGTCCAAGTGAGCAAATAAGGTGTGCTAGATAGGGTACAAAACCCTTTACAAACGCTATCACCTTACATGGCAAATAAATGAGTGTGGTCGTGCATCCAAGTGTTTAGCCCCCCAAGGGCACCAACCCCTATAGGGCGAGCACCTCCTAGAAGTGGAAATCAAGAGGACCATCCATGACATGATTAGGGGTATTTAGCCCCAAATCAACACTCTACATACAAAAATGCTCAATAAACTTTGCCTTTACATCGTAAAAAATAACCCCTCACTCTGGTGGATTTGTAGGGAACGCTGTAGATACTCTGAGGTGTAACACAATACAATAATAATTTGTGGCTTCTAGATCCACAAATCTCTCCGAGGGATAACAATAAAATATTGCTAGATCCATGCTTTTCACCAAGAAAATACTAGAATAATATGTCACAGGGCTCTCCAAGGCAAAATGCCCACGTAGACCAAAATAGTGAAGCCAAATGAATGAGATGCCACATGTCACCTCTTCCATGCAAGATGCCTCTTTGACCAAGTGTGAAGGCTTGATGTGCCGCTTGTCCTTCCCATGCAAATGCTCTTTAAAAATATCCTTTAAACACACAAAGCTAAGCGCTATGTGCAAAGCATTCTCCACCATGTGCATTCATTAATCTTACTTTCCCCAAAAAACCAAAACACTCAAGCAGCAAAGGTGGGGTGTTCCTCATAAAAGTTGGTTAAAATGTGGTGAGAGGTTTTAGGTGGTAAATTTGCAACCACCATAATTCCCTCAACACTTGTTGGAATTTCTAGTAGGACCACAATTATGAAATTCCACAGCCATACTACATCTATTGGCACCGATCTGGCAACAATCTGGGCACTCTATCAAAAGATATTTGCTCATGAGTTAGGACGCCCCTTCATTAAAGCTATCAAATTCCTCCAAAAGTGGATCTCATGGATAAGTGTGCAAGCAATGGTCCATTAGTTATAACAACTCAAACATAGGGCAACCTCAACATGTGTGCCAGTAAGATGTGGGACACTCCTCAGATCATGCTAACCAATCCCACATAAAGTGGATCTACATCGATATAAGTGTAAATTGGGCAATGGTTGTTAAAACCACCTCTTAAACAAGAATGGTCTCAAAGAATGTGCATAAACTTCAATCTATACATTATGATTAGATCAAACTCTTCATTGAGTGTGCCAAGAGCTTGTGGGTGTGACCAAATCTAGCCACCAAAGCCACAAAGAAGGGTGACACTCTAGAGAAGTGTGCACATGTGAATCTCTGCTCAATCCATTTGCAGCGTGTTACGCCTCAGAGCTACTGCAGTGTTCCAACATGGCCAAACCTAGAGCAAGGGGTTAAATTTTTTTGTAAAGGCCAAAGTGGGTTATATCGTATGGATATTTGGATTAGGGTTGTTGTCCCCTTGGATTGTTCATGGCAAGCTCCCTTGGTTTCACTCTTAGAAATACTTGGCTTTGTGGCACTGTTGATTGCCCCTTCGGTGTGTGGATGTCCCCACCATGCAGGGATTTAAGCCCATGGGTTGGTGTCTGGGGCTTCTAGGGGTGATCCACTGGGGCACATGACCACCTTGGTTTTGTTATGCAGAGGTGATTGTCTTGTAAACGGCTATTGTCCCCTATTTGGCACACCTCCTTCACCCACTTGGATCTCATTCAAGCACATAGAAACCCCTCCGCTAGCTTTTTGGCCTATGACGTCATCCTTCTACAGTTGAGCCAACAAGCTTGGAAAGGGGGGCGTTGAGGGATAAACAACATTTTGGGGTTAGTTGGAGTATGACACCCCCCTTTGGCTCACTATTTCATCAAGTTGATGTTTCTTCAGGTTGCAGCATCGAGCAAATATTTTGCAAACATTCTCCCAGAGGGGTCATGTGTGTTGACCAATGGCTAGTGGAGGATGGCCCTGGTGTAGCTTTGATGAGTCATGTGTGTTGACTAAGAGTGAATAAGGCTCGAGGTGCTTAGCCTTGATTAGTTATGTGTGTTGACTAAGAGTGTATGAGGCTAGAGGTCAGATTGCATACTCTGTGAGGGAGTGCTCCGTGATAGAGTGATCTATTCTACTAGAGTGAGTTGACTTGCTTATTTGATAGGGGATTTCATTCCCTTGTGAAATATACAAAGTGTAATCTAATGTTGAATTTGACATGGGCTCTAAGAGGTGTCCAAGACTTCTTAGAGTGGGGTCAAATCAACATTAGAGCTCTATGGGTGAATATACGTGCATATGAGCAGATGAACATCAACAAGGTCAACTTTTCTATGATGAAGAAATAACCAAGAAGTGAAGTCAATCGTTGAAGAAGTCCCAGATAACATTGAAGAAGTCCCAAAGAAGATTGAAGACAAAAAGACAAGTCAACCTAGAAGAAAGAACAAATTTGCCCCAACAAATAGACAAGTCAGCCTAGAAGAAAGAACAAATTTGCCCCAACAAATAGACAAGTCGGCCCCATCAAGTGTACAAGTCGGCCCCAAGAAGAAAAATTTAAGTGAACTGAAGAATATAAATAAAGTGCTTACACACTTCATTTTCATCATCACAACATCTCTTCTCTTCCATTTGTGCGCACTTTTCAAGGAAGCCCTAGCAAAGGCAAGGAGGAAATAATTTTGGGTTATTATCATCTCCTAGTGGTTTGCTATTTCTCCCTAGATATTCGCAGGGTTTCTTTTGAAAGAAGGGCACATTCTTATGTGCTAGGGTTTCTCTTCATGAATGGTATTGTACTTGAATTGGACTGGTTTCTTCTCAGAAAAGTTGGCTGGGTTTTGTCCCTTTTGGGTTTCCTAGGATAAATTTCTTGTGTCTCTTGTGCATGGCTATCTTTTTATTATCCTTTGTTTATGCTACAATTTAAGTTGAAATTTTCAGTGTGCAATTATTCAATGAAAAACTGTGGGATGAAATGAATGTTTGAAATAATTGTCAAGATCTGGAAATAGATTAAAAATTCAACATGGTATCAGTTTTGAAAGACAACATTCAGTAGCTTTTTGCCATTAGTCTAGAAACTAGGGCTTCCAAGTTTGGACTCTTCCAACCTAAGTTTTGGCTTGATCTTAGTGTTTTGGAGGTCGCCTAAGGAGGGCACATCTTTCTGTGAAGCCAAATTTCAATTTTGACCTAATTTTTGCTGGACTAGGGTTTCTGAATCAAATTTCAGATTTCTGTCAAGATGGTGTCCAGTCTCAGAGTAGAAGTTAGGTTGGATGGTGCTTCAAATTTCTGATCCTGGAAGACCATGATACTCTTCATCTTTATGAAAATGTGATCTAGGATTATGTAAAGAAAGATGTCTCAAAACCAGAAGATGCTGAGGAGAAAGCCAAACACAAGACGAATGAAGCAAAGGCCAAGAGGATCTTAATAGATTCTGTAAAAGACCATTTGATTACAAATATTTTTGATTTGAAAACTACCAAAGCAATGTATGATGCCTTAGTAGGATTGTTTGAGAGCAAAAACACTAGCAGAAAGCTATTCTTGAGGAATCATCTCCGTTGTATGAAGATGATCAAATCAGATTTAGTTGCCACTTACTTTATGAAGGTCTCCTAGTTGAGAGTTCAACTTAAAGTCATTGGAGACATTGTTGATGATGCATAACTTGTTATGGTAACTCTCAATGGATTTCCTTCTTCATGGGAGTAATTTGTTCAGAGTATTTGTGGAAGAGAAGAGTTACCCAAGTTCGATCGATTGTGGGCTAATTGTGTCCAAGAGGAGGATAGAGTATTGTCCAAGAATATTTTACAGAGACCTCAAGATGGAGAAAATCAAGCTCGTGCAGTTCATGCAAGTAAAGGAAAAGGAAGAAGAAATTTTAGGAAAAATAATACAGGTGGAAGATCAACTCAAGAACAAAGAGAGAAGGATCTTTCAAAAGTTAAGTGCTTCAGTTGTCATAAATTTGGTTACTTTGCTTATTAGTGTCCTCAAAGGAAATGAAAGAGTAAGCAACATGCATCAACAACCAATGTTGATGAGCCTCCACCAAAGAAGACAAAAGAAGATAACTTTGATGAGATTGCAAATGGACTTCAGAAAGAGTATTTCTTCTAGTCACTCAAATGTATGTGCACAATATCATCTCTGGATGGTGTCTTGTACTATGACTGTCATTGATGCTCTACTTCATGAAGACCAAGGATGAAGTCTTCAACAGATTCCAGAAGTTCAAGGCTCAAGCAAAGAACTTGACGAAGAAGAAGATCAAGGTTTTGGAGGAGTGTACACCTCTAAGGACTTCAGTAATTTTTGCAAGGAGGCAGAGATCAAGAGGGAGTCAACAACAAAGATAAGTATTTAATGCTTTAAGCAATGAGTTTTACTTAAATTGAATTGATATATTGTGAAGTGACAAAAGTGAGTCATATCTTCTGTAAGTCAAGAGTGAGTCATATCTCTTGTGAATAACAGAAGTGAATCATATCTTCTGTAAGTCATATCTCTTGAATGGACAAGAGTGAGTTACATCTCTTGTGGTGGTCAGTACACAATGAGAGTCAGCAGTCTGAGATCTGGTGAGTCATATCCGGAGCCTTGTTAAAATGCAGAGAGGCATGTAGCTCGTAGTGGTGAATAGACATGCATGTGAGGAGATGAACACCAACAAGGACAACTTTTCTATGATGAAAATGAAGAAAATCTGACTTAATAAATGGAATTATTCATTTACACATTCTGTCAAACATTTTCAGAACCTAGGGTTTTAATTTAAATTATTGATAAATAAAACCACACTTCTGAAAATGACTTCAAAATTCTGTCAAATACTGAAATAACCTTTAAGCAGATGGACACAATAATTTTGGTCTAATGACCAGGCAAAACCCCACTGCTTGGGGAAAACCTTAGAAAGAAATTTTTCATTAAATGAGAAAATCTCAGAAATTTTTCAACAACTCAGAAAAATTATTCTTCTGACCTTTACATGCAAAATTTCCAAAACCACATCAACAACAAAATACCTCAAAAAACGTGCCACCAATATAGTACGGCCTGCTGTACCTTCACACGTGCGAGTACAGTCTGTGACTCTATACGGATCTGTCACACGTGTGGCTGTACAAATCTGTCCTTTCTGTACTTTCTGTTGTCTCGAAATTCGTGCCACAATCAGCAATAAACTCTGTACGGTCTGTTAGTCTTTTTCTGTACTTTCTGCCTTGGGAAATGTGTTCTCACGTGGTTGTACGGACTGCTTCAGACTGTCATTAATGCTGTTGTAATTTCTGCATTAAATGCTGTCACTTGCATTGGAAATCGTGCCAAGGGTTTTCTTTCTCTCCTTTGGCCTTCAATCTCTCTCTCTCCTCAATAATGGTGAGTGTATCAAATGCCCCTCTCACTTTGTTTTTATACTTTGTCTTTGGCAACTAACTTCTCCAACTACCTAATCTAGGGTTGAGAATTAATTACAAAATCAATGGTTCTCATTATAACTCACTTTTTAATAATTAAAAACTTTAATTATTAAATACATCATTTAAGTGTGACCCACTTATAAAATCACATTGACTTTATTTATATAAACGTCACTTTGTTACATAAATACATAAAGGACAACTTTTTTAGTCCTCATCACACCCACACCAAAAATATGGGAGGACCTTCAGAGTTAACTTTTCAACAGAAAAATAACCAAGAAGTGAAGTCAACCTTTGAAGAAGTCCCAGATAGCATTGAAGAAGTGGCAAAGAAGATTGAAGACAAAAAGACAAGTCGGCCTAGAAGAAAGAACAAATCTTCCCCAACAAATAGACAAGTCGGCCCCAAGAAGAAAAATTTAAGTGAACTGAAGAATATAAATAAAGTGCTCACACACTTCATTTTCATCATCACAACATCTCTTCTCTTCCACTTGTGCACACTTTTCAAGGAAGGTCTAGTAAAGGCAAGAAGCAAATAATTTTGGGTTCTTATCATCTCCTAGTGGTTCGCTATTTCTCCCTAGAGATTCGCTAGGGTTTCTTGTGAAAGAAGGGCACATTCTTATGTGCTAGGGTTTCTCTTCATGAATGGTATTGTATTTAAATTGGACTAATTTCTTTTAATAAAAGTTGGCTGGGTTTTCTCCCTTTTGTGTTTCCCAGGATAAATTTCTTTTGTCTCTTGTGCATGGCTTGATCCTTTGTTTATGTTGCAATTTAAGTAGAAATTTTTAATGTGCAATTATTCAATGAAAAACTGTGGGATGAAATGAATGTTTGAAATCATTGTGAAGATCTAGAAATAGATTAAAAATTCAACATAGTTTTGAAACCATGAAAAATTACATACAATAGGTCAATCACAAAGGGCAAATGGTGAAAATGGGTGATAAGGTTAGTGAAATGACAAGGCATGGAAGCTGGCCAGGTGAAATGTTATGAAATGAGTGTAACACCTACTTAGTTCACTAGGGACACAACTTAACCTTCGAGATGACACACTCGTCGAAGGGAAAATTATGATTACACCATGATACATCTTCATAATGAACAAAGATTTTAAGCGTTATGAGCCACTATAGAGCATAAGAGTGACCTCCCGTAGTTATAACAACATAGAATAAAACATCCCTATGTCAACAAGGGTGAAATAGATCATAGCACTGGCACAATTGATACCATCTCCACCAAGTAACCCAAGGCACAAGAACTATCTGAGCATGCTCGAATAAGCCTTTGATAAATAATCTATGGCAACCCACAGATCCCCTTTTTGGCGAGCTGTTTGTGATGTAATCACAAACCAAACTAATCATCATACAACCCTTGCAGATCTAGGGGTAACAAAACATACTATACTGCTAAAGGGAACTTAAAGAGCTGAATAAACATACAGGCAGGTGAAAGAGTAATTATTGAATTTGTAATCAACCTTGATGAAAATCATATTGACATGCAATGTTGCTTTCTAGTATTGTCATGCATATTCAAATTGCTTCAAGTAGGATGTATTGTTATTGATACTATAGTTTTAAGACGCATATGATTCTGAGAGTCCATTTGGCGACCAACTATTCTGGGTTCACTTGATTATGTCCAGACATCTTAAATGTTTTTCAATCCTAATAGGTCTGCTATTCATGTTTGGGGAGATTGAAAGAAGTAAAATGCCATTTGCCAACTTTTTCTTCAAGTTCACAATGGGAGAATGCAAGAGCATCTGCAGATGCTTTACGTGATGGTCAAAACGACATTTCTTTTTGCAGTAGTGAATGCACAGAGCAGGCAAAGGTAAGCTTGTTTTTTAAAGTTGGTTCTTATGTAATTGTATACTTTGTTCTGATGCTAATTTTGATACTGATGTAATTTGATTTCTTTGAAAAGGTACATTCAGTATTTCTTACTAGTGGATTATTATTATTATTTAATTTTTTAATAACTTTTTAAAAAAGGAACAGTTATCATTTGTATTAAAAATTGGATTCGGCCGTACTGTTCAACAGGATAATAGAAAGCGAAATAAAACGTCTGATGCCAATCTTTCAAAGAAACCCAAAACTTCAGAAATGTTGCCAATCAGCTGAGCTGTTCTTACTTTCCTAGAAGAATGGCTATATAGCAGACTGCTATATTGCCTAACAAACTGAGCTAGTAAAGAACTACTTTGCAATACATGATACAACCTAAATTTAGATGAAATCATGCTCACTAAGGGCTTCTTGCTTGATGGCAGCCTGAAGATATAATTCCAAATATGCATTTCCAATCTCCATGTGGCCGTGTAGTTGTTGAACAGTTTCCTCATCTTTCACCGCAACTCAAACTGAGCTAATAGAAACCCTTGGAGGGGTGACCCTAGAGTGTGAAGGATCAACATGCAGGCTCGCTGTCTTGGCTAGGCTCAGAGCCAGCTCATAGAGCATATTACAGTTTTCTTCCAACTTCTCAATTCGCTTGCTTTGACATGCCGATTTCTCTGAAATCTCTGAGTCTCTTGTTCTTTGAGCTTCCATTTGTCTGGTGAAGTATGAAAGAGCAACTTGCATTTTCTCTACATGATGATCTTTTCTCCTTTGGGATCTTCGTAGTCCAAAGCCTCACAGAGAACACAATGACCAGAATGACTATGACCTGCCATTCTTTTCCAATAACACAAACTGAATTTATATCACCTACCTAAAACAACTCGTCCTAATTCAAACCTATTCACTGCAATACAACGTACCCAATCCAAAAATTGGACTGCATAACTTGAAAAGGCAAAACCAAAAGATGCCTGAGAGCAACCATGCCTGACAATGGCTAGAGTAACTAAGCAGGGAACAACAAACTCGAGACAAATAGAGTGAAAGTAAACAGACCGAGACTAATGTGGACCAACCACTCTAGAAATTCTGACCCTGACAATCTACAAAGGACACCACCCTATTCGCTTTCACATATCCCTTGTTGGGAACCCAAACCAGATAGAAACCCCACATGTTTATCCCACCTTTAACCTTCCAATCCATTTCCTTGGAATTGATAAGCTTCACCTCATCCCAGATTAATGTAAAAGTACCAGAGTCTGGGAGGGATTTATTGCCTATCCTTTCACCATAACAATGCTCCACCATTTCTCTTTGATACGTGTTGCCCTCCTGGTTATGATATATTATATACTCTGCATCCTTCTGGAAGATGAGAAAATAAATGGTTCCCCCCATTTATGCATAACATTTCAGCATCCATCTAGGTTGGTTCATTTACCTAGACATTTGCTAAAGTATTATAGGCCCGTAGGACTTGTTAAAATTCTATTTTTTCAAAGCTCTTCACCAACATTTGAGCTCTATGGACGAGTCTACCTAGACTCATATCCCAAGGTGATTCTGCATATGCTGGTTTATGATTGTAGAGTTCCCCATCACATAAAGACATTTTATCCCTCTTGATTTGAGAATTTCAACCCTTGAAACAATGTGATCACCTCTGCTTGATTATTGGTGGATTCTCCTAGACCCCATGCAAAACTTATTTCTTGATTTCCTTAGAGAGCAAGAGCAATCACACCCCTACACTTACCATCCCATTCTTTGTACTAGATTATTAATCTAGCATTGTCGATTAAATTAAGTATCTTTGGCGAATGATAGTATTGCATCATGTAATGATATTAATGTTGACAACTGAGTACACACTACGAAGAGCCAAAATTAACATTAATCAATCAATTGGCTTAGTGTATGTCTATGGATATGGTATTGGTGTATGTGGGTGTTTAACTTTATATATATATATGTTGAAAGTGTTGGGTATGTGTTATATTCTTTGCATGTGGCTTGTGTCACCTTATGATCCCTTTTCATCTATTGTTCTATTGTATGCACTGGGTGCAGGTTCGGGCTGGGGGTGGCACACCCCCTTGCTCCGCAGAGTAGATTTTGGCAAGGAGCGATAGCCCCAAACCGCATGGTTCGAGGCAGTACCCATAATTTTCTTTTGGAGCTATTTTACGGAATCTCTGTTTTATCTGTGTGTGCCATTGTTTGATCTATGTTTTGCTTAAGAATCTGTATGCATTGTTTCACTTCACAGGTTAAAACATACATAAAGGGCACAACTTCCACTATGATAACTTTTGTTTTGGTTACAGAGAAGATAGATAATATTATATTTGTTGGCATTTTGTAGCTCGGAGGCACTCCTGCATCAGGTGCCTAGGTGCAGGGGTCCAAGAACCTATGAAGTCTCATTAAATATTCATAAAATGTCTTTATGAGTTTTTATTAAAGTTATTTTATGATCTGACTTTTAATTTAAAAGTGAGATGTACTTTTTAATTATAAAGTGACTTTTAAGTTATAAAGTTACTTTAAGTTATAAAGTGACTTTTATATTATTTAGGGAAAAGTGACTTTTCGAATAGAAAAGATTTAGAGTATAGTTCACTTAGGAAACTTAAGTGAACTTGAGATTAGATCCTAGCCATGGATCTTGAGATCAAGATTTGATCTCAGCCATATAATTCGAAAAGTCATGGGAGTTACCCTAATGAGGGAAATAAAAGAAGATTTGAGACTTCATTTTCACATCCAAGAGAAGTTGGAGTGAGAGGCACTCATTTCAAGAAGCTTTTGGAGAGGAGAGCAAGGGGATCGAATTTCAAGAGAGAGGGAGAGTTTTGGGGCAGGAGTAGTGAGGAGTGGTAAGATTGTTTACCTGGCATGCATTCCAAGTAGGGAGAGGGTAGCTGAGAGAGCATGCATTCCCAGGAAGAAGGCAGCTGAAAAAGGACACAAATACCAAGGTGGTGGCAACATTGATAAAGCAGATCGTACAGGCAGCTGAAAAAGGACACAAATACCAAGGCGCCAACAGCAAAATGTGTGAATTTTCTATGGTATCAGAGCTAGGGCTCTGAGTTTCAGTGGACTGTTGGAGCAGCAGAGAGGTGTTGGAGATTTGCAGGTGATTTGCAAGTGATTTGCATGAGAAGTGCAGGTTCAGTGTAGCTGCATGTGCAAGAGATTTGCTGGGTGTGATAGCTGAGAAGTGAAGTTTTTTTCAGGTGAGCAGAGGTTGTTTTGTGTGAACAGTTTTTGTGTAAACTCAGAGAAATGGCCACTAGTTTAAGGTTGGAAGATAGACTAGATGGAGTAGAGAACTTTGTTCCATGGAAGGCTAGGTTAGTGCTTGTTTTCGAGGAGAATGAACTGTGGGATGAAGTGGTGCATAGCACGCAGGCAAATCCAATTGTAGTTCCTGCTTCCACAGATGCACAAGCATTATCAACCTTTAACAAAAAAGACATCAAGGCCAGGCATATCATCCTTGATGCAGTAAAGAACCACATTATTCTACACATCTTAGGCAAAGATTGTGCATTCAAGATGTGGGATGCCTTGACTAGCTTGTACGAGAGTTCAAATGAGAACCGGAAGATGGTTTTGAAGCAGAAATTAAGAGACACCAAAATGGCCAAGATTGAAAGTGTTTCTTCTTACTTGATCTACATGTCACAAGTTTGTGATGAGTTGGGAGCTGTTGGGGAGAAAGTGGAGGATGCAGAGTTGGTGAGAGTAGCCTTGAATGGCTTCTCACAACCATGGCATGATTTTGTACGTGCATTTATAGCCATAGAGCATATGCCTTCATGGGCTAGACTTTGGGATGACTTCACTCAGGAGGAGTTGAGATTTAGCTCCACTTCCACAGGTCAGCAAAAAGAAGCTGATGAAGAGAATGTGGCTCTTGCAGCAAAAGGCAGGAAGAAGAAAGGTGGCTCGAGTAGTGGAGCCAAATTTGAGAAAGATATGAGCAAAGTGAGATGCTTTGCTTGCCAAAGTTATGGTCACTATGCTGGGTAGTGTCCCAACAAGAAAAAGAACAAGAAGAAAGTAGACCCTGAGGCAGTCTCTCCAGCTGAAGAGGAAGATTTTGCGAGGAAATTCGAAAAGGAATTTTTGCTCGTCTCAATCTTTTCAGACAATAGTGTAGCAGAGAGTTTGGGTATTGGAGCATGGTACATAGATAGTGGAGCAGCACGCCATATGACGGGGACACGAGCAGTGTTTCGAGATTTGACAGATATTGACAGATATTGACAGAGTTATACTGACTGCGGATGGGTATGCCGACACCCATGTAGTAGAAGGAGTTGGAAGAGTCCTATTCCAACTCAAGTCTGGTGGTTATCTGGAGGTTGGTGATGTGTTGTTTGTTCCAGAGCTGAAGAGGAACTTGCTCTCAGTTTCAGCTTTGGAGGATGACGGATATGCGATCCTTCATGTGGAAGGGCGTGTTTATATATATTCGGTGAGTGGGGGCTTGGGTGCAGCGAGTCTGCTTGGCATCCGTGATGGCAGGATATACCAAGTATTGGGGCATCCTGTGGATGGTGATCTTGGTGAGAGATCAGATTCAGTGGCAACAACGGTGGCTGTTAGTGTGGAGGATTCATCCAGCTCTATGAGGAAACCAAGTTGGTATGACATGGTTCTTCAGGATGAGCAGGAGAGTGAGCAATGCTCTCAGTTTAGAGTGGTCATGCGTAGACCTTTAACAGTTGGTCCAATGCAGGTATCTAAGGGGCATTCAGATTCAGAGGGAGCTTCAGCTATTGGAGGGAGAGGACTGGAGAGAGATCCAGGTGGAGCTGATGCCAGTAATACCTCCCTCGCTAAGAGGGAGTGTTAGCATTTTGTAGCTCGGAAGCACTCCTGCATCAGGTGCCTAGGTGTAGGGGTCCAAGAACCTATGAAGTCTCATTAAATATTCATAAAATGACTTTATGAGTTTTTATTAAAGTTATTTTATGATGTGACTTTATACTTTATGATGTGACTTTTAATTTAAAGGTGAGATGTACTTTTTAATTATAAAGTGACTTTTAAGTTATAAAGTTACTTTAAGTTATAAAGTGACTTTTATATTATTTAGGGAAAAGTGACTTTTCGAATAGAAAAGATTTAGAGTATAGTTCACTTAGGAAATTTAAGTGAACTTAAGATTAGATCCCAACCATGGATCTTGAGATCAAGTTTTGATCTCAGCCATAGAATTCGAAAAAGTCATGGGAGTTACCCTAATGAGGGAAATAAAAGAAGATTTGAGACTTCATTTTCACATCCAAGAGAAGTTGGAGTGAGAGGCACGCATTTCAAGAAGCTTTTGGAGAGGAGAGCAAGGGGCTCGAATTTCAAGAGAGAGGGAGAGTTTTGGGGAAGGAGCAGTGAGGAGTGGTAAGGTTGTTTATCTGGCATGCATTCCAAGTAGGGAGAGGGTAGCTGAGAGAGCACGCATTCCTAGGAAGAAGGCAGCTGAAAAAGGACACAAATACCAAGGCGACAACAACATTGTTAAAGCAGATCGTATAGGCATCTGTACAGTGATTTCTGAAAGCTGTACTGTACAGTTCAGGCGTAGAAATCGAGTCTGATTTTTGGCACATTTCACAAGGCAGAGTTTGCTGAGTTTGGAGATAGTACTGCTGGTACAAAAGGTACATAAATTCTGTACTGTATTTCTGCCTGTACATTAATGATAATTTATGACTGTATGTTGCCAGATGCGAAGGTCATACTCGTAGTTTGACTGTCTGGAAATTTTCCTGAGTGAAAGAAAGGGACATACAATGTTCTGCTGTTGGTATAAATCCTTGTATTATTTGCTTCTGAGATACTCCATCATAAAATCTCTTCTGAAACTAGTTTTCCCCATAGGGTTTTTTTCCAGGGTCTTACTTGACCAAAATCCTGTGTATTAACTTGTATTACAGTCTGCTGATATTTCTCATTCTTCCTCTGCAAATTATCTTTTTGAACAATATATCAGTCCCAGGATGAATTTATTTGTGCTTGAGTAAAGTATAATGAGATTGGATTATTTTCTTTGACTTATATCAGTGGTTCTCAAAGTGTTTGACGAAAATTCTCTATGGCTATGTGAATTTTTTGTGTTTTCTAATAATATTCATAAATAAAATAAAATAATTTATTTAATGTCCACAAATGACTAAAGGAGTAGGTCAATGGGACTAGAGAGTACCCAGTGACTACAAAATGAGTGTCTAGAACGCTCCTAGATGCTAAAATGTTATCCAAGTAAGAAAGACACATAAGGCACTGAAAGAAGGAAAAGGCCATGAGCTAGGCAAAGAAGAGTGAAAAACCCTAAGATGATCAAGGCCCAAGCTCATCATCAACATCATAATTGAAAGTAAAAGTAGAGGTTGAGGAGGGAGAGGAGGCATACTTGTCCCCATCTATCATTGTGAAGGAACTGATGCAAAGCCTGATGATGTCCTCTAGGGAGTGCTTGGGGTTAAGTTGGTTTGGCTGTACAATATTGGGAGGAGCAATGGAGCGAGACGACTTGTCTCTCCTAACATTTGAGACTAAGAAGAAGAATCTCTTGATGTAGGTCTAGCTACTTGATGCTACGTAAGAGGTCATACTCCATAGTGGGTGGGTTTGACTTTGAGATTGCATAAACGTGATGTGCCAGCCATATGGGAAGAATTTTGTTGTCTTACAGGTCTACCACAAACCGACTCCAAGGTGGGGGTTATCATGAAAATTGAACACAAAGAAACCAAGATGAACTTGAAAGAGTTTTTTTGAAAAATTATATTCACATAAATGCATTTACAAACAAAAGTGCAGATAAGATGAGATAAGATAATTTAATTAATGGCCAACTAATGACCAAAAAGGTAGGTCAATGGGACTGTGTGGTACCATGATGTCAATACAAAGTGGGAGCGCTAAGGAAACTCTTATAAAAAGCAAGAGGTAAGACTCCAAGCTAAAAACCAAAAAGAGCTAACTCTAAAGATGAAAGTCAATCCAAAAAAGAAATGTACAAAGAGAGCCGATATAGAAGAAAAATGTACAAGGGGAGTAAATCTGGAAACTGTGAATATGTCATGGTGCATTGGAAGTACTGAAAATATCTTTCGTAACATCCAATGCCGAATGAAGGAATCTCAAAATAATACTCTATCTGAAGGAAGAACTGGAAGAGGAGCTATAATGGGTAGTGTGCCACTGCATGGAATGGGGAGCCCATTGCTGTGATCTAGATGAAGTTGTCCAATTGCTAGGATGGGGTCGAGATTGGCCACATCGCTCGTGTTGGGAAGAAGTGGAGGTGGTCCTTTGTGTCCTAACTAATCTACGTTTAGAAGCAGCGTTGTCCTCTATCGATCTCTTGGTACCCCTAGAGGAAGGGAGCATCAGAAACAAGGAAGAAATCTGCTAAGTGGAGGCTGGTCCTGATTGTGAATGTCGCTGGAGGATGAGGGAGGGAAGCTGGAGGGCCTCTTGTAAGTGTAAGGCCAAACATCTTTGATCGGGATATCTAAAGAAACTAGTCAAAGTTTGAAGCTCTGTGAGAAGAAGGTCCCTAAAAAGACACTAGAACCTCCCACGAATCTCGTAGTAGATAGGGCACTAGAAGATGACATACCTGGTAGATCTGATGATCTGTCTCCACCCTAAGGCGATGAGAATCCACTCTGAACTGGCCGAAAGGGATATGGAGAGCATTTGCCCAATGACAAAGTGTGTAATAGGGTTGAACAATGAGACTGTCACTCAACTCCATGAAATGTGCAGCATAAAACATTAGAGGAAATTTCAACTTAAAAATGGCCTCTTAAGGAAAAATCAAGAAATTAATAAAATAATGCCACGTATACATTTTTTAATATATTATTTTTACTTTTTCACTTATATCGAAGCTGCCCATGGTTATGTTGTTTTTATCAAAGCTATCTTATATATATTTTATATTAAAATCAATTTATGAAGACGAAGTTCGATATAGTGTTTTCACCCAAAAATAAAGAAAAAAATTTAAATAACGATTAGAAAAAATCAATACATAATGATGGATTAGTTAATATATCATATGTTAATTAATATGTTATGTTATAATATTATGTTAACTATTAATATATTATATAAATATTATGTTTAAAAAGACATTATATTGTTTATTTTGGAAGCATGCACAGTGTTCTATTAATATAATACTATATTTAATATAGTATTATATATAGTATTGTAATACTATATAGTATATATAATACTATATATAATATGTAGTATATACAATACTATTTATAAGGAGCCGTGATGGCCACACGACTCCTTATATATAGTATTATATATACTATATAATTATATATAGTATATATATTATAATACTATATATAAGGAGCCGTGTGGGGGTCACGACATAGTATTAGATTATATATTATATATTATATATAGTATTATATATACTATATAGTATTACAATACTATATATAATACTATATTAAAATATATATAGATTCGTTTGCATATGCCGCCTTTTTTTATAATTTATTTACTATTATTATGAATAATATTATATTATATTATATTATATATTATTATATTTAATTAATGTTAGTAATGAGAAGTATACCAATGTATTAATACATTTTCAATACATCATCTCTTATTTATTAAAACAGTTGGAAAATTGGTTAGCATATTAATTCTATTTTTCAATATCCAAGGTAACTTTAGGCAGCCTAGGCAGGGATCATGCTTGGGGTAGACAAATTATATTATTAGAAAATTCCACCTAGCTCCAAATTATATAATAAAAAAATGTTTAAGACATTCACCTCTTTTGAATTTTTAAGGATTTTGATCGGCTTACACATTATGACATGGAATTTTGATGTTAACTTAAAATCAATTTTCCTCTAATGAGCCATCTTTAGATATAACTATAAATCTTTGATTCAGAGATCACTACTCCCTCTGAATCACCCTGAGATCTCAAGCAGTTTGAGTCTCTTTACCAAACTGAAACACATGCTCATATAAATAAAAACTGAACAGCTAGATCTCTTTACCAAACTGAAACACATGCAATCACACATAAACACCAAATATACCCTGGAAACCCCAACCGGGGAAAACCAACAAACTGTGGGGCTATCTTCTCTCTCGAGCGCAGAGCATATATATAAATGAACAAGTACAATACAATGTTACCTCAGAAGTAACTCAATCCTTGAACCAGACAGACTCTAGATCTGCATGCATTAGCTGATGCATGCTCTAGAAGAGTAAGCCCTAATTGGTAAACTGGATCTGAGTATCTCTGCAGGTGCCTTTGACTGATCTGCCTCTCTGTATCACACTGCTTTGATCTGCTCTCTCTGAAGACTGCCTCTGAAGAATGCGCCCTCCGCTGCATGCAGAAGTGTGCCCTCCCCTCTGGATGTCTGATGCTCGTACCGGACCGGATCTTAGCAGATCTGAGCTTTGAACGTCACAAACCTTCCTCGAATGCTGAGGCAAGGTTACCCTAAATGTCTCAGACTCAGAATCGATCAATCAGGCTCCGAATGAGCTCCTCCCTCCTTGGGAAATGCGCCCTCCTCCAAGGGAACACGTCCTCCTCTAAACTGAGTAGAAATCACACTGATGAGCTATCTCAACTCACAGTACTGAGTACCTAGTGACTCTGGAGCTAATGGTCACTGATCTAGCTCAGATCTAACCACCTTAGCTCTTGCAGCAACTCCTTTCTCTTTCAGAAAGTCGCCCTGCATGCACAAGTGCGCCCTCCTCACTCCTGGTCTATCACTCTCTGATAAAGCAACTGAGCAACCTCATACGGGGACCCCCTGCCTCTATATATAATCTCACCAATGAATTAGGTTTACCAAAACCTTAATTCTTAGTGACTTTTGCATGCATCCAATGATCGCTGACAGGTCATGCAAAACTCATGCATGCAAAGGTCAAATCACCCCAGAAGGTTCGCATGCAGCCACCACTGGGCTCATGCCATTGAGTAGAGTGTATCTCACCCTCTACTCCATACTGATGCCTATACGACTAATGTACCTCCATGCAAGGCATCTGAATCATGGAGGACATCCAGAAGTTACCATAATCTAACAGTAACCTGCCCTAAGGGTTTATCCAAGTGACCTGCACGAACTAATTATAAATGTTCTCATGGGTGATTCTATTCTACTCCTGCCTGGTAGGTAAGAGGCGACCAAGCATTTCCAGGGAATACCTAAATGGAGGAAGCCAGTGCATCACAATACCAATAGATGACAAAAGATCTGTAACCCTCGCATACCAAGAACTAGTGTGGCTTGAAGGGCTAGCCAAGGAAATGGACTGCAATGAGAGATGGGCCAAAGACGAGTACAGGTCTCGCCTTGTCGTTGAGTCAACAAAGCTTTGAAGGCGATGTAGGAGTGAGACAAGACTGAACACAATCTCAAGCCGAAAGTGCCAGGCTTCAAAGTTTCAAATTATGCAAGTATAATGGGCCAAGATACTGTCTGTTTGCATCTGATGATTTGATGGAGGAGGATCTGCACTCTATCAGTTGACGCCCAATCAAATTCTAGTAGGCAAGGCCCCCAAACCTCTGAGCCATAGAGGATTGTGGGTTGGATGAGTGTTAATGAGAGACATCTTGGACGAGACATCCTAAAAATGGTGCTTGAAGCACTATCTCTTGAGAAGGGCCAAGGATCCGTATCCTTTGTTGACTCAGGGCTGAAGGGCATGTCGCAGATTGAAACGGGCTCCTGTGAACTATACCCCCAAATGGGTGTAAGTGTTAGTGATCTCGATCTCCTCTACTCTAAAAAAGAAATGAAGATCAGTGAGAAGATTCTTCATCCCGTTGAAGATCATGACCTTGGTTTTACCCAAGTTGACCATCAACTGATGAAGATAGCAGAAGAGGGCCAAGGCATCTAGCTGTCTTTGAGTCCAAGAGGATCACATCGTCAACAAAGAGCAGGATAGAGATCAAGAACTGGTGGAGGAGGCACTCATCTCCATCTTGAATGTGCTCCTCTAGTAAGGACTCTAGCTCGTCTATGTAGATCCCAAATTAAGTGGGGGATAGGGGACACCTTTGCTTGATCCTAATGGTACTCCTGATAAAATTTGAGACCACATGAACTATACAAATACGACCAAGAACCAACTCATATAATTTCATAATGGCATTCAGAAGGGTCGTGGAAATTCCAATGCCCTTGAGCCTCTGGAATAATGCCACTCTGGGGACAAAGTCGAACGCCTTCCGAAAGTGTACAAAGAAACAATAAACTTTCGAAGAGAAATGGCGTGCGTCCTCGTTGATGGCCCATAGCGTAAGGATGTGATTAATGGTTTGGTACCCTGGTCTAAATCCAACCTATCCCCTTGCCTTAAGCTGTCTCCACTCAAGCTCCCCAGAAGATGCTTATGGCGGACTGTAGCATATAGTTTTGAGAAAGTGTGGCCAACCATGATCGTTCTTTAGTTATTGGGATCAATACCATGGCTCGATTTATGGATCGGGTGAATAAAATGATGCGAACTGTTACCCTTCAAACTAGCAGTCTTGAATTAGCAGCTCAATATGATTTGTATGCTAGTGAATGGTATGCATGTGGGAGAGGGATGAGCCCAAATGTCACCTCAGTCCAGCCTCTTAACTTCTTCAGGTTACTCCTATACCTAGGGGAGAGCCCTTAAAGATGCCCGCAAACAACTCCAAACAAACAAACACCTACCTACAACCCTTGTAGCAGATATTAATGCTTTGATATAGAGTCAAACCGTGTATAACGAAGACAACTAAGGTCTGAAAAAGAGGTTAGTTCAACCCTATAGTTTGCTATCAACATACATTTAGTGCTTTAAAGGCAAATAAGATGTTAGCACAGACTCCCAATTGCAATTCGTGGTTTGAAATTAAGAATACATAGATAAAACTATCACTGTATTTATGCCACAGTGGATACCAGCAATGGAATCAAAATCAATGCCTAAATTGGAAGAGGAGTTAATTCAGTCCTGAGGATTGTCATCATCACATTTATTATCAGTTTAATAAGGTCTAAAATCCAAGGATGATTCTTAATAAAGGGAGCATAAATAATGCAACATCTCTAACTTTGGTCTTGCTACCAAAACACTGAATATCAACACCGAAAGATGCTCTCCAGACCACTGAAATTTCGACATTAAGGGGATTGACAGTAGTATGAATAGGGCGAAATTTATCACCAAGCCAAATCTGCCAACGAGCTCTATTAAAAATTCGTGTTGACTGTGAACATAAAATTAGGTTTGACAGTTTGACCTTCCCCAATGTGAATGACTGGGACGCCCTTCAAGGTTAGTGGATAAATCCACCAGGGCACATCCTTTTGGTGGATTAGAATTGCAAATTTTAATATATTTTTAGAATTTAGAATTTTTAGATTTTTAGGGTTTTTATGCATAAAATTGTAGCAAAACAAAATACAACTAAACTAATAAAAAAGGAGTAATTTAATGACAAGAAAAGGGGATATGATTTCTATCTCTATCCCTAGGGCATTGAGATATCAATGGTCAACGTCCCTCTCTTGAAATGTCCTGTAACACTTACAAGCTAGGGCATCACTTAGCAACCTCTAGGGTTTGGTAGTGTTATCGGATGAACTAGCAAGGCTTGTATCCGATGAACAAATGTACGGAGTAAGTGACCACTGTCACCTTAGTCACTTCTCCAAACTACTTTGGAGAGTTGGAACCTCCAAGGGGAGAGCCCTTCAATACTCTGCAAGCACTAAGAACAAAAAGTTATGTCTTCTAGGAGACCAGATTAGAAACCAGTGCCTTCAATTAATATGTTTCTATGAATGAAGAAGACATACTAGTCGTGGAAAGTGCTTGTAGGTGATAATTCAATGTATGAGTTTAAGCAACATAAATGGTACAAGGCATTCAATAACTCCCAAGCATATAAAAGATCACTCAATAATGAATAGTTTCAACCATAGATCATCAATGATTACAATTTACCACATAACATAGACCATCAAGTGAGTGTAAGTACCAATGATAAGTGCAAGGATCGATGTCTAACACTGTATATCAGCTAAGACAATCATTCGTACAATGGTAAGTTGAATGCAAAAACGACTAATAAATGTATCCTTTATGACAAGCAACTTCTAGAAAGTAAGAGGGAGTACACCAGTGTTACCAACATCGTCGATATCTCGGCAACATCGCGAGATATTGCGATGTTTCTTGCTCGCCGATATTTTCGGCAAAAATCGGGGCAATGTTTAGGCGATGTTTATAAGCAAAAAAATCGCAAAAATATCGCGTTGTCAAGGTAAAAATCGCGAGTCGATGTTGAAACATCGCTCGTTGGCTTGTGGGGTCAATAAAACTCAGATCACACATTTTTGGGGTTTTTTTTTGCATTGCTCGATCTGCAAAGGAGGAGAGCTAATGCCGTTGGTTAGGAGAAGACTGTTACGTGGAGGAGAAGGGAGGAGACGGCTAGTTCGTGGAGGAAAACGAGTAGTCCGTGGAGGAAAACATCGATTCAACCGTCCAGGTAAGTTCCGGTTAAACCCACCCTTCTCATGTTTTTAATTTTTTCTGTCTACTCATGCTGTCTCCAACCGTCCAAGCCTCAGACCTCAGCTTCCTTAATGAACGCCCTCCTCCTACAATTGTTTGGTGAATGGTTTGTGGTCTGGCCGACTTTGGACAATGGAAACTAACCTCTAAAAAACCTCTAATTTTTGTTCTTAAGCAATCTGGAAATTGCATCATAAAATATTAAAATCAGAGTTTTGCATGCCCTAAAACAGGACCCAAAACCCTCATTTTAAAAATGCCTTTAGTGTGCCCCTAGGATCACATTAGAAATGTAAATTAATTTTCTGTGTTTGTCTAATTTGCATTTTTTGCAATGAAATACGCTAAAAGACGTTTTTTTTGATGTTACAGGTTCAAAATTTCAAACTAGTTTCTAATTCCATATTGCAAAGTTTCAAACATGCCGAAGATATTGGATCCATTCTGGGAGTATGCATAGCTTGTTGATCCACATAATCGGCAAAAGGTTAGATGCAATTTGTGTGGGAAGGAGATGATGGGGGGTATAAGTAGGCTCAAATACCACCTCGCACAACTTACGGGGCATGAGGTGGATATTTGTAAAAACTCCACTCCTGAAATTATTCATAGGGCCAAACTCGCAATTAAAGGTGTTGACAAGAGGAAAGAAGAAAGGGAAGCCTTGAGGCAGGAACTTGGAATGAGAGTGGCATTAGGATTTGCCTTCGGGACATCCAGACACACTTCAGGGGGAGGGGGGAGTGAAACGTTATCCTCATCTTCCGCAATGCCTTCAACTACATCTCCTTTCTTTGTTCCGAGATTCGCGCCTGGTGGACAACCAGGTATAAGGTCAATGTACAAGATAAATGAGAAAAAGGAAGCAGGCAAACTTGTGGGTCGGTGCCTTTTATGGAGTGATATTCCATTCCACTTTGCAAAGAACCCATTCTACGTGCCCATGTTTGAGGCTGTTTCTATTGTTGGGCCGGGGTATAAGCCCCCCAGTTATGAGGAGTCGAGAGGGCCCATCCTTGATAATGAAAAGGCCGATTGCACTTCTAGGTTGGAGGAGCTTCGAGGTTCAAGGGAGGTCACAAGATGCACAGTGGTGTCAGATGGTTGGACTGATACGAAGGGTAGGACCCTTCTCAACTTCTTGGTTCATTGTCGCAGGGGCACAATGTTTATAAAATCTGTGGATGCATCTGCACATATTAAAGATGCAGTATTACTATGTCAGTTGTTGGATGGGTTCATCCAAGAGATAGGTCCGCAGCATGTTGTCCAAGTAATAACGGACAATGCTGCGAATTATGTGGCAGCTGGCAGGATGCTTATGGACGGGTTTCCTACTTTGTTTTGGATCCCTTGTGCTCCACATTGTATCGACTTGATCTTAGAGGATATGGGAAAGATTGAGTTTATCAGGGATGCCATTGATTCAGCAAGAAGCATCACCAAATTTATATACAATCATGCTTTTCTGCTTAGCTTGATGAGGTAGTTTACTCATGACAAGGAGTTGGTTCGTCCTGCCATCACTCGCTTTGCCACTTGTTTCATCTCTCTTCAGTCTCTCCTTACTTCTATGTGGGACTTGCAAACTATGTTCCTTTCAGTTGAGTGGCGTGCTTTATCGATTAGCACTAAATCGGAGGGACATGCCATCTTCGGACTAGTGTCATACTAGGAGAGTTTCTGGGATGGGGTGAAGGAGGTGTGTGCCATCTGTGAACCTTTGGTAAAGGTTCTTCGCTTGGTTGATTAAGACAAGCCCACAATGGGCTACCTATATGAGGCCATGGATAGGGCCAAAGAGGCCATTCGTGCCTACTATGAGGACAAGGGGGATGAGGGGCAAGCAAAGCAACAATTGATATGGGCAGTGATTGATCAACGATGGAACAACACACTTCATCGCCCCATTCATGCTGCAGGGCTATTCCTCAACCTTGCATTCTCTTACTCATGTGTCTTTGGGTTTGATGCAGAGGTAATGGATGGGTTCTTGGGGTGTGTCTAGAGGATGGTGCCAAGTGCAGCTGACCGTTCAGAGATTTCCAAAGAGTTGGAAGTCTATAGGAGGGCCATGGGAACATTTGGGTTTGATATGGCTATCAATTACAGGAAGAACATAATGCCAAGTAAGCGCCACCTTGTTTCAACTTTCAAAATGAAAATTCAATTTATTTACTTTCTTTGTTTTAAATTTTAAATTTTCAATGACTTCTCTTATGTTTCTAACTTTCTCCAATTCATTGTAGATACTTGGCGGGAAACCTATGGCAGACGAGTACCCCATCTCCAAAAGCTTGTTGTTCGGATCCTTAGCTAGACATGCAACTCTTCTCGTTGTGAGCGCAACTAGAGTGTATTTGAAAAAATACACACCAAGAAGCGCAACAGGTTAGAGAATTTGAAATTAAATTCTAAATTCATTATAACTTGTAATTTATGTCCCATGGGTAATTTTAATTTATGTATTCTAAATTCTAATTTAATAAATTTATTGTCTTGATACAAGTTGGATACCCAATGCTTGAATGATCTAGTGTACGTCTCCTACAATATCAGGTTGTGGGTGTAGCAGCTTGAGAAAAAACCTGAGGTGGAGGCCATTTCATTGGATTCCATTGACACCACTACTGTGTGGAAAGTGGAGATTGAGGAACCTATTATGAAGGCAACCCCTGATTGGTTAGAGGATGATACACAGGACCCCCAGTGTGAGATATGGGCGGATGGGGGGGTTTGACTTTGAGAGTGTGCCACCACCGGATCCACCAGTAGGACAACCACCAGTTGCACCACCACCGGTTGCAAAGCCACCAGTTCCACTGCCACCAGTTTCTGTTTCACAGCCATAGTCTCAGCCAGATATATGGGCAGTGGTAGCAGTAGCAGTGGTAGAGGACTTGATGAGGGTGACCTAGTACCTCATCATTCTTCTAGTTCTTCTAGAGTATATCAGTTTCTAGGCACTTCTAGAGGACGCCATAGTCCACGACGACCCCCACGAGCACCTGGGCTTTCTAGCTCTAGAGGCAGAGCCATTACTAGAGCGATTACCTTTGCCCGTAAAAGGGGTAGAGGGAATCCATAGTTTACTTTATTTAGTTGATTTCATTGCATATGACTCTATGAGATACATTGATTGTATTTTTTTGGTGATTCATGAGTTGGGGACTCAAGATCCAAGACATGATTCATTTTATATGTGTGATGTCTAGTGATATGTCTTATACATCTTATATATCGGTTTTCTTTCCATATTCATGTGCCAATGTGTTTATTTGATGTTCTTGTTGCTTTAGATGTTTAGAAAATTGAAAAAAATGAATATTTTTGTATTTTTTTAAGTTTGCCGATATATTGCCGATGTTTGCCGACATTTTCGTCGATAAATCCGATAATTTTTTTTTGGACCCTCGGCGATATATTCGCCGACATGATATTTGCAACAATGGAGTACACAGTATTGTAGCAGCCACTTCAGTGATTACTTGTAACAACAGTATATCAATTAAGAGATATTGGAATGAAATAGGTAGTATAGCTCACACTTTCAACCAACTTTCTCATGAATGTTCAAATGTCAAATGCACCCTTATCAGAATTGTATTAGCAGCCAATAGTAGTATGTTTCAGACCATATAGGAGGGTATTAACAACAGTAGGGTGACCACTTCAATTACCAAATTTATAGCAATAGTGACATATGAAAGATTTAAACAATACCACCTCAAAATTTAATCATTTTATTTATGCAAGTTAGGTCAACTTTCAGATTGCAAAACAGTACAATTTCAGACCTCTTTATATTGAAGCACTTTATATGAAGTAGTTGATAGTGTTTATTTACCAATCTTTTGTGATATACTGTATGTATGGCAGTTTGAAGACGGCAAAGGAGAGGTAACTGTAAGTTTGGACAGTCTGCTGCCCTAGCAGACTAGGTTTGAAAAGAGGGCTGATAGGGGTTGTTCTCAGCCTTTGGGAGGCCTCCAAAAGGAGGACCGAGGCCTTATAGGCCAAGGTTGATCCTTGGGGCAACCAAAAGGTAAGGACCGAGGTCCTTAGAAGGGAGGAGGAAGAAGGGAAGGATATAAGAAAGAAGAGAGGAAGGAGAAGAAGGAGAGGAGAGAGAGAGGGAGGGAGGAAGAAAGATGGAGGAAAGAGGTAGGAGCCGTTAGGGTTTTTAGGAAGGGGTTTAGGTATGATTTTTAGTAGTTTTTAGGGTTTTTTATGAATTTTTTTATATTTTTAAATTTTTAGGTTTTGCCCAAATTTTTTCCTAGGGTTTTTAGGGCTAAAGAAGCCATGGCGAAATTGTAGGAGAGAGGGCCGAAATTTTAGGAAGGACAAAAATTCGAAAAAATTAATTTTTTGATTTTCTAGGGTTTTTAACATAAAATTGAAGACTTAAGTTTAATCCTAATTCTACCATGAAAATGCAAATTTACACATGAAAATCCAAGTGAAATTTAGTAAAAGTTAGTAATTTAAGGTTTTAATCGATGTTACTCCAAACCCTAGCCTTAGAGGAAGGTGACCAACCTTCCTTTTGGAGGTAATTCTCCTTGCTACTAGGTTAGGGTTTCTTGAAACAATCTCTAGGGTTGGTTTCAAGAGCCTAAACTAGGGCAAAGTTGGAACTCTAAGGCCAAACTTTGTAAAAACCTCTTCTTGGGAGCGTTTTTACTATGCAATGAGGATAGAACAGTAGGCCAAAGCCCTATTCAAAGAGAATGTAGCTCTAGGGATACCATTTAGTCATTCAAGATGCAAAATTTACCTACCATTCATCAAGCAAACCTTAAAAATGTAAAAGACTTACTTGAGCATGAGTTATTTCAACTATTCTAGCATCCACAAAGCATTAGCAAGATAAAGACAGCGTCCAACTTCATCCAAGGACAAGAAGAATTATCCCTCAAAGAGGTGTGCATCACTTCATAAGGCCCTTCTAGGGTAAAAGAGTAGCATAATGAATTTTATCCCATAAGTTGTGTGTAACAATGAAGTGATGAGATTGTATTTATATGATCTCACACTCACTTTTTAAAAAATAACCAGGCCTACATGCCTTAAAATATCAATTTAAAATTAAAACATGTAACTTAAAATTATAACATAAAATAATATTAAATAATCAAATCTGTGGGTAACTGATGGCTGGAGTAGGGAGGGACAAGCAGTATGGCCTGGTACAAGAGATGACGTCATCATGAGAAGAAGTCCAAGCAGAGAGGGTGTTATGATGCAGAGGGACCAGGAGGGTGTCATTGGTGACCTGGAAGAGAGACAAAAGCCTCAGTGATGAGAAAAATGCCACCAGAGTTATGAAACCTATGGGGGGTCATGTGACCTAGTGACCCACCCCTAGGAGCCCTGGACACCAACCTCAAGGCTTCAAGCCCTTTAATGAGGTAGTCAACAATGCCACTAAGCCATAGTACTCCCAGGAGAAGGACCAAAGGATTTGGCCATAACTTCCACTTAGAAAATGTTGGATATCACCCCTCCTGGTATGAAAAATGACCCTCTCTCTCTGGTGGCACTGTTATCACATATATGTTAGCTGGAGCTACCATACTGCAGACTGTGTGGCCGAGGACCACGCAATACTTTTTTTCCAGACCAGAGACCGGGTGCCTTCAGAGGAGGCACACAGTTTTATTCAGATTGCCCCGAGCAGACATATCATCAGAGGGGACAGATGGTTGTACAGTGGTCCAGACATGTTACTTAGCATCTACCGCAGGGTCACCCTTCCTTTCCAGGCTTTGATATGAGCCCATTGAGACAGTTGCCTAGTCTTGTTTTGATTGATACTTTTACAGACTATTGCTGGTTCATTATTTGTGCTCGGATTCAGCAGAGATCCAGTTTAGAGACAGCCTCAGCAGCAGGTATATGGTACGCCAGGTATTGCATTTGATGTTTATTGCTCATGATTGTTGGTTAGACTTGTTTATACATGATAGTACACTAACTTTGCATATGATGATTGATTTGGTGATCTAGCTATTGTTATGATATGTGATTGGGCCCTTGGTGATGTCTGTCCTCCCCTTTCTAGTAGGCTCCTGTTACCTGTATATGCACACCGGGTCACACCCCTACTCTTGGTATATACTTGGTCACTTAGTCCCCCTAGGCAGCTGACTTTGGATCCACCTTCACCTTCCCCATCCATCCGACTCATCCATGATAGTCTTTCCCGACTTGGATTCCGATTTGTGACCTTGAGGATCCCTTTCCCCACTGATCTCTGAGTATGCCATGATTCCCTGTCTATTGTGCCTTGGCTCTTTAGTGTGTGAGATGCACTCTCAAACCTGGGATTTGCTCTTGTCGGTTGCCCCCGATGTTGCAATGTAGTTAGGATTGTGTAGCCTCATCGGGTGCTCCCCATCGGTCATCAAAACTTGTATGCTTACCCCCATTACTTTGCAGTATGAGCACCTTGATTATATCTATTGAGATATGTATGTAGCCCAAAAGGGCCTTGATGTAAAATGAAGAAATGAAGAAATGTAAAGCAAGCCAAGAAGGCTTTTTGTAAATGTAAAATCTAGCCAAAAAGGGCTAAGTATGAAATTCATTGTAAAATCCATGCAATGTGTTTGTGAACACACATGGACACAGGTTAGCCGTACATGTCAGCATTTGTAGTGGTTATTTCCTCATCTAGTCCTACGGGGCAAGGAGGTGAGAGGGAGCAAAGGACAAGCTCAAGATTGTCCCCTAGAGTCTCAAGTTATAGTTTGCTGGACACCCAGTTTGGCGGCTCTAGAAAAGAACCTCATGGAGTCTTCGGGCACGGATGTGAGTTGTGAGGTACTTGTTAGATGACCAGTGGCGGTTTCCCTGCACTATACCCATTTGTAAGGCACCTCCCTTCCCCGTGTTTTTGTCATGGTATGCTTATCTCAGTGGACCTCGCTTTCCCGAGTTATCCAAAAGGTCACATGATCTTTGTCCCTGTCATCCCTCATCCTTCACCTTGTATTCCACATCACTCAAAATCAGCTAGGTGGTCAAGTCTATAGGTTGTGCATAGTAGTTGAGTTTTTTGGATGTGGTGGGCCCACCTCACCTGGGGCCTTGTATTTTTCCGAGATTTAATGCATTTTTGATCACCATATTATCGTCATATTGTTTAGTAATGTACTAACTTGTATAAGGAAGCCGTTCACTTCATGATTGCATATAGGTATTCAACTAGCACCATTGTTGACCAGATTTGACTTGGTCAAACTAGGTTAACCAGGCCAAAAATGGGCCCGAAAAAATGTTGCGACCGAAATTTCGATTTTGGTCAATTATTATCTACAAGGGACCCATATGAGCCTCCAAGTGACTGAATGTAAAAAGATCGAGGCGTTTGTGAGATTTTTAATTATTATTGGTCATTAATGGTCTGTTTTAATTAAAAATCATGGATTTTGGGCAAATAATGCCTAAGTGATGGATCGTGGTCGTTCGAGTGACCATTCCTACTATTTTTGGGGTCCACGATCACATTACAGTAGACGGTTCGACGATACGGGCACTCTAAGTGGGTCAAAAGCCCAATTTACTCCTTCAGCAATATAAACCAACAATAAAATACATGGAAAATAAAAAATTGGCAAAGGCAACTATAGCAATGGGCAAAAATCAATGGTTGGCTAATACAAGGGTGATTTCTAAGGTAATGTTGGTATGTTTAGACATCATATTAGTGGTTGTGGGTCCCTCCAATGGACCAACTCTTCATGTGGGACGAATTGCCCATGGGGGCGTTTTTCTCCACTTGGGGAAGTTCGATTTTGATGTTGCATTGTATGTGGGGCCATGATGTATTAGCTAGGGGGCTAAAACACCATATAGACACCCCCTAGCGTGTTATTTGATGTTTGTATGGGCCCTACAAGGGACCCCTCCTCCACTTGTGCGCTTCACTTGGGCAATTCGCACCCCCTCTTGGGCTCTCTCCCCACCATTCGATTTGCTTGATGGGGGATTGATCCCAACTCTCCATTTTGGAGGGAATTAGGTTTTGAGAGGAGGCATTTTCTACTTAAGAGAGATGCTCTCCCTTTTCTCCTCTTCTTGGCATTTTTGTAAACTTGTGACTTGTAAATAGAGAAGCATTTCCTTCGATCTACTTGTGCACATGGTGATTAAGTGTTTAGATGATAACTCTTAGCTTATTGCTGATGCATTGTTGAGTGTTTGTGTGCTATTTCCATCCATTTCCTTGGCCAAACGAACTATAGGTGAACTGACCACTTGAAGGGGGACGCAGCCATTGAGCTAGCAGCTCCACGTTGCTCTTTCTCTTCGGGATTTCAACAAAGGGAAGTAAACTTACTTTGCTATCTTATTTCCTTTCATCATTTGTCGTTTATTTGCTGATTTCTTCTTGCTATTTGCCATAGTTTCTGACTTAGCTCTCTCTCTGGAAGGTACAAGAGCGCATTTGGTCAACTGGATGCTCCAAACATTGAGGGAAAACGCCTAGATGCTCAACACTTGGCCTTCAGAATTTGTGTTCATCATCAAGCTCCTCATCTCCACTGTTTTAGGTAGGCAATCCCCGCTTGTTTCTCTAGTTTCCATTTCCATTGTGAATGTTAGGCTGCAAACCATTAAATAAAACCCTAAAATATAAAAAACTAAATTTCCAACCGTCAAAACTCCATTTTTATTGCAAACCCCCTTATTATTTGTGATTAAATGTCTAAATCCGAAGTTTTAGATCTGTTAGACTCCATTTGCCCATAGATTTAGCATTGGTCTACTTAGTCAAAACGCCCACCTGGGGCATTTTTCTCTTCTGCTTGCTTGGGTTAGTTTGGGGTTCTGGGTAGTCTTGATTTGAGTTTTGATCGTCATTTTATCAATAGATATCAAGCTATTCATCGCTAGAAGCACTTTAAAACGCATATTTGTTGATGCCCTAGGTCCATTTACTTCACTGCTTAACTGTTTTCCTTGGGTAACCTCATTTCCTTTCTCCACTTCTAGCTTACTGAATGTTCTTTGCTTATTTCCAGCCACGATTACGAATCTGATCCATTTCTATTCATCTTATCTGATTACTGGTCACATCTCAATTATACACTCATTTCATACCTGTGTCCAGTCGGTGGCTGAGATTAAGCTTAGGACCTATTTACACTCATCTCTTGTGTTTACTTCTTTCTATCTTTTGGATTTGGGTGTGTTTTGTCTCTTGACCATCACCTGGTTGAGCGGGGTCTCCCCCCTGACTTGGCTATGTGGCTTGTCTAAAGTGACAGTAGCCTTGTCCGATGTGACTTCCATTCCTTGAATGGAGGACCTGGCTATTGCCGGTTACACCTTCCTAACTGTCCATCTTCTACCATCCCTGTTGGGACACCTTACTTCAGTAGCTAGAGTTTGTGTGATAACAGGCACATTTGAAGGTGCACTGGTACTAGTACCATGTAACACTGGCTCCAACTATGGGATGAGTGCTCCTCCTGAGAGTGCTCGAGAATCCATGACTCATTTGGGTATTTGTAGACCTACACACACATCAAATAACTGTTGATGTATTTGTAACTTCGAAATGTATTTCATATATGTATATTGTATTCCTATAGAGATGTTATTATTTCTCTATACGGAAGTGTTTGTATTCCTATATAGATGTTATTATTCCTCTATACGGAAGTGTTGTCATTTATATTGTAAGTGTCGTAACTTATACTTGATGGGCTATTAGACCACCTTGTTGGGGTCGGCCCTGTATGAGTCATGTGTGTTAAGGGTTTATTAGACCACCCTATTGGGGGTCGACCCTCTTAGCATTATGTTATGTGGTTAAGTTAAGGTCGACCTAGTAAAGGTTATTAGGCAAGTTAAGTCAAGTATTGATAGAGTGCGGGAGGCACTCTATTTGATCATTCACTTTCTCACTCATACTCTCATTGGAGAGTGGCGCACTTGTGGAGGAGGAGAAGCTGCTGCTAGGAGGACTATCTCTTGTACTTGGGTTGTATCATTGCTCTATCTATCTCTGAGGAAGTTGCGGGGTTTTTTACCTTCTTGGTTTTCCCCGGTGAAACTCTGTGTATTTTGTATGCTTGCATTATTGTGTCCATGATTGATATGCTGTAGATATGTTGTACATGTTATTCTCTCAGTTAAGATCTTAGATCAGATTGAAAATTCTGAAAAAACTAACATGGTATCAGAGCTAGCTTGAAAGAAGGCATGGTATGGCATTTATGACACTTGTTGCACTTGAGAAGCTAAGGCTTGATATAGCAAAAACCAATCATCGTAGCACTTTCGCTATAAATACATTTCGTTGAGGTTTCAGGTTTTGAAAATCTTACAGGTCGAAGATAAGATTCCCATGTACCTTGTGTTCAAACAATAGCCTCTAATTCGTTGTACTTTGTGAGTTATGATCTGTAAATCTAGGGTTTCTGCCTCTTCCAAATCTCAGTCACAAACAGGTGACCTAAGCAAAAAGGTCACAACTTGGGCTAGGAAGCTCCAAATGAAATTTCGTAAAAAGTGACAGGTAAGGCACGGACTGTACTTTCTCAAGTAAGTTTTTCAGAGGCCGAAACTGAACTAGTGACACGTGGCACGCCGTACAAGTTCGCTCTCCTGTTTTATCCCATAAACAGGTCACGTTGCGACACTTGGCATAACTCTCTCTCAGAGAATCCAATTGAGGTCAGACCTGTGGGGTTGGAAAGATGACAGGTCAGGCTACCACAGGAAGAATTTTAAGACTCTGTAGATCTGAAATTTCGGAGTTACACCAGAAACAATCAGGTGCATATTTCTGTCAAAACAGAATTGGATTTTGAGCACCTTCATTCCTGGCTCCGGGAATTTAGGGTTTTGAAGAATGTTGGAATTTTTTGTATCGGAGATCACGGCTGGATGCTCCTCATCAAAATCGAAATTTAGAGACCAAGATTGAATTTTTTGGTTGGGCAGAAGGCCGAGCTTGATCAAACCCTCGTTCGGGATTTTGATCGGAAAGGTGGAAATTAGGGCTTTTGCAAAAGTTGGAATTTCTGAAGTCTGTTACCACGGCGGAAGCTCCTTAGAAAAATCGAAGTTTAGAGCTTTGGATCGAACCTTTTGGTTGGGCAGAAGGGTGGGATTTATCAAACCCTAGTTCGGGATCCTGTCCAGAAGATCCGGAAGTTTCAAAGACAATTTTGAGGGGTGAAACTTTGCAGTTTTCAAATTCTGAGTATACCAGCTTGATCAGCTCAGCAAGGCGCATCTTTCTATCCTTTCAGAAGTTTGAAATTCAAAGTTTGAATTTTTAGGGTTTCTTTGGCAAACCCTAATCCAACTCCAGATCCAGTTTCTGCAAATCAAGTGGATTGGGTTAATCCTAGAAGAGAATGGATTGGTCACTTGCATAAGTGAAGAAGTTCCTGTTTCAGAGGGAGATGAGGCTACGGTCTTACATAAGAAGATTACAAGCAATCTCGATAGGTATGACTTATCCAGGTATGTTTCAAGATCTGTTCATGATTAAGTTTATGATATGTTTGTCTTCATTAAGTTTAGTACAATCTTGATTAACTTTAGACTTGTTGTATCACCTTAATAAAATTATGAATGCAGATATTCATTGATTAGGGTTTTGACACTTATGATTGTACTAATGCATTGTGGTGTTGTATGAGGTTGATGTTCTTCGCTAACATGAAAGGTACATCAAGAAAGACAAATCATGTTCTAGTTCAAGAACATATGACCATGGTGACATGAAGACAAAGATTCATCCATTGTCATGGATCACATAGAAGATCTACTTACGAGGTATGTATAACTTGGTTCTATAATGATTAACCTATGAGATATGCAGGTTACTAGCACAAGTCATTGAAGAGAACAAGAAGGCATTGCTAGACATAACTAGCAAATATGATAACTAGGTATGTTTTTTCCTATATCAAGTTAGAATCCTACCTTGTGTTAGGATCTTATACTGTTGTATGGTTGATAATGATTATTCATGAAGTTAGAAATGTAAGTAATCAAGGGTTTATGCATATTATGTCTCTTACCTTGATTGATGATATGACTAACCAGAAAAGTCCTTTGGTCAAATAAGAATATGCATGAGTAAAAGAAGTATTCCCTGAAATCTTGAAAACTAATGTTTATTATCTGTGTTTGAAATGATCATGACTATACATGTTTAAGATTATTGTGTTTTGATAGTATTGAGATTATACTAATGAATGTATGTATGAGACCTCGAGGATAACACAATGATGATACTAGTAAGTATGCATAAGTGGTCCAGGATGGATAGGACAGATAATCCAGATCAAGAGGGAGCACACTCCAGTAGTTCCTGCAAGGAAGCAAAGATTGAGAGGGAGTCCACTCAACAACCAAACAAAGATAAGTATTTGAATTGTCATTTCTTGCATATTTGTTTGTTTAAATAATATTGTTCAATGATGCATATGCTTATGTTCCTAGACTTAGGGTGTGTATTATGCATATTAGAATAATTGCATTAATGAACAGTATACTACTAATATGCATGTGATGGGTAACTGGCCTATGGCATTGTACAACATTCCATTGCTACTTATCTAGAATGAAACCTCTTTGTTGACATGTTGGGAGTTGTGCACACTCTTAACAATGTTCTGGTAGAGATTGGGAGGCATCTAGAAAGTTACGGGATATGGATAAATGTTGTATTGAAAGCATTGGCTAAAATAATTGCATGACTGTATGACATATTTCTTTGTCTAAGAATTTGTTCTGAAAACTATGAGATGTTTCTAATTATGCAATTTAACTTGCTTTGTAGGAAAGATCGTATACCATCACCTACGAAAGGACTACAACATTTGTTCAACAACAAAGTTATCTATTGAAGATATTGTAGTTCCCAGGATTCAGGAAGAATGCCATGATCGAGGAGTACCAGTCGATCATGAAGAATGATGTTTGGGATGCGGTCCCAAGACCAGATAGGAAGTCTGTGGTGACTTCTAAGTGGATTTATAAGATCAAGCATGCTGCAGATGGCAGCATAGAGAAATATAAGGCAAGGTTTGTAGCCCGTGGCTTCTCCGAGAAAGAAGGGATTGATTATGAAGAGACTTTTGCTCCTGTGGCCAGATACACTTCCATTAGATCAGTACTTGCTCTGGCTGTAGTGATGAAATGGAAGGTACACCAGATGGATGTCAAGACAACCTTCTTGAGTGGTGTAGTCGAAGAGGAAGTGTATGTGGAGCAACCAGTCGGGTTTGAGACACATGACCGAGGGTCGCATGTGTGAAAACTGTAGAAAGCCCTGTATGGTTTGAAACAGGCACCTAGGACCTGGTATGGCAAAATAGATGGCTTCCTATCTAGTTTGGGCTTTACCAAGAGTAAACGGATTCCAATCTTTACTACAAGGTTGAGGAAAGCAATCCAATGATACTACTGTTGTATGTGGATGACTTGTTTGTAACCGGTGAGGATAGATTGATTGCCGACACGAAGAGGAAGCTTGCTGCCGAGTTCGAGATGAAGGACTTGGGTATGATGCACTACTTTCTTGGTATGGAGGTGTGGCAGAGTGCAGATGGAATCTTCCTTGAACAAGGGAAGTATGCAGTAGAGATCGTGAAGAGGTTCGGGAGGATGGACTGCAAGGCCATGGCCACACCTATGGCATCGAACCTGAAGCTTCTGTGTGATGCTTCATCTGAGCCGGTTGATGTCATGATGTTTCATCAGATGATTGGGTTCTTGATGTACCTGACGAATATGAGACTATACATTTGCTTTGCTTTGAACACATTGAGCCAGTTCCTGACAGATTCGAGAAGTGTTCACATGGTTGTTGTAAAGCATATTCTGAGGTACCTGAAGGGTACGACTGATTATGGGCTCAAGTATGATGCGAATCAAAAGTTTAACCTAGAGGGTTATGATTGATTCAGATTAGGCAGGTAGTGTTGCAGATAGGAAGAGCACTTCTGGGTGCTGCTTCAGTATGGGATCAGGTGTGATCTCTTGGTTTAGCAGGAAGCAGTCCTGCGTAGCACTGAGTACAGCCGAAGCAGAGTATGTTGCAGCTTGTTCGGCTAGTTGTGAGGCAGTATGGCTTAGGAAGCTACTGTCTGATTTGTTTGATCTCCAATTGAGTGCTACTTGTATATATTGTGACAACCGGAGTTGTGTGAAGTTGTCGGAGAACCCAGTGTTCCATGACAAGTCGAAGCACATTGAGATCAAGTATCACTATATCAGGGATATGGTGCAAAGAGGAGCAGTGAAGCTCCTGTATGTTGCGACGGACGAGCAGATAGCCGATGTGTTGACCAAGCCACTGGCCAGAGTGAAGTTTGAATACTTCAGAGGGAGACTTGGTGTACTTCAAATCGAGATACCTTCCAAGGGGAAGTGATGAGTCCGGAGACACAGATGCACACAGGGCCATTCTCACATGGTTAGAGGAAAGTCCTTCCATGTTGAGATGTAAGGGCTGGGCCATTTTCACATGGTCAGAGGAAAGTCCTTCCATGGTGAAATGTAAGGGCTGGGTGAAGCCATTCTCACATAGTTAGAGGAAAGTCCTTCTATGGTGAGATGTAAGGACTGGGCCATTCTCGCATGGTTAGAGGAAGGTCCTTCCATGGCGAGATGTAAGAGCTGGGCGTGGCTTTTCCGACATGGTCAGAGGAAAGTCCTTCCATTGTCGATGTAATTGCTGTAGCCGTTCCGACATGGTCAGAGGAAAGTCCTTCCATGGTCATTGATGTAAGTGTTGTGAGCTTTTCCCATATGGTCAGAGGAAAGTCCTTCCATGCTGGTGAGTGTAAGTGCTGAGCCTTTCCCGGATGGTTAGAGGAAAGTCCTTCCATGCCGATGAGTGTAAGTGCTGTGTGTGTGTGCATCTGGGTTGTGCTCTGTGGACTATGACGATGATCTGAAGACGATGATGTGACAGTATGGTACACAGGTTTTGCAGAGGCATATGATCAGTCCTGAGATGCTCTTGCAGGTTTTGCAGAGGCAGTGTAATCAGTCCTAGGAGATCTTGCAGGTTTTGCAGAGGCAGTGGAATCAGTCTTGGGATGCTCTTTCGAGGTTTTGGCTTAACGCACGTAATCAGTCTTGAGGATTCCACAGTATGGCCAATGATGATGAAGACCTACAGGTGGTGGGCCTACATCCAGTATGAAAAAGGACTGGCTCTGTAGAACTTCCTATGACGAGTAGATCGGAGATTGATTGAGATAGCAGTAGTAGTGACGATGACAATGATTCGTTGATGATGATTTGATGGCGATGATCCAGTGACGATGATCCAGAGAAGAAGACTTGTGCTAGCAGATCTGTGTCGAGAAATACCTTCCTAGTTAAGAGGGAGTGTTGATGTATTTGTAACTTCGGAATGTATTTCATATATGTATATTGTATTCCTATAGAGATGTTATTATTCCTCTATACTGAAGTGTTTGTATTCCTATAGAGATGTTATTATTCCTCTATACGGAAGTGTCGTCATTTATATTGTAATTGTCGTAACTTATACTTGATGGGTTATTAGACCACCTTGTTGGGGTCGGCCCTGTATGAGTCATGTGGGTTAAGAGGTTATTAGACCACCCTATTGGGGGTCGGCCCCGTCAGCATTATGTTATGTGGTTAAGTTAAGGCCGACCTAGTAAAGGTTATTAGGCAAGTCAAGTCAAGTATAAATAGAGTGCAGGAGGCACTCTATTTGATCATTCACTTTCTCACTCATACTCTCATTGGAGAGTGGTGCACTTATGGAGGAGGAGAAGCTGTTGCTAGGAGGACTATCTCTTGTACTTGGGTTGTATCATTGCTCTATCTATCTCTGAGGAAGTTGCGGGGTTTTTTACCTTCTTGGTTTTCCTCGGTGAAACTCTGTGTCTTTTGTATGCTTGCATTATTGTGTCCATGATTGATATGCTGTAGATATGTTGTACATGTTATTCTCTCAGTTAAGATCTTAGATCAGATTGAAAATTCTGAAAAAACTAACAATAACCAGGGACATCAACAACACCATGAGGCAGACACTTCCGTTCCGCCTTGCTCAATAGAATGATATGGAAAATAAACTGAATGAACAAGTGACTGACCTATGTAGACATGAAGAACAACAAATGCGATGCATGGGTAACGATATATGCCTAACTCAAATAAAATTAAACCTGCCTATGTTAAACATAAGAATCAAGAAGTGTTAAGTGAATCATACCACCAATGTAACCATTTAAGTAAGCAATTCATACATGGTCCTTTACCTTTGTCTTTAGAGAGAATCCATGATAAAATCTCATCGATCACATAGCAAATATGTACCAAGGTCTCCATCGGGATAGGAGATGAAGGCTGGGTGACTATGGTGACCTAGAAGCTTTGATACTGTTGCCATGGAGAAGGATTGCTTCGACAAGATTCTCTTATCCATGCTTCTACTAGACTTACATATGGACTGTCTCCATCATACATCTGCATTGAGAAAAAAATTTGCCTCAAACTGGTAGGCTGATTTTGAACTTGGGAGGCCATTATTAGAGGTGGACCTTGCAAATCTTCGTATGCCAGCTGCAACCTATCCCTGCACCTGCTTAAACATTTCTTTGGAGACACAAGTATATTGTTCATCTTTGCAACAATCATGTTAGTATCCCAAATAATCTTTGAAATTTTGAAATTGTCAGCCACAAGATTCATTCTTTCACATTTCAAGCGAAAAAATAGACAATAGATATCCTAGAGATGCAAAATGAGTATCATACTTGTCCACGTACCTGTATTGGTTTTGTTGAAATACATCGTTGGAAACTTATCGATACTGAACAGAAAGGGTTGAACACTTCTTGAAGAATGTTGTTGATTAAAGCACATCATGGATTGATTTATTTGTGCACAATTTTCCGCAAGATAGCGTTGGAAGTACTGGTCTGGGGACACCATCATATGGCAATCGTCAACAGGAACCGCCTTTCGCACTACTCCATCATCAAGCAAAGTAGCAAAAGGGTTGATCCATTCCTCATTACTGACAAAGTAAGCTTCTTCACCAAAGCGTGTGCTCGGGATAAGTTCCACCATGATGCTGCAAGGTCTTGAAGAATCGTACATCGGTGGACCAAGGAACTTCCAATAATCGTAGTCTTCCATAAACCTGTAATTTTCTTCCAAGAGAGCCAAAATATCATAAGAAACCATAACCTGAGGATATGGAGAATTCACCATTTTTGTATATTCTTCAGTTTCTTCAGCTAAGGCTTCTTGCTCTTCATCTTCAGGGATCCCTTCATCTTCGGTCATAAGGGATATTACGTCATTTACCAGGTCCTGAACAATGGTTTCTTCAAGTAAACCTTCTGAGACTTGATCTTCATCATGAACTTCCTCGCCAAGGATTGCTTCATCAATATCCGTATGATCGTCCTTTATAATCTTCATGATTTCTTTCTTAGCATCGAGACCCCATTTATCGCTGAATGCCTCAACCAGTTGGAGGAAGGAAGACATCCCCTTAGGAGGGAGTCCTTCATACCAAACATCCATATCCTGATCACCTTCTACTTTGAAGGACAGTACGAACAGCTACATAATGGTGTCCTCATCTGTGATATCCCATGCCACCAGAACTTCTTTGAACTTCGTAACATGTGCTATAACGGTATCTTCACCCTTGTGGAACATTGGGATAGACTTCAAACAACAATGTTTATCAAACCTATTCGGGTATCCCGGAATGTTTGAGAAGTCAAACAGATCGAGAATCCCCATATCTTCTGCTTCTAAGTGTTGTTCTTGTAGGGCACTTCTTTTTGATTTTCTTCAGTAGGAGTCGCTAGGAGAGACCTGCCAAGTTAAACTTAAACAAATCTCGCCAAAGTACTAAACAAGAACGTACTTGAGATAATGAGCTGAGTTCTTGGTGGAGTCACCAAATAAACTTGTCAAGTTAGTTCTTACGAACAATATATATGTATTAATGACAAGGACGTACCTTAAGATTTACCAAAGTGTCGTTCTCGCCAAGGGATGGAAAATATGACCTGAGCAACGCACCCTAACTGTCCTAAAACAGTCAAAAGTGCTCCCCGACAACGACACCAAAAATGTTTTCGGATGAACTAGAAGGGCTAGTATCCAATGAACAGATGTACGGAGTAAATGACCACTGTCACCTTAGTCACTTCTCCAAACTACTTTGGAGAGTCAGAACCTCCAAGGGGAGAGCCGTTCAATCCTCTACAAACACTAAGAACAAAAAGCTATGTCTTTTAGGAGACCAGATTAGAGACCAGTGCCTTCAATTAATATGCTTCTATGAATGAAGAAGACATAGCTTTTTGTTCTTAGTGCTTGCAGAGTATTGAAGGGCTCTCCCCTTGGAGGTTCTGACTCTCCAAAGTAGTTTGGAGAAGTGACTAAGGTGACAGTGGCCACTTACTCTGTACATTTGCTCATCGGATACTAGCCCTGGGAGTTTATTCGGTAACAGGTAGGAGAGCCTAACTAGGGCAAATGAAGAAGTCCAAGGCTGCAAATAACAATATAGAACTCCTATGGAGGACGTTTCCTTATATAAAAGTTGACAAAAGCCCTAACAAATAAGCAAAATGCACCATAAAAGCACCATTCAACTAAGCCAGGAGCATAACTTACCAATATTTAACAAGAATGAGCAAGGAAAGAGACCTTAGGTCACACTTGTGCATGAGTTCTTCCAACTAGTCTAGCATCAACCATTTGCATGTGTAAAAAGAAACCCTAGAACATCACTTCATCCACCTTCAAGCCAAAAGAAACATCCCAAGAGAAGTGCGCATCACATTAATGATTCATAGAGTAGCAGAAAGAGAATAAAAACCATATTTGAATCCTTGTCTTGTGATTTTACAATGATGGGAGGATGTCTATTTATACTTTTCACCCTCTAAATTTTAAATTTTGAGCCTACAAGTCTAAAATAAAGTTTAATTACAAATATACTATTTTTTAGGGTAAATTCCCCACAAGTCGGGAAATAGGCCTTAAATAGACATAAAATAGCAAAACAGACTAAAATAAGGCATCGCTTAATGAAATAGTGAGCCTAAGGGGGACGTCATGCCCCAACTAACCCCAAAATGATGCTTGTCCCTCAATGCCCCCCTTTCCAAGCTTGTAGGCTCAATGGTGGAAGAATGATGTCGTAGGGAAAAACACTTAGAGGAAGGGTTTCTGAGTGTTAGAATTAGGTCCACGTGGGTGAAGGAGGTGTGCTAGATAGGGGACAACAACCCTTTACAAGACGTAATCACCTTCGCATAACAAAAACCAAGGTGGTCATATGCCCCAGTGGGTCACCTCTAGAATCCCTGGACACCAACCCATGGGCTGAAAAGCCCTGCATGGTGGGGACATCCACACACTGAAGGGGCAGTTAGCTGTGCCACAAAGCCAAGTACTTCTAAGAGTGAAACTAAGGGTGTTGGCCATGACCAATCCAGGGGGACAACAACCCCTAATCCAAGTATCCATACAATATAACCCACTTTGTCCTTTACAATAAAAAATTTGGACACCCGCTCTAGGTTTGCCCTGCTAGAACGCTGCAGTAGCTCTGATGCGTAACAATTGGCTCCAACTGTAGGACATGTACTCTTCCTGTAGTGTATGAGAACCCCCAGGATCGTCCGAGTACTTGTAGACCTGCACACGCATTGAACATAAAAAACATCAAATGCATCATAGGCAGGTACTTCCGTCCTGCCTTGTTCAAAATGAAATGCAAATAATTCAAAATGAAACAACAAGTGTAATGCATGGGTAACAATAAATGTTGAACTCAAATGAAACTATACCTATCTACGCTAATTATGATAACAGAGAAGGGTCAAGTGAAATCATACCAACAATGTAGCCACCTGAGCACATAATTCATGCCAATTTTTCTTTCTTTATCTTTGGAGATAATCCAAGACAAAATCACATCAATGATAAGTTGTGTACATACCGGTATCTTCATCGAAGGGAAGCTGAAATGACAAACAAGCTTAGGAACCTGGAATTCTTCAAACTTTTTCCACGAAGGATGGTTACTTTCACAAACTTTATCTATCCATGCCAGTGCCGGGCTCAAGTATACACTATTCCTATTCCCATCATATATTTGTTTTGCGAAGTGCATCTGCACGGGATAGGTCATCCTACTCTGAACACTAGGAACTGTTTGCTAGAATGAAGCCTAGAAATTTTTTGGAGAATCTTTGATGATCGACTATAATATATTGCTATATTTGTTCAAGCATTCTTTTGTGCATGCAAACATGTTGAACTTTATAATAATCATGTTAGTATCACCAATCTTTACAAATTTGAAATTATCGGCCACAAAATTCGTACCTTCAAATTTTAAGCAAAAATAAAAATACCAAATATCATGGTAAGGAGAAGTGAATACTATACCTGCCCACATACCTGTCTTAGTTCCATTGAACTGCATCATTGAAGACTTGCCAATACTGGATAGAAAGGGTTGCTTAACTTTTGTAATGCATGAGAGACATTGTTGGGAAAAATAATCATGGCCCATCCTAGGAGAGTGTAAGCCAATCATCTCAGTACCTGTAAAGGAACTCTCTGTTTGGCGCCCTATACCATCCTAAATGCTGGGTAGGCATGATTGGATTGATCCCAAAGAAAACTCAATAGAACTGTGGCTTCCAAAACCTTCAAACCCTTTATCATAATGGAACAACTGCATATTTTGATCGTTTGTAATAGCTATAGGATCTATGTCATGAGGTGCTTCATCATCAACTGTAATTGCAAAAGGATTGATCCAATCTTCATCATCGATGCAATGACGAGAAGGAACAACCATACCTTCGTCAATCGGGCTTTCATTGATTAAGTCTTCGCTATCCTTCCTCGAGGGGATTAAGACTTCTCCATATTGCCTCAAATCTGTATAATAATTTGATGGGGCCTGGTGCATACTAACTTCTTTTTCTTCTGTGAATGGCATGAAAGGCTCATAGACTTCTCCTTCGACATAGGTGCAATTGGAGAGCTCGGAAACAAAACTGCTTGGTCTTGAAGAATCATATATCGGTGGACCCATGATCTTCCAATAATTGTCATTTTCAAGGATCTTATTGTTTTTCTCCAAGAGGCCTGAGATATCATGATGATAAGGAGAACTCATCATTTCCTCGGGTTCTTTAATTTCTTCAATTAGGGCTTCTTGGTGTTCATTTCTTGCAGCGCGATCATATTCATCTTCGAAAGAACCTTCCCCCCATAAGGCCTAGAATGCTATCGACCAGATCCTAAACAATGGTTTCTTCAAGCAAGCCTTTTGAGGCTCGGTCTTCATCATGGGTTTCTTTTATAATGTCCACTTCATGCCCTTCAAGGATCGAGACAATATGATCATCTTTGCTATGTTATTCTTTTATCTTTTCCTCAAGGACTTGGCCTTCTTCTAGGCTTTCTTACTCGAATAAGATTTTTGCCTCTTCGACATAGGGCATCCACTTCTTGTGTTTTCCTTGGCACCAACAGCTATAAATACCTCTATTAGTTCTGTGAAAGAGGATATTGTACCTTTTCCTAGGTCTTTAAACCAATCAAAGGCCTCTTCATCTAGATGCCACACAAATGCCTTCATGTACCTGTCCTCATCTTTTTGAACAATAGAGTATGGAACACTATACATAAAATCTTTGACAAAGTATAGGGGATCATCATTTTCATTAGAGAATTCCACCACGAACCCTTCTGGTAACTCATTTAAACCATTCGGCAAGACAAGTGGAGCAAAACATTTTTTGGGGGTTATTCCGACAAGCTTTTTTGTGGGAAGAGAAATCATGGCCTCAATAGTTTCTTCATCAAGATTAGGATCCCACTCTTTCTCAAATGCTTTGACTAATTTCAAGAGTGAAGAGATCCCCTGAGGAGGAAACCCATGATACCAATCACCCATATCCTTGTTATTCCACAAGTCAAGAGAAATTACAAACCCTTTCATTTTGAGGTCCTCATCCATAATATCCCATGTTACAAGATATTCTCTGAACTTCACAATATGCTCTGCAGTTGTATCTTCATATCGATGGAATTTTGGGATGGACTTGATCCACCCATGTTTATTTGATTGATTTGGATATCCCAGATTATTTTTAAGAAATCCAATGGAGCATATGGATTATGCATCTGTATTTCATCAATGGAAGCCATATCATATTCTTATTGGTTGCTTTGAATTGCACTTTAACTTATTTTCTTTAGTGGAGTCGCCAGATAGGACTTGCAGGGTCGGCCTTTAACAAAAATCTTATCAAAGGACAAAGCAAAGCTTACCTGGCCTTGTTCTTGTATAGTACCTCTTTTATTTGTCTTTAGTGGGAGTCACCAGGTGAGATCTGTCAAGTTAAACCAAACAAATCTCGCCAAAGTACAAAATAAGAACGTACTTGAGATGATGTAGGATGTGTTTGAAAGATCAATGGATCCACTCCGGAATCCTTCTTGAATGATGTGGTTTTGATTGGAGTTGCCAAATAAGACCTGTTATATACCAAGCAAGGACTTATCTCAATTTCTTATCGAATGTCGTTCTTGCCAAGGATAATATGACTTGAACCAACCACCTCAAGTGTCATGAAGTTTCCTCAGCAACGGTGCCAAAAATGTTACCCTTCAAACTAGTAGTCTTGAATTAGTAGCTCAATATTATCTGTATGGTAATGAATGGTAAGCATGTGGGAGAGGTCTGGGCCCAAATGTCACCACATCCCAACCTCTTAACTTCTTCGGGTTACTCCTATGGCCAGGGGAGAGCCCTTAAAGATGCCTGCAAACAACTCCAAACAAACAAACACCTTCCTACAACCCTTGATATGGAGTCAAATTGTGTATAACAAAGACCACTAAGGTCTGAAAAAGCGGTTAGTTCAACCCTGTAGTTTGCTATCAGCATACATTTAGCGCTTTAAAGGAAAATAAGATGTTAGCACAGACTTCCAATTGCAATTCGTGGTCTGAAATTAAGAATACATAGATAAAACAACCACTGTATTTATGCCACAGTGGATACCAACAATGGAATCAAAATCAATGCGTAAATTATAAGAGGAATTAATTCAGTCCTGAGGACTGTCGTTAGCACATTTATTATCAGTTTAATAAGGTCTAAAATCCAAGGATGATTCTTAATAAAGGGAGCAAAAATAATGTAGCATCTGTAACTTTGGTCATGCTACCAAAATAGTGAATATCAACACCGAAAGATGCTCTATAGACCACTGAAATTTCAGCCTCAAGGGGATTGACAGTAGTATGAATAGGGTGAAATTTATGACCAAGCCAAATATGCCAAAGAGCTCTGTTAAAAATTCATGCTGACTATGAGTAGAAAATCAGGTTTGACATTTTGACCTTCCCCAATGTGAATGATGTTGATGTATTTGTAACTTTGGAAGATATTCACTTGTATATTGTATTTGTACTTTATTGTATCCCCAACAGAGATGTATTATTCCTCCAATTGGAAGTGTCGTTAGCTGTACTTGCATATGTCGCAAGTTATATTGTAAGTGTCGTAACTTATACTTGATGGGTTTTTAGACCACCTTGATGGGGTTGGCCCTGTATGAGTCATGTGTGTCAAAGGGTTATTAGAACACCCTAATAGGGGTCGGCCCAGTCAGCATTATGTTAAGTGGTTAAGTTGAGGCCGACCTAGTTGAGTAAAGGTCAAGTGAAAGTTAGTGTATAAATAGAGAGTGTGTCTCTCTCATTTTACATATTCTATTATTCACTCACTTCGCATTAGTGAGAGAAGAGGAGGGTGCGCAAAAGTGGAGGAGGAGCATGCTGCTGAAGATATCTATCTCTTAGGTTTGATCATTGTGATCCTTGTATTGATGCTTATTCTATCTCTGAGGAAATTGCGGGGTTTTTCACCACCTTGGTTTTCCCCAGTGAAATGTTTTGTGTCTGTTGTCTGTTGTCTCTTATGCTTGATATGCTGTACATGTTGTTCTTTTAGTTAAGATCCTAGATCCATTGAAATAAATGATGAAAAACTAACATGGTATCAGAGCTAGCCTGAAGGAAGGCATGGTATGGTATTTATGACACTTGTTGCACTTGTGACAAATTGGAAGCTAGGGCTTGATATAGAAAAAACCAGTCATTGTGGCACTTTCACTATAAATCCATTTTGGAGAAGGTTCAGGATCTGAAACTTTCACAGGTCGTAGATAACATCCCCATGTACCTTGTGTTTGAAGCACAACATCTAATTCGTTGTAATTTCTATTTTATGATCAGTACAATCTAGGGTTTCCGCCTCTTCCAGATCTCAATCATAAAGAGGTGACCTAGGCAAAAAGGTCATAACTTGGGCTAGGAAGCTCCAAATGAAATTCTGTAAAAAGTGACAGTAAGAGCACGGACTGTAGTTGCTTGGGTAAGTTTTTCATAGGCCGAAATTGAACCAGTGACACGTGGCACGCCGTACAAGTTCGCTCTCCTGTTTTATCCCATAAATAAGCCACGTTGCGACACTTGGCATAACTCTCTCTTAGAGAATCCAATTGAGGTCAGACCTCTATGGGGTTGGAAAGATGACATGTAAGGATACCACAGGTCGAAGTTTCAGACTCTGTGGATTCTTAATTTCATATATGCACCAGAAACAATCAGGTGCATATTTCTATCAAAACAGAATTGGATTCTGAGCACCTCCATTCTTGGCTTGTCACTGTTGCGGGAATTTAGGGCTTCGAAGAAAGTTAGAATTTTTTGAATCGGAGACCACGGCTGAATGCTCCTCATCAAAATCGAAATTTAGAGACCAAGATCGAATTTTTTGGTTGGGCAGAAGGCCGGGATTGATCAAACCCTAGTTCGGGATTTTGATCAGAAAGGTGGAAAATAAGGGCTTTTGCAAAAGTTGGAATTTTTGAAATCTGTGACCACGGCTGGAAGCTCCTAAGAAAAATCGAAGCTTAGAGCTTTGGATCGAACTTTTTGGTTGGGCAGAAGGGTGGGCTTTATCAAACCCTAGTTCGGGGTCCTGTCTAATGAATCCAGAAGTTTCAAAGGCAATTTTGAGGGGTCAAATTTTGCAGTTTTCAAAATTGAAGTATACCAGCGTGATCAGCTCAGCAAGCCACATCTTTTCATCCATTCAGATGTTTGAAATTCAAAATTTGAATTTTTAGGGTTTCTCTGACAAACCCTAATCCAGCTCCAGATCCATTTTCAACAAATCGAATTGGATTGGGTTAATCCAAGAAGAGAATGAATTGGACACCTGCATAAGTGAAGAAGTTCCAGTTCCAGAGGGAGATAAGGCTAAGGCCTTACATAAGAAGACTACAAGCAATCTCGACAGGTATGACTTGAGGAAATACAGGTATGTTTTGAAATCTGTTTATGACATATTTGTCTTCATATTATTGAGGTTAGTACAATCTTGATTGATTTTAGACTTGTCTTATCACCCTAGTAAAAGTATGAATGCATGTGAATGATAGAAGACATTAATTGATTAGGGTTATGACACTCATGATTGTACTAATGCACTGTGGTATTGTATGAGGATGATGTCGTCTGCTAACATGAAAGGTTCAAATCAAGTTCTAGATCAAGAACATATGACCATGATGACATGAAGACAAATACTCATGGACCACATAAAAGCTCTACTTATGAGGTATGTATAATTTGGTTCTACAATGGGTAACTTATGAGTTATGTAGGTTACTAAGCACAAGTCATTGAAGAGAACAAGAAGACATTGTTTGGGTATGTTAGACATAACTAGCAAACATGATAACTAGGTATGTTTTTCCTATATCAAGTTAGAATCCTACCTTGTGTTAGGATCTTATACTTTTGGATGATTATTCTTGAAGTTAGAAGTTTAAGTAATCAAGGGTTTATGCATATTATGTTTCTTACTTTGATTGATGATATGACTAACCAGAAGAGTCCTATGGTCAAATAAGAATATGCATGAGTAAAAGAAGTCTTCCCTGAAACCTTGAATACTAATGCTTGTGATAAATTACCTGTGTGTGAAATAATCATGACCGTACATGTTAAGTTTATTTAGGATCCTTCCCATGGCTATGGATGTAAGCATCAGGACGATGCTCCAGTTACTGCTTTGGATATGCATCAGTTGGATGCTTTGTATGATCAGTTGGATCATGTATGATGACATGCATCAGGACGATGCAGTGACGATGATCAGGACGATCATGTGTGATGAGTATCAGGACGATGCTCTGGATGATATGCATTAGGACGATGCTATGATGATGATCAGGATGATCATGTACATCAAGATGATGTATGGTGAGTATCGGGTTGATACTTTGTGGCCGTGGACAGGTTGTGCAAGGGTAGCATGTAATACGTCCTGGAGATCCGGACAGGTTGTGCTAGTCATGTAAAAGGCCTCGGATGCTCTTTAGGGTTCTTGCTGGGCAAGACACCCTTTTAAGGTTTTGCTAGACCACATGTAATACGTCCTGGAGATCCAGACAGGTTGTGCTAGTCGCGTAAAAGGCCTCGGATGCTCTTTAGGGTTTTTGCTAGGCAAGACACCCTTTTAAGGTTTTGTGGGGACCACATGTAATACGTCCTGGAGGTCCGGACAGGTTGTGCTAGTCATGTAAAAGGCCTCAAATGCTCTTTAGGTTTCTTACTGCGCAAGACACCCTTTTAAGGTTTTGTGGAGATTACATGGAATCAGTCCTGGAGGTCCGGACAGGTTGTGCTAGGCACGTAAAAGTCCTCGGATGCTTTTTAGAGTTCTTGTTGAGCAAGACACTCTTTTAAGGTTTTGTAAAGGTCACATGTAAAAGATCCTGGGAGATCCGATAGGTTGAGCTGTGTGCTCGTAAAAGGCCTGGGATACTCTTTCGAGGCATTGTGACGCACATAATAAGTCCTGAGGATTCCACAGTATGGCCAGTATTGATGAAGACCTACAGGTGGTGGGCCTACATCCAGCATGAAAAAGGGCTGGCTCTATAAAACTTCCTATGACAAGAAGAATGCAGAGATAGCCCAGTGATCGAGATGTCGAGTACAGTAGTAGTGATGATGATGATGATGCTCCGTGATCCAGTGATGATGATCCAGCTCCAGAATTGAAGACTTGTGCCTATATGTATTGATGACTTATGTCAAGGGAACACCTTCCTAGTTAAGAGGGAGTGTTGATGTATTTGTAACTTCGGAAGATATTCACTTGTATATTGTATTTGTACTTTATTGTATCCCCAAGAAAGATGTATTATTCCTCCGATTGGAAGTGTCGTCAGCTGTACTTGCATATGTCGCAAGTTATATTGTAAGTGTCGTAACTTATACTTGATGGGTTATTAGACCACCTTGATGGGGTCGGCCCTGTATGAGTCATGTGTGTCAAAGGGTTATTAGACCACCTTAGTAGGGGTCGGCCCAATCAGCATTATGTTAAGTGGTTAAGTTGAGGCCGACCTAGTTGAGTAAAAGGTCAAGTGAAAGTTAGTGTATAAATAGAGAGTGTGTCTCTCTCATTTTACACATTATATTGTTCACTCACTTCGCATTACTGAGAGAAGAGGAGGGCGCGCAAAAGTGGAGGAGGAGCATGCTGCTGAAGGTATCTATCTCTTGGGTTTGATCATTGTGATCCTTGTATTGATGCTTATTCTATCTCTGAGGAAGTTGTGGAGTTTTTCACCTTCTTGGTTTTCCCCGATGAAATGTTTTGTGTCTGTTGTCTCTTGTCTCTTATGCTTGATATGCTGTACATGTTGTTCTTTCAGTTAAGATCCTAGATCTATTGAATTAAATGATGAAAAACTAACAAATGACTGGGAGGCCCTTCAAGATTAGTGGATAAATCCACTAGGGTACATCCTTTTGATGGATTATAATTGCAAATTTGAATATATTTCCTGAGTTTTGAATTTTCAGATTTTTAGGGGTTTTCAAATTTTTACGGTTTTTATGCATAAAATTGCAGCAAAAGAAAATACAACTAAACTAATAAAAAAATGAGTAATTTAATGACAAGAGAAGGGGATATTAATGGTCAATGTCATATCAATGGTCAGCGTCAACGTCCCTAGGGCATTGAGAGATCAATGGTCAACGTCCCTCTTTTGAAATGTCCTTTAACACTTACACGCTAGTGCATCACCTAGCAACCTCTAGGTTTCGGTAGGAGAGCCTAACTAGGGCAAATGAAGAAGTCCAAGGCCCCAAATAGCAATGGAGAACTCCTATGGAGAACGTTCCGTTCATACAAAATTTGACAAAATGTTGACAAAAAACCTATGTAGCATGGGAATCACTCTCGGCTTTTAGGAAACTCGTTCCTGAAGTTCTGACGTTCCAAGGAACTTGGGAACTTGTAGGGAATTTTCCCAAACTAGTGGGAACCGTTCCGGATGGTTGCGAACTTATTGGGAACTTTTACCCTCTAAAATCGGGAATTTGGGGACTTTTTCTTGCGTGTTTCCTTCACTGGGAGCTTCCACGCATTCATGATCGCCATGTGGGTTGTTAATGACATTCCTATTTCCTTGCGACCATACATATACATGGTTGACTCAGAATTTTTTCTGTAGAAAATGAAGTTGCAGTAAAAGTCTATTCTGTGCTACCTTGTCGAGTTGGTGCACTAATCTCTGCCTATTGCCCATGCTAAAGTATTCACTTGTCCCTACTACGTTGAATCGTAGTTATTGCTAAACAATAATAAATGTAAATCTGTTTTGACTTTTTATATATTAAATAAAAGAAAGTAAATTTATATATTTTAATATTACTTTATGAATAAAAAATAACTTTTAACTAATTGGAAATAGTTTTAAATCTTACTTTAAAACTAAATTCATATATTACATTTAAATAAAAATTATCTTGATTTTTATTTTATAATAATTTAAATTTGGTTATTTATAAACCTTTGCACACACCCTAGCATAGAATGTCTTGTAAACATATAATATTTTAATACATTGTAATCATAGTTGACACAAAATTGAAACCTTACTCTATACATATCGCCACAAATATAGGGACTATAACTTCTAAAAATCCCCACTTTAGAAAGAGTTTACCTTATATAATCAATGACGTGGATGGTAATCTTGATTTGATTGCAATTTCCATCTGCTAAGAGGTTCTAGATACAACCGTAATATAAGGGATAAACTAAATCATCTGGTTTGTCTTAATGTTTCTTTTCTTCTCTATGTTTTTTTTCTCTTTTGATGTCTTTTTAAGTATTTTATTTTTATATTTTTTTTATATATTTTTAATATATATTATTAACGTTCCCAACCTGCCGTTTCCTGCAAATTTGGGGGAAACTTCTAAACATATCCGATACTCGTACCCACGTTCCCGAAGTTCCCGTGTTCCAGAAACTTGTGCAACATAGCAAAAAACCCTAACAAATCAACAAAATGCACCATAAAAGCACTGTTGAACTAAGCTAGGAGCATGACTTACCAAAATTTAACAAGAATGATCAAGAAAAGAGACCTTAGGTCACACTTGTGCATGAGTTCTTCCAACTAGTCTAGCATCAACCATTTGCATGTGTAAAAAGAAACCCTAGAACATCACTTCATCCTAAAAGAAGCATCCCAAGAGAAGTGCGTATCACATTAATGACTCATAGAGTAGGAGAAATAGAGTAAAAAACATATTTGAACCCTTGTCTTATGATTTTACAATGATGATAGGATGTCTATTTATACTTTTCATCCTCTAATTTTTAATTTTGAGCCTACAAGTCTAAAATAAAATAAAATTAAAAATATACTAATTTTTAGGGTAAATTCCCACAAGTTGGGAAATAAGCGCTAAATAGACATCAAATAGCAAAATAGACTAAAATAAAGCATCACTTAATGAAATAGTGAGTCTAAGGGGGATGTCCTGCCCCAACTAACCCCAAAATGATGTTTGTCCCTCAACGTTCCCCTTTCCAAGGGGGTAAGGAGGTGTGCTAGATAAGGGGCAACAACCTTTTACAAGGCGCAATCACCTCTACATAACAAAAACCAAGGTGATCATGTGCCCAGTGGGTCACCCCCAGCAGCCCTGGACACCAACCCATGGGCTAAAAAGCCTTGCATGGTGGGGACATCCACACACCGAAGGGCAGTCAATTGTGCCACAAAGCCAAGTTCTTCTAAGAGTGAAACCAAGGGGGATGGCCATGACCAATCCAGGGGGACAACAACCCCTAATCCAAATATCCATACATTATAACCCTATTTGGCCTTTACAATAAAAAATTTGGACCCCTCGCTCTAGGTTTGGCCCTACTGGAACACTTCAATAGTTCTAAGGCATAACACGACCAAGGTGCTAGAAAATATGTGTAGACCATGTGGTTAAATAGATAGGCCAAGTGACAGTTTAGAGCACAAAAGGGTATATAAAATGCTTATCATAACATCTTCCTCAAGCTAACTAAAGCAGAAATAAAGTCAAAATACGCATGCGGAGCCATATTTTTGGCATCCTTGATCATTGAGAAGCCCTTAGCCAAAAGTTCGTGATGCACCTCATCTTTGGATCAAGCAACAAAGAAATACATAGTACTTATCTCTTGATCAAACACATGCACCCGAGTTTCCAAATCATAAACAACGCGGAAATCCTTAGACAAGAGCTCCTAGCCATAGGCGATAGAAGGAATCCCAAACAAGAGCTCTCCCATCCCCACAAATAACAGCACTCCAATACAACTTGTTTTGGAACAAGGTAGGATGCTGATCGTTGTTGTAACTCCAACACTGCTTGTTAAACCGATAACCTCAAATAAATGTGATTGGCCATTTTTGATTGTTGGCAAACTTGGCACAAACCATTTGAAAGGTCAGTATCAACCTAGTTTAAGATAGAATCCCTTGATAGATAACCAACCAAGCAAAAACATGTAGTTTATATGAAATGCACACCGACCACACATCGACCACATAGTGTGAAGATGACGGACCCACCACACCCCCAGATCTGTCAAATCCCACCTCGCATTAAGCATGGGTGATAATTGGTGTCTTTGATGAATAGCAAAATATAAATGATGAGAATCATACTGAATCAATAGTTTACCAAAACTACACTCCCAATCTCTCCAAAAAGTCCAAGGCATCTTGATATTCATTATGAATATCTTAGAGTTCGGAATGAAAGCATGTAGCTCCATGGTCACAGGACAATAAAACCTTGGTAGCCCAAGCTCTTGAGCAAGAGATTGCCATTGTTTCCATAATCCCATCCTAGGATCCCATAAATCACACCAATAGAAGATACCTTTTTGACTTAGAAGGTGAGCTTGGAAGTGTGAAGCCTATGCTACACAAACCCCTTGATCATGCTAACTCCATATTGAACGGGAGGCTAGATTGCACCCTCTGCCCAACTACCTTCCCAATTCCACCAAACCAAACCCAACACTAATTTCTAGGCTACCCAAATATTGTGAAAAATCCACCAATCTGAAATAGGGAGGGAGAAGATATGATGTCACATAGACCAAACCCCCCTTGATCTTACCAAACCCCCCTTGATCTTAAAACCAGCTCAGGCACCGATGCCTCTAAACATCTCACTACCCACTTAGTAGCCAGAATACTACCTTTGGTTGCAACATCAATCGGGCCCAAACTCCCTTGACCGTTGGGTATGGTACAAACATCACAAGAAACTAAGGGTAGATCCCTTGCACCCCCATACTTTGACCATAAATATGACTAGACAATTTGCTCCAGTTGTCGAAATGAGCTGGATCGGGAAACCAACAAGAAACATGGTAATCATAGAAGGCATGGAAAATACGACCCACCAACGTCAACGTTCGTGCAAAAGGTAGATCCTTGTGATGCCAACTGTGAAGTTTCCTTTGTTGTCTTTGCAGACACCAATCTCACATAACCATTGGCAATAAACTTGTACCAAACGAAATACCAAGATACTCGACAGTTGTCCCTAGATGGATGTAAGACCAATGACCATGCAACTGGAATCCACGACCAATGACCATGCAACTAGGATCCACGATGGTGGAGAATCCAACCCAATCAACCAAAAGTCATTGTTGTAAGGATTAACAATGGCACTTGGAGCGCTGCAGAAAAATCCAAGATTCCAAACAAGAGGGCTCCATCAATAGAACCCTGATCAACCTTGACATATAAGAGAGTCGACTACAAAGTGGTTATTGACCATCTCAGATCCATTTGGAAGCAAAATACCCTTGATTTGATCAACAATGCGAGTTGCTTTGAATAGGTACCCTAGGGCATTCGTGGTCAACACAGATACAGATATGGCACTAGAGGGAAACCTTGCTTAATAGAATTGTGTAAAGCAATTTGAGGGGACAAGGTTTTGTTCACAAAAATAAAGGTAGAGGCACTGGAGAATAAGGTGTTCACCATGCCTACACAATGGGAACCAAAACCCAAGCATGTCTTCATCTCTGAGATGGATTAATCAACCCGGGCATAAGCTTTGCCAAACTCAATCTTCAACATCATACACTATAGACCTGTCTCTCTAACTGACTCCATAGCCTCCCAAGCTGAGACCACTATATCAAGAATGAACCTCCCCTAAACAAAGCTAGTCTGCTCTTAATGAACCACATACTTCACCACTGCATGAGTTCTTAGATCCAAAGCCTTTGCCGTGATCTTGTAAGTGACTGAAAACAATGTGATAGGCCTTTGAACACTTTTGGAGTCCCAGATTGCATTCTTGTAGATTAACTTAATCAACCCCTAATTAAGAGACACAAAAAGGTGACCAGAAGAGAAAAATTCTATCCCTAAAAGACAAAAGTCATCCCCGATGCAGTCCCACATGGACTTATAAAACTCACAAGGCAAACCATCCATCCAAGGGTATTTGCCATTCTTCATGGACATCAATGGAGTAAAAAACTCATCTCTAGTAATATCCAAATCCAATTTGTCCTTGTCACCACTCGAAACCTTGTGGGGGCCACCCTCCACCAAGCATCTCAAGCAACAACCACACCATTTGTCAACACATAAGGAGCAATAATAGACTGGAAATGATCATTGAGCATACCTTTAATATTCATAGGATCCTTAGTAAGCGAACCATCTGCTTTGTGTAAACCAAGCACACTTTTTGTCGCAACCTTCCTTTTCAAGAAATCAAAGTAGAATTTGGACCCCTTGTCCTTGTCCTTGTCCTTGGTCCACTGAAGTTGAAACGAAACTCTAGCCTCACGAGCAAGATACTCCCCACACCTCATCGTCATCTCCAACTTTTCCGATTCTTCTAGAAGAGTGACATTATGAATGTCCTCTTCAAGAAAAATATGGACTTTTGATCTCTACATGACCACCCACATCTCCTTTCGCCTCTTTCAAGCTAACATCCTACCCTAGCCCCTCATAAACTTAATCGTACGTTTCAAAATAGTCTCCCACCATAACACCTACCTTTGAGATCCTGTAGGAGGAGAAAGTTTCCACACCCTTTGAACAAGAGCGCAAAAATTTGCAAAGTCTAAGTGAGACACATTCAATTTAAACATTGAAGACAAGGTTTCATCTAAAGAAATCCCAATCAAAATCATCAATTGGATCGAGAGATTATTCAAGCTTGTCATGTCTATTAAAACATTTACAGGACGAAGCTTGCCTGAAAACACAATCTCGTCTCTACGTCCATAAAATCTATTGAATTGTGCCTGTATTCTATCTTGTCCCAGAGGGTAATTGGTCCATGTGAACCACCCACTATAGTCAAAGCGCTTTTGTTTCCAACTGGGATCAAATATTTGCAAAGCATCTTTGCACCTACACCATGCCTGCTTCCCCAAACCATTGACCACCACACCCCTGTTGCCACACCTGTCCCCGTCCCACTCTACCATATTGAAGTCACCTTGAACAATCCACTTTGTTGTTGGAAGAGAAGAAGCCATCATGTTCCATAATCTACTCTTATCCAAGCTAGGATTAAAAACATACACTGTGTAGAACCCAATCATTCGATCCTGAATCAAAAGGGTAGCCCTTATCCGAATCCAATCGAGACACAACAATTAGTCTAAAGCAAGGAAGAGATAGCAAGCATACACCAACACTCCCTTAACAATGATGAGGGGCCTATAAAGACCCATTCAAATAGTAATTCATCCTATTCCTAAGCTCAAAACCCATTGACTTGTTGGGAATTTGGGTAGTTCTATGCCAAGAGATGCTTGGTTTGAAATCCACCTTGGTGAGGTGCACTAGTTTATGCTAACAAGTTTACTAGGGATGACATCATGAATGTGGGGAATCATCCCTTTGGTTTCTTGCAAGCTTTTCCTTGGGAATAAAAAGAGAAACGATTTACTTTTTTTTGCTAATTTGTAACTTATAAATTTATATCGTGTTGTAGGGCTTTTACGAAATCGAGATGAAAATGGATTGGTCGTTATATCATGAGCATTGCAGGTAAACACAATTTTTCTGTTCTCTAGCACAAAGATGGCTTATTTCATTATAGATCTAATTTGTTTTATAGTCAATATAGTTTGGTGATCTAATAATTTTTTCTTGAATAGAATACAAGTCCATTAGAAAACTAGAAAACTCTACATACTACAAAGCTTATCAAAAGGCAAGTTTTGCATTGCTTTAGAAACTTGTTATAACTTATTCCTCATTTTCATTAAAACCACAATTATTATGTCTTGCAATCAATAAATATTATGTAATGGAAAAACATAAAGAAAAAAAGTATTTTGCAAGTCTATGATGTTAATAGAGACATCCTATTTCTATATCTTGGGTTTGATCCTTGTATGACATTTTTAATCTTCCTTTATGTCACTTAGTTTAGCAATAGTTCAAGCAAAATTACAAGAAAGCTGAGCTTGTGTGTATATAAGTTTCGCATTACTTTCAAGATCAAAGATAGCTTTTCAAACAAGCAAAATTCTATTAGACTCTGTTACTGCCCAATTTGTACGTAAGTGGAAAAGATCCCAACCCACTAGCACAACCTAGGTGGCAACAAAAGTTACTCGTCACTGTCACCTCAATTCACAACCTCTCATTTCAAACTTTATCTTTAAAGCTAAGCCTAGGGGCTATCCCAATTAGATTGATTATTTGTTTAGGTCTATATAAAAGATAGGACAATATTAAAGTTAATCTAGACTATTGCTAAGCAAAATATTATAATATATAATGTAAAATTAACTCATGCACTTAAAGAAAATTTAAATAGATGTCCAATCTTAGGCAATCGAATTCACTTATAATATTTAGTAGCAATGGTAAACTTAATAGCAATACTTCACAAGATATTCAATATGAACTATAAGCAATAAACATGACAATCTACCAAATCCACAATTTAAGATAACAACAATTAGTAATATGGTTTAGCAATATGTCTTAATTATCCCACTAAATCAATTATGTCATCAATTAGGCACAATAACCATTGATTTAGAAAATATAAAAATAACCTCTTATGTTAATAAACCAAAATGCCAAGACACAATCAACAACACTTAGATTATTAGTCTTTAGTGATTAGATCTCGAAGGGCTTGTTGGATAAGTTGTCATTGATTTCAATAGCTGAAGAAATGTTGATCACCTAGTGAAATGAAAGCTTGAGTGCAGAGAAGATGCAGTTGCAAAAGCATTTGGCTGACTACCACTATTTTGCACCATCTATTGAATCCTCTACGTAACGTTCTGCATTGACCATAAAGCACTGCGCGAAACAACGAATTATCCACTGCACAGGAACAACTGCAAACATTGCGTGTAACAACTTGAAACGTTGCGCAGGAGCATTGCACGAACAATTAAAAATGCTGCGTGGATCACTATGCAAATCCTTACTGATCTGATTCCTCACAAATTTTCTCAAGCAATGAACAAGTCATCCCAGCCAAAGCAAAGCCCCAAGTTATCCATGAATAGGTTGGCCCAACCAATCCAAAAGCCCCATGCTAAACATGACGGCCACAAAACGCAAAGATGACCCATATAAATGTAAGATTAGCTCAACGCATTTTGAGAGAGAGTGTGTGAGAGCTGAGTTGTGCTGAGCTCTAAGGTAGCGAATTTTCGGGTATTGGAGTAAGGCTGTGCTCCACTTTGTGATACCAATGACATTTATGGGTATTGGAATAGATTGCTCTGCACTCTGTAACTCGAACAATGAATCATCTGTCAGTAAAAAGGATGAAGATTGAAGTGTGTTCAAGATACTTGAGACGTTGATGCTTTGTGTCTATCTCTGTGATGGAGCTCTGAAGTGCGTTGAGATTGTGGCACGGGAAGTGTGAAATGACCAGAATGCAAAGTGCAATAGATGTAAACTTCAACGAATCAATGACAAATTATTGAAGAACCTCTGGGTATGTGATGCTGATGAAAGGGCCGATCCAAGGACAGTTTAATGTTGTGCTGTATAACTAATTTTTGAAGCTTTGAATGGTGAAGAAACTCTTCGCCATTGATCAAGTAAACTGATGATGATCCTATATAGACAAGGGAAATGATGAAGATGTCAACATAAAGGACTGAGTTTGTATGCAGAAGTTTGATATGCTAAATTGAGTTTGATGCGTAGGAAGCAAAAGTATGATGCGTTGGACTAAGTTTGTATGCAAAAGTTTGATGCGCATGAAGCAGAAGTTTGATGCGCATGAAGCAGAAGTTTGATGCGCTGGACTAAGTTTGTATGCAAAAGTTTGATGTGCAGGAAGTAGAAGTTTGGTGCGCAAGACTGAATTTGTACGCAAATGTTTGATGCACAGGAAGCAGAAGTTAATGCACAGGAAGTAGAAGTTTGATGCACTGGATTGAGGTTGTGAAGGTTTGTGTTTGGTGCGCTGTATACAAAAGTTTGGTGCGATGGATATAGAAGCTAGGTGCTCAGAATATAGAGTGCTGGACTGAATTTGAAAAACTAACACAAAAGTGAGCAAGGATAAACAAAGAATAAGCACAGGCTGAACTAAGAAGTTAGCACATACAGAAGCAGTGCAGAACCCATAAATTTATAAATCAGGGGATTGGTGTCTCCTGCAAGTTGAAGCTTGCAAACCTTTGTAAATTGTATATTAATGATTAATAAAAGAAAAATCGTTTATTACTTTGTGTTGTGTATATTGTGATTGACTGTAAATTTGATAAATTAAGTAGAAAAGTAAAACTCTGTGTAATACTAATTCATGCCCCCCCTCTTAGTATTATTGTGTATTCCAACAATTGGTATCAGAGCAGGTTCCCTCTGAGACAGTTTACCACCGAAGGGCAGATCTTTTGAAGCATATATGGATTGACAGTAAGGGTTCTTTACAAACAGAGCTCCATTATTCGATGGATCAAATTATGCCTTCTGGAGCACAAGAATAAGAACTTACTTGATAACTCTTGGGTTTGACATTTGGGGCGCAGTTAAGAATGGTTACGCAACTCCAAAAACTCCACTTGTAGGTACAACTGGAAATAAACTTAGTAAGAATAATGCTAAAGCCATGAATGCAATTATGAATGGTTTAGCAGAATCTGAATTTCTCGAAGTCATGCATTGTGATTCAGCAAAAGAAATGTAGGACAAGTTACATAATATATATGAAGGGGATGACAAGGTCAAGAAGGCAAAATTACAAACCCATAGAGGACAGTTTGAAAACCTTAAGATGAAAGAAGAAAATATTGCAGCGTATTTTGTTTGTGTGGATGATGAGATTGTCAACACCATTAGAGGATTAGGTGAAAAGATTGATGAAAATGTCATTGTACAAAAAGTGCTTAGTTCGCTTCCCTTAAGATTTGATCCCAAGATATCTTCCATTGAAGAATTAAAGGACCTAGTTGATCTAACAATGGATGAGTTACATGGAATCCTCACTGCATATGAAATGCGAACAAAAAAAGAAAAATTATCAAGAAGAGAAGCAGCTTTCAAAGTATTAAAGAAGACAATCAAAAGGGAGGATAGAACAAGTGATAGCTCAAATGATGATTGGGATGCAGAGGAAGCCAACTTTGTAAGAAAAATCAGGAAAGGAATCGGTAAATACAGAGGTAAGCTTCCTTTCAAATGTTTTAATTGTGGTGAAGTAGGGCACTTTGCAGCTAAATGTTCTTATAAAAATAAAGACAACAGTGAAGAAGAAGATCATAGCTTCAAAGAAAGAAAAAGAGGCAAACCTCAAAGGAAGAAATATTTTCAAAAGTAAAAGAGAAGTCTCTACTCCAAGGAGGATAGTAGCTTGTCTGATGAAAGTGATAATGATGAAATATAAGTTCTCTTTATGGGTCTAGAGACACATCATTAGAGAAAATTTGGGGTCTAAAATGGGCCTTATAAAAAAGTGTGCCATGGATGAGTTGGATTTCTCAAACCAATAGAATTTCAATAGCTTTGGTCAATCATTATGGTTGAGTTGGACATATGATGCTTATGTGTCATATTTTTATTTGACAATATCTAACTCCATTAGAACCTCACCTTGGTTAACGTGAAAAGTTCATCTCGAAATACAATAAATATACTTGAAATAATAAAATAGAGTATTTTATACTATCACTACTTCCATGTCTTTTTAAATATAAATATTACATTAATTAAAATGATAATGGAGTAATTTTGAAATATTAATAACATTTATATAATTAATCTTTTAAAAAGAAAAATAAATAATATTTAATTTTAAATGGGAGAATTAATTTTAACTCCACTTTAAATATTTAAAAAAAGAAAAATAAATAATATTTTAAATTAATTTTAGATGTTTTTCTCCCAGAAATACTAGAATGCCCCCCCTGAGAAATCGTTGTGGAATCTTGGAAAACTCAAAACATGAAAGTTGTAGCTCTTGTGAAGACCTTTCCAATGGTACTAAGAACACCCAATTCTGAGTTCGGGAGTGAAAGTTGTCGCAAAAATATCGAAAGTTTTTTTTCTTTCTCCTCTTTTCTTATTTAAGATACATAGTAGTGTTGGGTAATTTCTTATTAATCTTCATTTTCTATATATAAATTATAAAAACACAATATTATATTATAATAGTTATATAATATATATAATAGATATTTATTATTATTTTTATTTATGTAGTTTAATATCTTTTATATATTAATTATGAATCTTACACACACACGCGCGTGCGTGAAAACACTTAATTTTTAATAAAAAAAAATATAAAATAATAATAGTGATTGTTTATTTTTAGTATTATTGTAATTATATTTTTTTATTATAATTTTAGTTTTTTTAGTTTTAGATTTTATTAAATATATAAAATGAAGTAGTGGTACATTTATAAAAATTTTAAATAAATTATAATATAAGTTTAAAAAATTTACCACTATATCATTTATTGTGCATGCACAAGAGTCTAAACCTTTCATTAATATTTTCAACCCTTATCTCTTAACTCTACACTAACCCTGTTGAAACACTGAGAGGGGGGTGAATCAGTATTTGCCAATAATTAAAATTTTAATCGAGAGCAAGTTGCTAATCACCAATCATAGCAGTAAATCATCAACAATAAAAACAAGATGCACAGTACACAAGATTTTTTACGTGGAAACCCAAGTCCTAGGGGTAAAACCACGAAAGCCTTTTATAATAAAATTTGACCCAGCAACAACTGGGGTTTCAAATTTAATACAATTTTTCCAGCTACAACTGGAAGGGGCTACAACCCCTAGGCTTCGTCAGCCACAACTGACAAGCTGCTACAACAGCTCAGCTCACAAGATTGTGAGTCCTAGCACCACCCTACCACCCTGTAGAAAAATATGATTGTACCTGTGGACCTGTTAAACCAATCACTGAACCTGCTGCTGATAATTTCTGCCCTCTGATCACTGCCAAAATACCACTGCTTATCCACCATCAATCTGTTTCATCCACCTGTATGTGTCTATACTTTCATGCCAAAATTACCACTGCATATCCACCATCAATCTGTTTCATCAATCTTCAATAGGAAATAAAGACTTCAGACTGTTTGTAAATATCAAACTCAGACTGGGCATTATCATCACAGTCTTCACTTTGCCATCAATTACAGGACCATGCACAAATGCTGAGAAACTTGGACTGTCCAAACACCATAGAAGATTCAGGACTTAGCAAGTCTGCAAATTCTGGGACATAATCTTGCTCATTCTCAGCAAAAACTCCAGCATAGGAAATCACCACCGTTGCTTTAGCCTCAGTACTCCACAGTCAGCAAGCTCATCTTCCTCATCTTCATTGGAAGCCTTCTTAGCACAAACTTTAAACTGTCTTCAAAAACAGTTCATATGGGTGGAGGAGAAAGTAACCCTGAAACTCAAAACCCAGTCAAACTTGCAAACAATTTGTTCAATTCGGGACTGTGGATAAAGCCTACAATAGCAGTCACAAATTTTGACTTTCTAGTAGCAGGGGAAAAATACAAAAATAAAGACCAAGTGAGTTATCCTCCCATTGCTGCAACTTTCAAAAATTTGCCACTGCCTCAGTCAAACCAGCGCAGATCCTTAGGCATGCTTCAAAAAAATCTCTTGGATCTGTCCATAAATTCTTCAGATTTCGGCAAAAATGGATGGTTGTATGAGATAGAATTTGCTTCAACGAATATCCTTTATCCAAAAAGAAACAGGCCGCAGCCTCAAATCTCAGGTTTGACAGATCTAATTCCTGGCATTTTGAGGAGAGTCTCCAGTTCAGCTATAAGAAGGACGCAGCAGATTCCCAAAGCTAAGCTCAGCACTTCTTCAGGATTTTCGAGCTGTAAAACTCCTCACCATCATTCTTGGTACATTAAATCTGCATTTCTAATGGCATTCCCATGCTTTCGATAAGCTTTCAAGTTGGCTGGACATGCACCCTTCAGATCTGGAATAAAAATGAGCCACGCTGTCCTTGTGGCTTTATGTCCACCATTGTAGTACCAAAAATCACCCTAGTCAGACGCAGATGACCCATGAATATATTGCACTCGTCATTTTGCTCAGTTCACTGAAGATAGAGCACACACTGCTCAGACAACAAGCTCGCATTGTACTCAGGCAATACACATGCCAAAAAAAACTTTCCACGCTGATGAAAAAATTTCACGTTGCTGAAAAAAATTTCCACACTGCTGTTACAGAATTTCCACGCTGCTGCCTCCTCCTTCAAAGCATCCGAGCTGTGCCTTAAACAAAACGAGCTCCCAAAAACCAGCGAAAACACCCAAAAATCAGAGTACGAAATTTTCCACGCCAATACAAAAAAAATTTGCAGACTGCTGTTCCTTCACCAAAAATCGGGCTAATAAAACTGCTGTGTCTTCTCCAAAAATCGGGCTATTAATACTGCTGTTCCTTCACCAAAAATCGGGCTATCAAAATTGCTGTGTCTTCACTAAAATCGGGCTATTCCTTCACCAAAATTCAGGCTATTAAGACTGCCGTGCCTTCACCAAAAACCAAATCCGAACTTCCTTTTTTAAAACCAGCGAAAAGACACACTCTCAAAATGAAATCGTGGAAGGGTTATTTATTTTAGTTTTCCAAGCAGAATTATGGAGCCGACCTTCAATTTTATAATTTATAATTTTTAATTTTAATTTAATTTTAAATTAAATTATGGGGCCGACCTCCAAATTTAAAATGGTTTAAATAACATTAATTTTGTAAGTTGTCAAAAGTTCATATATTTATATGAATGGTTTCCTTTAATTAATGAATATGTTTGCCATTGTTTTAAATTTGAATGGAACTTTTAATGAGTTATAAAAATTTATTAATTAAAAAATTTATTTATTTAAAAACTTTTTAATATTTGAAATTAACTTTTCTTGTCATCTTTCCATGTTTAAATGAGTTATTATTATTATAATTTTTTTTTTAATAATACAAAATATTTAATTAGTTAAAAAATAATTATTTATTAAACCATTTGAAATTATTAAAATATTCAAGTGTAAGTCTTTAAAAGATTTTAAAGTGTTTTTTAAAAGATTATGGGTTTAGGGACTCCTAGGGTACCACGAACTTAATAGCACACAAAAGACCACCGAAGAGGTTATTTGGACACTAGCAACTTTTTCGACCCACTTAGGATTACTTGAACATTCTACAGGGCTTTTGGCAATGTCCCAAGGCCTCCAAGGGCTTCAGACTTGGGCTTGGACAAGGTCAAAAGGTCTCCTCTGACACAGACAAACACTAAGCACATACTAACCCTCAGAGGCTCCACAAGGGGCACCAAGACTTAACTGTTGGCATCAATGACCAGACATTGTTGGCATCAATGACAACCTAAACAACAAACCCAACATACTTGTCAACTACTATTAATGAGACAATATAGGTTGACCTTCACTAGATAACACCTTTGACTTAGTGTGACATGGCATATTTGTAGTGTGATGTGGCTTTTTGATTATTTTTCTTAGGAGGCCCATTTTAGACCCCAAATTTTCTCTAATGAATGATACTATTGACAATGAAAACAACAGCTCTGAAAATGAAGAAAATCCAAAAATTGATGGGGAAGTAGACCTTGAAGGAGAACTCATTTGTGCATTAAATGAAAAGAGAAACTTAGAAAGAAGAAACTATCATTGAAAGAAAAGGTGCAAGAATATGAAAAGAAAGACCAAATCTCAAAAGGAGAGATATCACTCAGTATCAAGGAATAAAAAAAGACCACCAATAATCTGAAAATTCAACTATAAGAAGCAAAAATTATTGAAGAAGAAATGACATGTTAGCTTAATGAAATTAAAGAAAACTATGAAAAGCTTGAAGCAGAAGTTGTATTCTTAAGGAAGGAATTGAAGAAAATCACTGATCAGCTAAAGTTTGGAAAAAGTACCGAAATTCTAGAAAATATTCTCAACTGTCAAAGGTTGCCTAGCAATAAGACTGGACTTGGCTATAATTAGACCCAAATTTTCTCTAATGAATGATACTATTGACAATGAAAACAAAAGCTCTGAAAATGAAGAAAATTCAGAAATTGATGGGGAAGTAGACCTTGAAGGAGAACTCATACCACCAACGAAGCCACCTTAGCATGACATTCATGCTAGGATTTCTTCCTTTGTCCTTCGAAATAGTTGAAGACAAAATCACGTCAATGATGTGCTTGGTAGATGTCATTATTTTCATCGGAATGGGGCTGGAATGATAGAAGAGATCATGAACCTAGACGCCTTTAAATTCCTGCCAAGAAGAAGGGCACTTTTCACAATCCCCCTCTATCCAAACTTGGATAGGGTCCAAGTACAAACTGTCTTCATTATAGCCTTGCTCATTGAACTCTGTTTGCTGCTCGAAACAACCTTCAAAACTCGCAAGAAGCCCTAAAAGTTGCAGCTGGAAAAGAGACCTCAATTCTGTCCTAGGAAAGGGTACACTTTGCTGCTCTAACCCTGCAATAATGCCACCTTCTTGTTGTCAAAAGCCTACATTAATCTCTAAGAAACGGGGCAGAGATTGATCATTGAAATCCACCCTAGGAGAGGGTAAACCTGGTTGTTTAACTTTAACCTTCGCAATAGAAGTCTCCATTTGTAACCCTATATCATTATCAATGGTGAGCAAGCATGGCTGAACCAAATCATAAGAGACCTCATCAAAGGTAGGTTCTCTGAGGTCTTCAAAATGTACACTTCCCTCATCCAAAGAATGATATATGGGCTCTCCAACAAATTTCCAATAATCCACATCCATACTGTGATCATTGTGAGAAGAATGTACATTGTTGCCATCAGAACATGCATCTGGGGTTATCGCAACAAAAATCTTTAAGTTGCTTAGGTGGGTTCCTTGGGGGCAACTCTCCAGTCAAGTACTGTCACTTGATCTTGACTCCTTCGTTTAGGAAAAAATCCTAACGAAGCCAAGGGGGGTAGTCCCTAAAGCTACTAAGGCTATTAAGCGATTTAGTTTGTGAAAGGGTAAATTTTTTAGGAGATTTTTATAGAAGTAAATACTGAAAGAAAAAAACACTTGCAAATGTGAAATTAAGTCAATAGCACAGAATGATTATAACCGCTCAACACAAGATTTAAACACCAGATTGAATATTTGTAAATAGGACCAGTGCCAAAATGCAGTCGAAAAAAAGTAAAGTGCTGTTGGAGTGTAAATGTTTTGCGAATGTTTTTCGTCAGTTTTATTTATTAAACGAAGAGTTGATTAGAGGGGAGGGGGATTCCCAATATACCAAAATGGTACGGGAAATGTGTCTAGACTCACCAAGTATGGCCCTACACAAGAAAATGTGGGCTAGATGGAGTCACATGGGTGTGTCCAACACTACACCAAAGTAGGGTGTTGCTTGACAGGGCCCTACGGTCACTCTCTAGTTGTTCCCGCTTTCTCTGTAAGCTTTTCCCACATGAGGTAAAACCGAGACGCTGGATTTTCGTCTTGGGGAATGTAAATTGCAAAAAAATGTGGCACTAATTACTACTGGCAAAGAGTCTCTTTTTTGATTATCTAGTCATGTACTCAGTCAAAGCCCTTAATGTGATGGCGAGAGCATGCTTCGGGAAAGCAATGTTGAGTTCGTTACTGAAAATAAAGCAAAGACTGAAATTGAAAGTGTGAACTAATTACTACACCACTAGTATCTTTTCCCTTTCGGTACTTCGGTATGTTAATGTTTGCACTTTAATTCAATTATGTTAGATCTTTAAATTGAAAGATAGACAAGCACAACAATACACAAGAACACAAGAAATTTCCTCAGGGAAACCGTAAAGGAGAAAATCCCGTAACTTCCTTAGTAATAGATTCGCCACTAAGTACACTATCAAACAAGATAGAAAACCCAAAGATAAGATATCTTCTGCAGCTTCCCTCTTTCTTCTCCAGCGAACTTGTCTTCTCTCTCACTTGGTGCAAACTTGATTGAGTGTGATGTCCAAATGAGAGAGGGTGCCTCTCTATTTATACTTTAATTTCTCAATGGGGCCGACTTCCTTTACCTAATTGGGCCGACCTCTCCTAGGGAGACTCAAAAATACGTTTTACATTTGACCTTTGGGGAACTATTGCCCCGACTTACAATGGAGGTTTTACCTCAAGATACTTGCATGACCAAATACAATAATGACATCCTCGAACGGAGGAAAAACATCTCCGACGGAGGTACAATAAAAGTACAATAATAATATAATAGAGAATATCTTCTGAAGTTACATTTACAACAACACGGTAGAGCATGGTGGGTTAGTGTTTATTACTTTGCAAAATAAGAAATGAACTTGAGGATAAACTTAACTACAAAATTATATTGCCTGCCAAATGAAAGCTAAATCCTACGTCTCGAGTACGTTGTGAAGGCCGATATTTGGATTCAGACACTTCAAAAGTTAATTTTAAATTTATTTTATGCAAAACAACATCAAAAGCAAAGGAAAAACATGCACACCCCAAAACGATGCAAAGCCGCCTAGGGGGGTTGGGGTGTGGGAACTGCTGTGTAGACCACTTGCTTTTCTTTTATTTATTACTTTTTACAATAGTTTCTGAAAAATGCCTTGGATCTTTATAGAAATAGATCCAAAGGATTACAAAACAGTTAAAGAAAACTGCCGGATGAAGCGGGAAGGCTTCGGGATGCTCCAGATTGGCTAGAAGTTCAATTTTTCGCCCAAAAAAAAAAAAAAAACAGCGAGCTAATTAGTAGCAAAAAATGCCCAAAATCACTTTAAAGGTGATTTGGGCAAGCTACAAAAATTACCGAAAAATTTACTATACTAAACTAGATCTAAGAAAAGAAATAACTAAGACAAGTTGGTGGATGAAACCATTTTTCTTAGGGTCTTGGATAGCCTTTAAAAGGCAGCCAATGAGGGCACATAGTTGCTAGATTTAAACTTTTTTAACTCAAAAGAAACTACTTAACATGGCAAAAAATGCCCAAAATCACTTTAAAGGTGATTTGGGCAAGCTACAAAAATTACCGAAAAATTAACTATACTAAACTAGATCTAAGAAAAGAAATAACTAAGACAAGTTGGTGTATGACACTAACTTTCTTAGGGTCTTAGACAGCCTTTAAAAGGCAGCCAATGAGGGCACTTAGATGCTAGATTTAAACTTTTTTAACTCAAAAGAAACTACTTAACATGCAAGCTAAAAATCTATTTTGAAGGAACTTGCAAAACGAAATAGTTCAATGCTAGATCTACTTTTTATGATAAAACTTTGAATGAATTTGTAGATCTAAGCATATACCAAACTTATAAATCAAATCAAATAGTAATTTTAAACTTTGAAGCATAGATCTATAAGCCTAGAAAGTAACCAAAGAGAGAAGAGATTACTTTTGAAAGGAGAAGGAGAAGGAGAAGGAGAGAAAGGCCCAATGCTGGATAAGAATCACTGTAGAGGCTTCCAGTAGAATGCTATTGGACTAAGCAATATGAAAGTTTGGAGAGAAAGTGAACAAACTTGTTCAAACACCTTTCATGGTTTCCTGCAGCTATTCAAAAGAAATACTTGCAACAAGGTTTGTGAGATCTAGTTACATGTACATAAAATACTAAAGCAACATGATAATAATCTTATTAAAATGCTAGATTTATAGCTTTGAACATACATAAGCAAAATACATCAAATAATAAACTTATCAAAAGATTTCTTCTTATCAATTGAGAACAATCCTACAAAGGCTAGATCCACCATACAAGAATGCAAGAAAAAAAAATCAATTAAATACAGGTTACCTCAGACATCCTGCGTCTTCCACCCAGTGGATACAGCCTAAGAACATCTGCGTCTTCCACCCCGTGGATACAACCCAGATGTATTACAACTCTCTCGATCAACTTGCGTCTTCAAACATCTAGATACAACCTAGGAGCATCCCAGATGCATTACGTCCATTCAGACCAACTGCGTCTTCCACCATGTAGGAATACAACCCATGTGCATCCCAGATGCTTTATGACCCGTGGACCACCAACGTCTTCAACCATGTGGATACAACCCAGGAACATCCCAGATTCATTACGTCCTTGCACTACCTGCGTCTTCCACCATGTAAGATACGACCTTGGTGCACCTGCGTCTTCCACCATGTAAGATACGGCCTTGGTGCACATGCGTCTTCTGGACCTGTCACATCACTCCCTCTTTCAAGGAACATCGATCAGGATAACACCAAGCTTTTCTCTAAAGTACTCGAACTTCACTCTTGCTAACGGCTTCGTCAACACATCGGCTATCTACTCGTCTGTCGCCACATACTGGAGCTGCACTGCTCCTCTTTGCACCATATCCTGGATATAGTGGTACTTGATCTCAATATGCTTTGACTTGTCATGGAAGACCAGGTTCTTAGACAACTTTACACAACTCTAATTGTCACAAAAGATACAAGGCACCTCTAACTCGAGATCAAGTAAATTTGACAGTAGCTTCCGAAGCCATACTGCCTCACAACTAGCTGAACAGGCCGCAATTTACTTTGCTTCGGCTGTACTCAATGCCACACATGACTACTTCCTGCTAAACCAAGAGATCATACCAGATCCCAAACTGAAGTAGCATCTCGAAGTGCTCTTCTTGTCTGTAGCACTGCTTGCCCAATCTAAATCAACATAACCATGCAGGTTAATCTTCTAATCCATCACATATTTGAGCCCATACACAATTGTACCCTTCAGGTACTTCAATACATGCTTTGCAACAATCAGGTGAACATGTCTCGGATCTGTTAGGAACTGTCTCAGAGTGTTCACATCAAAGCATGTGTCTGGTCTCGTGTTCATCAAGTACTTTAACGAACCAATCATCTGTTTGTACATTGTGGCATCAACTATCTTTGAAGAAGCATCACACAGTAGCTTCAAGTTCGATGCCATTGGTGTGGCCATTGCCTTGCAGTCCATCATTTCGAACCTCTTCAGAATCTCCACTGCATTCTTTCCTCGACCAAGGAAAATCCCATCTGCACTCTGCCACACCTCCATACCTAAGAAGTAGTGCATCATTCCTAGGTCCTTCATCTCGAACTTTATGGCAAGCCTTTTGTTCGTTTCTGCAATGAGCTCATCCTCTCTTGTTACGAACAGGTCATCTACATATAGCAGTAATATAACTGGTCTTCCCCCCTCAACCTTGAAGTAGAGGTTCGAATCTGCTTTACTCTTGGTAAAGCCTAAGCTCATCAAAAAGCTGTCCATCCTGTCGTACCATGTCCTGGGTGCATGCTTCAAACCATACAAGGCTTTCTTTAGCTTGCACACATGAGTCTGTCTGTCATGTGTCTCAAATACCAGTGGCTGCTCCACATACACTTCCTCTTCGACTACACCATTCAAGAATGTTGTCTTGACGTCCATTTGGTGTACCTTCCATTTCATTACTACGGCTAAAGCAAGTATAGATCTAATGGAAGTGTATCTTGCTACAGGTGCAAATGTCTCCTCGTAGTCTATGCCTTATTTCTGGGAGAAACCACGTGCCACAAATCTTGCCATGTGTTTTTCGATGCTACCATCTGCAGCATGCTTGATCTTGTAGATCCATTTTGAAGTCACAACAGACTTCCCTTCTGGTCTCAGAACTATCTCCCAGACATCATTCTTCATAATCGACTGGTACTCTTTGATCATGGCATCCTTCCATTCCTTCTTTTCTAATGCTTCCTCATAGTTGTAAGGTTCTTTATCAATGATGTTGCATAATAGGGCCACATAGCTGGAGTATGGTCTGGGTCTCTTGCTTTCTCTGAGTGTCCCATCTGGAGTACCATACTTATTTGCATCTTGTATTGCTTCATGTACCCATGCTGGTCTTCTCTTGTGGGAGTTCTTCTCACAAGGTGGATCTATAGGTTCTTATGGTTCTGTTATGTCATGGTCTTCGTGAACTTCTTGGATTGTCTCTTCCATAACTATGTCTCTGGTTCTGGGAACTTCAAGTTCTTCAGTGGGTAGTTGTCTTGACTTGTTGCAGGCTGAGTCTTCATCAAAAGTTACGTCTTTGCTGATTTCGATCTTCTTGAATCCTGGGAAGTATATTCGGCAAGCTTTTGATGTGTCACTGTATCCCACGAATATGCCCTTCTTCCCTGAAGGATCTAGTTTTGTTCTCTTTTCTTTCAGGATTTGTATGTACACAGGGCAGCCAAATATTCTGAGATGGTTGACTTCTGGTTTCTCTCCTGAGAAAGCTTCTGTTAGACACAATAGCTCACTGAGAGGGGGGGGGTGAATCAGTGAGCCTACACTTTATTCAATTTCAACTTCAATCTCTATCTCATATTATCATTCACACATTCACTTCCATATCAAATTCATTAATAACCTATATCATTCATCATTCATCAAGTAAAGCATATAATGATCAACACATTGCACAAGAGACACACGATATAGTTTGAAATCTTTTGTAATTGGTTTTGGACCAGCTACAACCGTGAGGTGAATCAGCACCAACTTCAAATCTAGGACCCTGCCTAGTTTTTCTTAGATCCAACTAAGAAATGGATACAAGACCCTGCTTGTATTTACATATGGATAACTGTCACCAATTCAATCATCTGAAAGTCATCATCATCTGCTCAACCCAAATGCTGCTCAACCAATTTGTCACATCATCAACAGCCACTGTCATGTCATTCTGCTCTTTTTAAAATCAATAACTAACATCATTGGCAAACACTGTCTTTATGCATACATCATTGTACATCATCATATCACTGACAAGTATATCACTGTGTAGACCTTACTGAGCACATCATTGTGCAATCATTATATCTCTGTCAATCATATGACAAGTATATCACTGTGTAGACCTTACTGAGCACATCATCAGTCTAACCAGCACATCAGCATCATCACCATATATCGAAATATATATTCTGTCCATGAAAACATTATTAACATTCTGTCCATTCTGGGTACATCAATATTTTGTCCATAAGATCATCATCATTCTGTCCTTTAGCCGCACATCTTCTCTATCATAATTCTGTCTAGCATGTCAGCATCATGTAGCCCCAGAAAAAATCATCAAACTGCCCACAACATTTAAAGTTTTCACCAAGTATCACGTCTTCATCTCAGCCAACCCAAAAGAAGAGATAAACAATAATTGATTTGTTGCTATTGCTCACAATACAGTCACAAACCAGCAGCTGATGTAACCTCGGACTGTGCCTTCAACCATTAAAAAATATCTGAACTGTCTTCAATTTCCGGATTATGAGCAGATTTCACTGTGTATCTAATTCATCATATCACTGCCTGCTGCACATAATTACTGTGTACATAATTAATCACTGTGTATCATCATATATTTGTAATACTGTGTATACTTCTGCTGCACTTTTGGATGCTTCTAATCGTTCACACTACTGTTCTGTGTAACCCGAAATTACACTTGATGCAGCTGCCCAAAATTCAGAATAAGAAAACCATGTCTTTCTTCACAGCTTGTACAAACCAGAGATAGACATAGCCTCTGTTGTCTATGTTGGCTTCTTCTACATCATAACCTTTGGGAGGAGTGAAGATACACAAGTCTTCAAGAAATTAGTGATGTGTTTATTTGTGCAAGAGAAGGTGTCCTTGGATGCCCTAGCAGCATTTCAAACACTGTCAAAGTCTGCTCACTGCTGGTGTAAAGACTTTAGACTTGCTCCTGCGTTTTCCACAGTAGCTGCCTCAGCAAACCCGAATTTCCAACTCCTTAAAATCAAACCAAAAACTCTTCTTCACTGCGGCTGCCTTAGGGTAATTCCACCACCGAATTCAGAGATAAGTGTTGTATTTTAGCTCACCCGAAAATCAGAGAAAAGATGCTTAAATTTTCTTGTAAAATGAATGGAATAAAGGTTATAAATATAGTTCAACGTGGAGGGTTTTTAGCCAGCCGACCTGTTATATAAATATATCCCTTTTTATATATTTTATTTATATTTTACACACCATTTTTAAGGAAGCCGACCTCCTTATTTGTAATAATAAATTTTTATTTTTATTTTTACACCTTCATTCTGACTGGGCCGACCTCATTTGATGGGGCACAAACACCACGTCAATTTTAAAGATTAAAATCTCTTTAACCGTAAGGAACCACGTGACGTGCCACTTACCGTTGGAAACGGCATGACAAGGGCTATCAATCCATAGAGGTTTTGCATGCATTTGCAATGTCCTTCATACTCTTTTTCTTCAATCAACTTCAAGGCTTCTAGATCATACCTCTTAGGCAACCTGCTTGTCATGTCATCATTTAAATGGTTCAAGGTATAAGGTTTCAAGCCTCATGTACATCAACAAGGCATCCAAGAGATTTTCCACATCACTCCTTTGTCATTAATGGCTTGTCATCAATGACAACTTATGCTCAACAACTTCTTTTGGAGTCTTGTTGTTCAATACACGGTGAGGTGTACGGTTTCGTACACGCACAATTGTTCTTGATGCTTCTGCCCATAAGTGCATTGGGAGGTCTTGATCATGGAGCATTGCCTTCACTGCTTCCATTATTGTTCTATTCTTACATTCTGCAACGCCATTTTGTTGAGGATTGTAAGGAGTGCTCAACTCCCTCTTAATACTTGATTCTTTGCAAAGATCCTTGAATTCTTCTGAGGTGAATTCTCTGCAATTGTTTGATCGTAAAGTCCTGATCTTCTTTTCATTATGATTTTCAACCAAGGCTTTGAATTCCTTGAATTTGCTAAACACTTCATCTTTTCCTTTCAAGAAATAAATCCACGTCTTACAAGAAAAGTCATCTATGGTATACATACCCGCTTAATGAGTTGGAAGACATGGGGCCACACACATCTGAGTGGATTATTTCCAAGATTCCTTTTTCCTTGCTTTCACCATTAGGAAATGACTTCTTCACATTCTTCCCTTGTGCACATCCCTTGCAAATGCCTTCATACTTTGTTTGAATTTTTGGTAGACCTAATACTACTTTGCTTGCAACTGGTAGTGCTCTATAGTGTACATGTGCAAGCCTCTTATGCCATAATTTGCTTGGTTCCATGGAGTCATGAACCAACGCTTGTTCTGGTTGTCCTTTTAACTTGTACAGGCCTCCCTCTTGCTCTCCAATTACTGTCGCATCATTTATTGTCTTTCCTCTTGGCCACATTAGAAATTGGCCATCAATAAATGCAACACAAATTCCATTAGAGGCTGAAATGGAGAGAAGATTTTTCTTCAAACTTGGTACGTAGAGAACATCCTTCATCTTTAATGATTTGCCTGAATCTAGTTTGTAAGAGGCTTCTCCACTTCCTTTGATAGGATACTGATAATCGTCTCCAAGTTTCACCTTGCGGGGTGACTCATGTTCTGATAAGTTGATAAAAGATTCTTCGTACCTTGTCATATGCTTGGATGCTCCACTATCCACAAGCCAATCATTGCTTCCATGGGTAATGGTACCTGTAAGGGCTGAGATTAAAACATATTCTTCATCACTTGAAGAATCATCCCTTTCTCCTCTGGTTTCTTCCTTACTGGTTCTTCATCTTCAACTGTGTGAGCATGATGCCTCTTCTTGTTGGTTCTTTCGAAGGATCCTTGGTTTTTGGGATAGTCTGTTGAATAATGTCATTTCTCATCACATGTGAAGCACCTAATACTGGAGAGGTCTCTTCTAGGTCCATGATTCCTATGGGATCTTCTAGACTTCTTGTGATGGTGATCCTCCCTCTTGTTTTGATTCTTCTTGGTATGAGCAGTTAGGGATTGGTCATCATTAGCCTCCATCTTTTCTTCTCTTGCTACTAATCGAGCTTCTTCTTAGGTGCATTCTTCCCATAATTTGTTGAATGTGAGTAGCTTCTTTCTGGCGCATATTCCTTAAATGAATGAGTCCCATGATCTTGAGAGACCATTCAAGGTAGTCATCACAATCTCTCCTTCAACATTGTCTTCAATTGCTTCAAGTTGTTCCTTGATCTGAGCGACTCTTGTGAAGTAAGATTGGATGGTTTCTAATTGTTGAATGTTCACATTCTTGAGTTGGTTCCTCAAAGTCATCTTGCAGTTGATGTTCTTCCCTTCATATAACTTTGTCAAAGCATCGAACATCTTCTTCAGAGTCTTCAAGGATGATACATGAGGGATGAGGTGATCTTTGATGGAGTCTGCAATAATCCTTTTGGCCTTGACCATGTTCTTCTTGTGGATTGCCTTTGCCTCTTCTCCCCTCACTCTCGTATATCTTGGGCCCTGGCAAGCATGCTCCGGACGATTGGAGGCATAACAACTAGAAGAGCCAAATGGGTGCCCAAAATTCAAAGTTGTTGTGCATCTGGAGGTTGGATCAAGGCCATGCATGATCATGAATTCTGTAGACTGCTCCTTGAATACTATCTCAGTGATCCCTGTATATCAGATATCTAAACAAATTGGAGGAGTGTTCTGACATGCAACCCTGGAAACTAATAATATGGCCAAATGGGTATTCAAATCCATTAGTAGATCTGGGAAATACTAAGTAAATCAAATCCATGCACATTCATGAAAAATTAGGACTGCAAAGCACTAAGCAATGGAGCCACCTCATTTTAGAAGTGATTGGTCTTAGGAAGTAGTGTTTAATTTGATGGCATATATCTGAATACGTGTCCAAATGGGTATCCAAATATGTGCTCAGAATGCACAGATCACATGTACAACAGAAGATATGACATTAGTCCCTTAGTGAATGGGACTGGCCACTTTATACACTAACAAACTGGCACTATTCTGAACATATCTAATAATGGCAAGCCGATGATATTGCATTGTATAGTAAGAATGTCCCTAATGGACCAATAGGCATATACATTGATGCAATTGATGATATAAGTGAGTCATCATATGGTTAGTGATGACAATCATGATGATATATTGAAGAACCATAGATATCTTCAAACTGATTCCATGAGATAGATGATTTACAAACAAACCAGTACCGTAACAACATCAAAGTATTTATAAGGACTATTGTCTTCTTCGGGGTAGATAAGGATGAATCAACCAAGTTTGGATAGGTGAGGTGGGCTTTAGTTGACTGACTGAGTCAAGATGAAGGATAAAGGGTTCCTCTATAAGTTTCATTATTAGTACAAACAATAGGGAGGTGTCTTAACATGGGACTGTGTTCTGAGTTACCTTTCCCCTTTGATCTCGACAATATATTTCCCTTGATTTATTTTCTTTTGCTTTTTCTTTTCTTTGCTTTTTGTATAGGATTAGTGGATTGAAAGGTATCGGCCTTGGTTTTACACCTTTTGGGATACCGGTAATGATATAGCCTTAGTTTTGTTGCTAGCAGGAATCCATAGCCTTGACAAAGTTGCCTCAGTAAAGCACATAGTGCAAATAGGCCTTATTGTGCTGCTAGTCAAGGGCCCATAGCACTGACATAGGTTACTTATCCTTCCAACCACTAATCGTTTTATTGCTAGGGAATTTTGGATCTCAAAAGAAGGCATTGCTCAACTATAGTTCTTCCTGACTATTGACAGTTGACCATAGGGATCTACTCGAATGCATCTTGTACTGAGGATTTTATACAACACAATGAACCCAAGCCATAGTGAAGACACAGAGGCACAATTGGTGAAAGAGTTGCAGAGGGGGAGAGAAAGAGTTAGTCTATTAATTTGAAGCCCTTAGGATGCAGAGTGTTGCACCTTTGCAGTTTTCAGCGTTCCATCATGTCGTTGGTAGATGGGGGCTAAAGAGGCCAAGTGTGGGGCTCCTTGGTTTTGCTCTTGGAAGTACCATGGCTTAATGGCATTGTTGACTGCCCTTTTTGGGGCTTTTCAGCCTTGGGGTTGGTGTTCAGGGCTTCCAGGGGTAGACCATTGGGTCACATGACCACCATCCTTTTATGACTTGAGGGAAACTATGCTTCATCTAAGGAGGTCATCCCTAAGTCCACCACCCCTCTCGCACCCCACTTAGACCTTCTCTGCAGCTGATTTTAACCCCTCTGACCAAATTGACCCCTTGATTTCTTCATGATTGATCAATCCTCAAGCTAAGGCACGGGGACGCTGAGGGACTTCATTCATCATTCTGGGGTTAGTAGTGTAGATTTTCTGAGTTTTCAGCTTGCTGGTTTTAGTGTCAATGTTTTCAATTTTATTGTTTTAGCTCAAGTTTAAATGGCTGGAAATTATCACAACATTTTTCTAACAACATAAAACACTATTGTAACTCATTCTTTCAGCAGAAAATAAAATAAATGCACACACAGTAAAATATTTCAGACTCAGAAATTTAGCCAATGGCCCTAGAAAAACCCCCACTAGGAAAACCAGTCAGATAGAGATTTTTATTTCTTCAGCAATATTTCAGTACAATAATTTTCAGTAGAAAAAAAATACTTATCTCAACCAGAAAGTCCACCCTCAGACTGCCTCGAAATCAGTGCCGAACATGCCTCGATTTCTGTGCAAATCTGGACCTCGAAAAATGTGATGGAAGAAGGACAAAAATTCGTACACCTCGATTTATGTGTTGTCCTTTTCCTCAAAATTTGTGTCGTACCTTTCTCGAAATCTGTGCAAACTAGTCTCGAGAAATGTGCCAAAACAGTGCCTCAAAAACTGTGCCTATCAGTCCTCAGGAAATGTGCCCAACAAGCTGCCTCAAAATCGAGCCTGGTATTCTCGGGATGTGTGCCTAGAATCCTTCCCTCGAACTGTGTGCCCAAAAATTCGTACAGTACGGTCACCTCGGGTTGTGTGCTGATAATAAATGTTGCCCTCAAAAATCGTGATGGTCATTAATGCAACTCCTCGATTTCTGTGCTCATTAAATGGTGAACCTCGATTTCTGTTTTGTTCATTAATGTTGTACCCTCGAAATTCATGCCCTTGCTCTCCTTCTTCTCAACTCTCTCTTTCACACTCTCTTCACATGAATGAAAACTTTTTGCCTCCCTTGCCCTTTTTGTCTAAACCCTAGGGTTCACTCAATCCAACGGTTGAGATTAGATGAGATCCAATGGATGAGATTAAATGCTCTCATTTAAATCTCGTAAATATTAAATTCACTTACCTAGTTAAATTTATCAAAAAGTGACTTTAAGTTATAAAGTCATATTAAATGCTTTTCACAAGTCATTTAATGCAAGGGTCACTTTTTCCCCCCTTTAAGTGACTTAGGCAAAAGTCACTTAGGGAACACTTCCTAGGTACAAAAATCAACACTCCCTCTTACCGAGGAAGGTGTTCTGCACCACTCCCAACTTGTCTCTGAAGAAGACAAACTTGCCCCTCCCCAAAGATTTCGTCAGATGAAATGGTACTTGATCTCAATATGCTTTGACCTGTCATGGAACACTGGATTCTCATAGAGTTGAATGCAACTCTGATTGTCACAGTAAATCACCGTAGGTCTAAGCTCCTGATCAAACAAGTCTACCAACAACTTATGAAGCCACAATGCCTCGCAAGTAGCCTGACTGGCTGCCATATACTCAGCCTCGGCAGAACTCAATGCAACGAACTTCTGTTTCCAACTGAACCACGACACTGCTGCCGAGCCCAAATTGAAACAACAACCGGAAGTGCTCTTCCGATCCCTCACACTGCCTGCCCAGTTTGAATCCGTGAAACCAACCAAACTGACTCCACCCAAACCCCTGTAGTCCAATCCATAGTCCATTGTACCTGTAAGGTATCTCAGCACATGTTTCACAGCGGTCCAGTGCACACTCCTAGGCTCCACCATGAACTGGCTAAGAGTGTTCACCGCAAAACACAAGTCTGGCCTGGTGTTGACCAAATACATCAACGACCCAATGAGTTGACGGTAAAGTGTAGGATCCACCAACTTACCCTTAGAAGCATGAAGCTGGTTCCAGTTGGTGATCATAGGTGTGGACATCGGCCTGCAATCCTCCATTCGAAATCTCCTCAGAATATCAACTGCATACTTCCCCTATCCCGGGAAAATATGACTAGGCTCCTTCCAAACCTCCATCCCCAGATAATAATGCATCAACCCAATGTCAGTCATCTCGTACTCTGTAGCAAGGTCTCTCTTGCAATGTGCAATAAGACGCTCCTCTCCAGTGATAAACAAGTCATCAACATATAACAAAAGAATGAGAGGATCTCCACCAACCACAATGTAGTAAAGGTTGGGATCAGCCTCACTCTTCTGAAAACCCATCGATGTCAAATACGCATCAATCTTGGAGTACCAAGCTCTAGGAGCTTGTTTCAGTCCATACAAGGCCTTCCCCGGCCTACACACATGAGAATCTCTCCCATGAATCTCAAATCCCTATGGCTGCTCTAAGTAAACCTTCTCCTGCAGAAGACCATTGAGAAATGCGGTCTTCACATCCATCTAGTGGATCTTCCAACCCATCTCTGTTGCTATAGAAATCACTGCTCTGATGGAGGAATAATGAGCAACTAGCACAAAGGTCTCATCATAATCAACTCCCTCAACCTGTGAAAATCCCCGTGCCACAAACTGAGCCTTGTACTTCCCCACACTGCCATCCGCAGCATGCTTCACCTTGTAGATCCACTTGGAAGTCACAACAGACTTCCCCTCTGGTCTCGATACTATCTCCCATGCATCATTCTTCATGATGGAATGGTACTCTTCCATCATGGCATCTCTCCAAACCTGATGCTGAGAGGCCTCCTCAAATGTGGAAGGCTATGAATCACGAAGACTCGCAACAAGAGCCATACCCAATCTATCCGGCATCACTACTGTCCTGACCTCCTCCTGGGGCCTACCAAATGCCTCTGCCTCCTCCAAGGTATCACGAAGCCATTTAGGCTTCCTCTTCCTTGAAGGCTCCTCCCATACTGGTCTATCCTCATCTGAAGAACTCCCAGAAGTAAATGGCCCAACAATCTGTGGACCAGTAGTCCGTGAACCAGTCACTGAAGAACCTGTAACCTGAGAACTAGAACCTGTCCCTGGAGTACCTGCTGACTAAACCACTGAACCTGAAGAACCTGTGCCTGTCACCTGTGACCCAGTTAGTTCGGAAAGCTGTGGACCTGTGATCTATACTGAAGAAGCCTGAGACACCTGAGGTGTGGAAGCCGGTGACTCCCTATGTTCTAACTCTCTGGACTTCCTGAAGGCTCTCTCCTCATCAAACTTCACTTCCCGCCTCACAACAACCTTCTTCTGGCCAGGAAGATAAATGAGGTAAGCCTTCGAAGTCTCATCATATCCCAAGATGCCTCTCTCTGTAGTGGGATCCAACTTTGTCCTCTTCTCAGAAGGGACATGAGAGTAAGTCAAGCTACCAAATATGCGAAAATGGCTCACCTCAGGCTTATTGCCTATGAACATCTCCTCAGGAGTCTTCCTCCCCAAGGCACAATGGGGACTCTTGTTCTGCAGATAAACTGTAGCACTGCATGCCTCTTCCCAAAGAAAGAATGGTAAACTTTGATCATGAAGCATTGCTTTCGCTGCTCCCACAATCGACCTGTTCTTCCATTCTGCAACTCCATTTTGCTCAGGGTGTAAGGAACTGTCAGCTGTCTCTGAATGCCCTCCTGAATGCAAAACCCATTGAACTCCTTGGAGGTATACTCACCCCTGTTGTCCGATCCCAACACCTGAATCCTCCTCCCTGTTTGATTCTCTACAAGGGCTTTGAACCCTTGGAAGACTCTCAATACTAAGGGTGACTTCTTACTCCTCAAGAAGTAGATCCAGGTCTTCCTGGAGTAGTCATCGATGAAAGAGATATAATACTCAAATCCAGTCAAAGAAACTGATGACATAGGACCACAAATATCAGTATGGATCAAATCAAGTACTCCTGATGCTCTGCTGTCACTGCTTGGAAATGCAGTCTTGGTGTACTTTCCCAAAGCACACCCCCTACACACATCACTCTGCTCTGTGCTGAACTCGGGTAAACCTGTAACCATGCTCCTCAACAATCTCAAAGTTGGGTGATGCAAGTGGGCCATCCTCCGATGCCATAGCTCACAAAGCTCACTGCTGCTGCTGTGTGCCAAAGCGTGTTGCGGCTGAAACAAGAGCTTGTATAGTTTTCCACATCTAACCCCAATGTCCATGGAGGTAGATAATCCTGTAGTCTTGGAGAATACTTGCACTCGCCCATCCAAGAAACAAACCCCAAGACCCCTATCCTCAATGGTGGAAACTGATACAAGGTTCTTCTTCAGCCCAGGGACAAATAACACATCCCTCAGAGTCATAGGACTCATAGACTCCCTCTAAAAGGTAATGGTCCCACGACCAACCGCTCTGACAATGTTGTCATCGCCTAGTACAACCTCCACATCTGTACCTGTCTGTGAAAGCTCAGAGAACATCTCTCGAGCACCTGTCATGTGGCTCGAAGCTCCGTTGTCAATATACCAAGTGCCAGTGGTGGATGCACTCATCTGATGGCCTATCAATAAGGAATACTCCATCTCCATATCCACATTAGTGCTGGTAACTATAGAGGGTCTCTCTCTCTCAATCTGTCCAGCACACAGAGAAAACTCTCTCTAAATTCTATCTCTGAAGTCATCAACCTCCGTTGAAGCTGTAGTCTGCTGTCTCTTCTTCTTCTTGCTTGGACACTGTGAAGCATAGTGCCCAAATGCATGACATGCATAACACTTGATTTTACTCAAGTCCTTCTACCCACCCTGCTGTTGCTGCTGCTTGGCCCCACCTTGCTTGGGGCCCTTCTTCTTCTTCTTGCCCTTTTATGCCAAAGCCACATTCTCTTCATCTTCCCTACCCTGTGAAGAACTGCCTTGTACGAGACCTCTCCTGGTCTCCTCCTGCACAAAATCATCCCATAGTCTCTCCCATGAAGGTAAGTTCTCTCTGCCCACTATAGCCTGCACAAATGCACCCCAAGGCTTGGAAGCCCCATTCACTGCTATCCGCACAAGCTCAGTAGCAGTAACCACCTCCCCAACTGCTGCTAGCTCATCTCTAACTGCAGATATCCTGGTAAGGTAAGATGTCACTCCCTCTCCACCATTCATCTTTATACTTTTCAGTTTCTCCTTGAGAACCATCTTCCGGTTCTCATTGGTGCTCTCGTATAAACTGGTTAAGGAACTCCACATCAAATGTGCCCTAACTTTACCTGAAATGTGAGGAATGATATGGTCTTTAACTGCATCAAGAATTATTCTTCTAGCTTTACAGTCCTTCTTGTTGAAGGCTGATAATGTTGTTGCATCTGTAGCAGCGGGAATCTGAACAGGGTTTGCTGTAGTGTATCTTACCACCTCCTCCCATAGTTCATTTTTCTCTCAAATCAACAAAATTCTAGCCTTCCATGGCACAAAGTTTCCTGTCCCATCTAGCCTATCCTCCAACCTAAGTTCTGTAGCCATCTCTGTAGAATTTTCTGCACTTTATTGTCTGCTGGTTTGTCTTAACAATTTGTGGTTTTCACCTACAGCCGGTTATGCATAGGCTGTAGGTTACTTATAAAATTTTCCTGTAACAATCAAACACACAATATAATGCTACTAACAGGCTGAAAACACACTTTAAACAATCACACCATTAAATGATAGACTCAGAGATTTTTGGCCAAATCGAGCCCTGGAAAAACCCCCACGGGGAAAACCAGTTAAGAGAGAGAGAGAGATTTTATTTCTTCAGCAATATATTCAGTACAATGATTTTTACAGTCAAAATAATACTTATCTCAACCACCCAAATACCCAGACTGCTGCCTCGATTTTTGTGCCTAGCTGCCTCGATTTCTGTGCAAGTTTCTTCTCGAAATTTGTGCCAAAACTCAGCCAACTCAGACCTCGATTTCTGTGCCAAACTTCTCAGTTAAATAACTCAGAAATTACTGTATGGCCCTCGAAATCTGTGCCAAAACTTTGGAAATCGTGCCCAGCAAAACTCCTCGATTTCTGTGCAATACGGTATAGCTTTATTGCTACTGTACGGTCCTCGAAATCTGTGCCATCAACATGCTGTTAATGCACCTCGAAAACTGTGCCAATAACCTGCTGTACGGTCTTGGGAATCGTGCCCACTGAAAAAAATCGCTGTCTAGAAAACCGTGCCACTTCTAGAAAACCGTGCTGTGACTGCCTCCTCGATTTCTGTGCACTTTCTCTCCTTGGAATTCGTGCCAATGCCCTAGCTCGCCCTCCTCTCTCAGCTCTTTCTCTCTTCTCTAAAATGTCAAGAATGAGTCTCTTTGCCTCCCTCATGCTTTTTGTCTAACCCTAGGTGGGAATCTAATCCAACAGTGGAGATGAATCCAATCTGATGGCTAAGATTTGATGAGAGCAAAAATATCACTTTATTTAATTCACTTAAATAAATATTTGCTCACCCACTTTAACTTTAGCAAAAAGTGACTTTAAAAATATAAAGTCTCATTAATGTGTTTTTAATGTGAGGGTCACTTTTCCCCTTTCTAAGTGACTTAGGCAAGTAGTCACTAGGGGAACACTTCCCTAGGTACAAAACTAACAATCTCACTGTCAACCCAACAAGGTGTTGTTCACTAACAGAAGAAAATACTGAAATCTGGAAATTTTTTACTATCTACAAATTTTAATGTTTTTTGCCCCCAAGCTTTGATACCATGTAGATTTTTCTAAGTTTTCAGCTTGCTGGTTTAGTGTCAATGTTTTCAGTTTACTGTTTCAACTCAAGTTTAAATGGCTAGAAATTATCACAATTTTTTTCTAACCTAAAACACTGTTGTAACTCATTCTTTCAGCAGAAAATAAAATAAATGCACACACAGTAAAATATTTCAAACTAAAAAATTTAGCCAATGGCCCTGGAAAAACCCCCACAGGGAAAACCAGTCACAGAGAGAGAGATTTTTATTTCTTCAACAATATTTCAGTACAATAATTTTCAGTAAAAAAAACTATTATCTCAACCAAAAAATCCACACTCAGACTGCCTCGAAATCAGTGCTGAACATGCCTCGATTTCTATGCAAATCTAGACCTTGAAAAATGTGTTGGAAGAAGGACAAAAATCCATACACCTCGATTTTTGTGTTGTCCTTTTCCTCAAAATTCGTGCTATACCTTTCTCGAAATGTATGCAAACCTGTCTCGAGAAATGTGCCAAAATAGTGCCTTGAAAATTGTGCTTGTCAGTCCTCGGGAAGTGTGCCCAACAAGTTGCCTTGAAAACCGAGCTTGCTATTCTTGGGATGTGTGCCCAGAATCCTTCCCTCGAACTGTGTGCCCAAAAATCCGTACAGTACGATCACCTCGGGTTGTGTGTTGATAATAAATGTTGCCCTTGAAAATCGTGCTGGTCATTAATGCAGCTCCTCGATTTCTGTGCTCATTAAATGTCGGACCTCAATTTCGGCGATGGTCATTAATGCTGTACCCTCCTCGAAATTCGTGCCCTTGCTCTCCTTCTTCTCAGCTCTCTCTCTTTCACACTCTCTTCACAAGAATGAAATCTTTTTGCCTCCCTTGCCCTTTTTGTCTAAACCCTAGGGTTCACTCAATCCAACGGTTGAGATTAGATGAGATCCAATGGATGAGATTGAATGCTCTCATTTACATCTCCTAAATATTAAATTCACTCACCCACTTAAATTTATCAAAAAGTGACTTTAAGTTATAAAGTCATATTAAATGCTTTTCACAAGTCATTTAATGCAAGGGTCACTTTTTCCCCCCTTTAAGTGACTTAGGCAAAAGTCACCTAGGGAACACTTCCTAGGTACAAAAATCAACAAGTAGGGGCATAACGTCCTCCTTAGGCTCACTCTTGCGGTCACAGTAAGGCCTTGGCTTGCTTATTTTAGTAACTTTTTATCATTTTATGTTGGTTTTAGGGCTTAATCCCCAACATGTGGGTGACATGCCCTAATTTTGCCTTATTTTGGAATATTTTAGTATTATTTTGTTTTAATTTCAAATTGACATGTAGGCTTGATAAAAAAATTAAATTCTTGTGCTAAAATGGATATAAATATCCATTCACTTTTCATTTGTAAAGCACAAGACTTGATTGGACTAACACAAGCTCAAGGATTGATTTTCTTGGTAAAGTTGGTAAGTTTATGCTTCTTTGATGATTAAATGGTGGTTGCAATGCTGCCTTTTTTATGATTTAGGGCTTCTTACCAGCCTTTAGTTAACTTTTGTATGGTAGAAAACATCCCCTTGAGGGAGTTTTTTCTTGTATGGGCCTTGGATCTCTGATTTTGCCTAAACTAAGCTCCTAGAACGAACTGTAGAGGTTGTTGTTGGATGCCCTAGTTTGGAAGGGAAGAGAAATTGTCCAAGAGGGAGGCTAATCACCATCCCTCTTGTCCTAGGGTTTGGAGTAATTCTTTAAAACCCTAAGTTTGTCAATTTTATCAAAAGTTCAATTTCCTCATGTGTAAATATTTTGCATTGCATGCTAGTTTCAAATCTGCATTTTATCTTTGAAAACCCAAAAAATCAGAATTTTTTGAAAAATCCTAAAAATCCTAAAAATCCAAAAAAAAAAAAAATCTAAAAATTTTGATTTTTTTTAAATTCCGGCCCTCCTACAATTTCGGACTGCTTAAATTTTGCCCCCTTACAATTTCGGCTTGCTTTTTAGGGCATAGAAACCCTAGGGTAAATTTGTGGTAGCCTTAAAAAAACCCTAAAAACTGAAAATTATCCAAAAAATCCAAAAATATAATTTTTTTCAAATTTTCAAGCCTCCCTAAAATTTCGGCCTCCCTTCCCAAAAACTCAGCCTGCCAAATTAGACCTGCAAAACCCTAAAACGAATTGGTAAAAAGCCCTGAAAAACCAAAAAATCCTAAAACCCCCGAAAATTGTCATTTTTTGCAAATTTCCAGACCTACAAGTTGCAACCTTTGGCTGCCTTATCCTTCAACACTAACACCTTGGTTTCCTGCTGCAAACCCTAACTGCTGACTTGTTATCACACTTTTCTCCCTCATCTTCACTAGCATTCTACACCTAAGCTTCGTTCTCCCCCATAGCAACCCTTCCCCAAAACTCGGCCTACCAAATTAGACCTGCAAAACTCTAAAACGAATTGGTAAAAAGCCCTAAAAAACCAAAAACTCCTAAAACCCCAAAAAATTGTCATTTTTTGCAAATTTCCAGACCTACAAGGGTCTGCAACCTTTGGCTGCCTTATCCTTCAACACTAACACCTTGGTTTCCTGCTGCAAACCCTAACTGCTGACTTGTTTATCACACTTTTCTCCCTCATCTTCACTAGCATTCTACACCTAAGCTTCGTTCTCCCCCATAGAAACCCTTCCAGACCTAAATCGAACCTCCAAGAGGTGTTTTGTGGCCACCCTTGAACCTCGAACCTATTGATATCTTTTCCAAGTTGCAGACCTGCAGTACATAAGAAAAAGTGGTTGGTAAAGTCATATTTTCATATGGTCGCTCTTTAGTTACTTTACAAGTGTTTTTAATGCTTATTGTGGTATATAAAGTGCTATATCAGATTTCTATTGGGGTCACAGTATTGAAAATTGACTTGATCTAGTTATTACCTCGAAACTTGGCAAATACATGTATTGGAACTTCTCCTTACTACTAGTTGCTAAATAAGGGACGGTTTTGTTAATATTGACTGTTCACTGCCATACAACATACAGTGCTAGCAAGCTTAGAATCTCTTTGATTATGCTCATATTGTTTATCATCCACTTATTGGTTTTAAATGTTAAGTCTTTGAACTGCCAAAGGAGATTCATTGGAGTTGTTATCTTATTTCGGCTGCCAAAGGAGATTGCTTATACTTATACTCTTTGCAACATAAGTTGATATAATGAATGATCTTCCTATGATTAGTGACAATACTACAATACTCACACCTTAAAACCAACACTTACTTAATTTAACCCTTAACTATTATATCTTCCTCATCCTTTATTTGACTCCATAGAAGGCACTGATCTTGTCTGAAGGTCGTTGGAGCTAGTGGTGTTTGGTGTTGACAAGTGCTATAGAAGGGCTCTCCCCCTTGGGACAACATTGGACCCCTAAGAAGCAATGTTTTAAAACTTGGACTCAGACACAGAATCATTCAAGGGTCAACTCGGACTCGGACTCAGAATCGGTAATGAATCGACAATGACTCAGTCGATTTGAATTTAATGACTCAGTTTACTCAAAAATACATAAAATATTTAAATTATAAAGAAAAAAATATTTTAAAGATTATAATCCATGATTCCAAAGCATTAGAGACAAAATATCCAAAGTCTGCTCATGTATATACCATATAAGGGTGAATTTATCAAAATGTCATGAAGTGTACTGTAGAATCAATATATGGATTCTAGAACAAAATACATAATCAATGAGGCCTAAATGGCCTACAAAGTCCAAAAACAACATATTATGATACCACTACATCATACATATCATTGATCAACATGATCAATAATGAAACTCATCACCACTGCTAGAACTAGAAGTAGAACTAAAATCAGGACTAGCAATGGCATAGGCAATAGTATCATTATCTGGCTCAAGCTCAAACTCCTCAAGGTCATCTACAATTGTAGTAGTAGTAGAAGTAGATGAATGCCTTGAAGCACGAGGTTAGGGTTAGATTCTAAGTTGCACGAAACGGGGAAACAAGGACGAGTTTCTAAAACGAGGACACGTTTGAAATGTAATCCCCCAAAATTTTGGAAATGGGGATATATATCAAAGTTGATCCTCCAAGAACATTAGTCAATGACTCAACACCCTACAATTTTGATGAAACTTCCTAATCCAATCGTTAAAATAAGGTAGAAAAAGATTCTCATGCTTAATATGTGATTTTGCTTGAGTGAAGAGTACATTTTTTATTAAGGTCATGACGGAGGAGTTCAACAATCAACACCACCAACATCAAGGTATATAGAGAGGTCGATGTGCTTGATTAAATGTCAATCCCATACCCTCGTACATAATAGAATGTGGTGGAAACTTTGCAATCCTGAAATCCTGAAAACTATTAAGTTTGTTGATTTCTGAGTGGGATCTAAATTTCTACTTTTTGCATATGAAGTCCAATGAGGTTGGAACCACTCTCAAACATCCTTAATCAATTAATGGTAATGCTAAAAATTTTAAGTAAAAGGATAGAAAATGAAAGATAAGGAGAATATCACTTTTACTTTAAGAATTTAACATTACCATTTAGTATTGCCAAAACTACTAAGTAACTGAACAAAGCAAAAAAAAATTCCAGACAACTCAGTCGAGTTGACCGATTTGGTACCGAAATGGCCGAGTTGGCCTCGACAGCTTCGGTACCAAACCGATCACCCGATCTGGTTTGAAGGCCGAGTCAGCTCGGTGGAGGGTCAACTAGGTCAAATCGGCATGTCCGAGTTGACCGATTTTTAAAACTATGCTAATAAGTCGAGAGATTGAGTTGAGGTGACAGTGATTCAAACCTCTCATGTGCTTGCCATTCACTAGCAAGACTAGCCTACTAGTTTGAACGGTAACACAGACCAAAATATGAAGTGATGTGGATGAAATGTGAGTGGCCAGAGATGGAACTGAAGAAGGGGGGGGGGGAATCCTTGTAAAGACCAAGAGTCATCTTGGTTTAATGGTAGGAATGTAAGTCAAGAATTCTTACCCTTATCAATTTATGGGTGGTACTGGTAACTATACTCATCAAACAACCAATACATCATGTAGCAACAGCAATATGAAGTATAGTATCACTCATTATACCTCATTTGTCATGTTATAGCAATAGAAAATGACATATATACATGATCATTACATCATCTCATCATTGGAATCATATAGAAGGCCGAACAAGAAGCAAGAATGGGCGACAGTAGTCTGGGATATATTCTTGTGCGGGAGCAAAAATAAGTTCATAGATTATGGCTTAATAGGACCTTTAGCATCTTATCATTATGTTTTGTACTTATGGCCTTTGACCACTATTTTGTTTGAATTTGTTAGGAACTTAGGAGTTGGTTAGCAATTTGTTAGAGTTTAGTGGAGATTAGTTATTATTCACTCCACCCTAGGCTATATCTTAGGGATTTAATAATATTTTATTGTAGGATGAGATTAGGCTAGAAACTATACAGGGTGGGCCTTTTCATTCATATGGCATGGTTGGATTATGAGATATTTCTCTCTTTGGAGCCTAATTGTTATATCTTATGGAGCATTTTGAAGTGAAAGGATTTTCTTCTCTTGGGTTTTTACTTGATGGTTAAATGTTGAGGTAACATGCTATATTCTGCCATTGTAAAATTTATATTCCTAGTTCACTTCGAGCAATAGTCTTGCTCAAGTGGAATTTAATATTTTGTATGTTAGTTTTGTTGTATGTCTTGTGGTTTGACGATCTTAGGAGGAGCTGCAAATCAAGTAGCATAAGTTAGGGTACAAGCTAGGATATAGGTTGGAGGAGTGTGCCATAGATGCCACCCTTGGTGAAATCTTGCATGAAGCTTCACTAGTTTTGGGGTAGGGACTTGTCTTGATTTTTGTTGCAAAGGTTTCATCCAAGCACATACACTTCAAGGCTTGAGGGGGAATCATCTTGAGACTCCATATGCCCTAGGGATTGGCACTAGTCTTCAAAACTCTCCCATCACCTATACTACAAACAAAGACCTCAAGTTTTGCTAAGGCTAACTCTCCAAATCACCTTGTGCCCTTGTTGCCATCTCCTAGCAATCCTATCTAGGGAAGCCCTCCTCGACTTGGAGAAGAGCCAACCGGAAGTGGTTATCAAGGTGACAGTGGGTAACACCTCTAGGTTGCAGTTGGGATAGCTTTATTCTTTTTACCTTTAACACCATACAAGAACAAAGCACACAGAAGTCCACTTCCATTTCTTGAGATAATTGCAACAAGATAAACAGATCAAGTTGACTTTCTACAAGACTACTGATCAAGTGGAAAATATATTAACAAAGGTGTTAAGTCAAGGGAGTTTCAAAAGTTTAGGAGAATGTTGCAAGTGAAATAAATATTTTTATTAAGGGGTAGTGTTTGAAAAGGAAAAAATCGAGGTATGCAGTGTGGGGGTGAGTTGGCAAATTTAGGTTGGAAACTCGAAAGCCTGAACATTTGTTTTTGAGTGCTGATAGAAAAGTGTCAATGAAGGTGCAGCATGTTCACAGATGCTTCTACTCAGAGATTCAGAAGTGGAAGGACAAAGATCTGCTAGGCAAGTTAGCAAGTGCCAAAAGGAAAATGTCAACAAGGTAAAAGAGCCATAAGATGAAAAATCAATTCTGGCCTTTGCAGAATTTTGAGCCACAAAGTTTTAAGGGTTGAAAGTAGCAATGAAAACCTCAGAGGTAGCCATTGCAGAATTTTGAGCCACAAAGTTTTAAGGGTTGAAAGTAGTGATGAAAATTCGAGAGGTAAGGATGCCAAGACAGGGAAACTTGAAATGCATATTGGCAGAAAAATGTGTGAAGACAGTCAATTTGTGTGGAGCAAGTCGTGGGAGCAGATCTAAGAGATCTAGGAAAAGATGACAAAGCCACCATAGCTGAAATTTGCTGACAATGACAATGAGTAGGAGAGCAGCATTGCCCCCAAGAAGGATATTGATCAATTTCAGTGGCTGAGTAAAACCCTAATTGTTTGATTATAAGTATATGTTTCTGGCTTTTCTAAGTTGATGTAAAAGTATAGTGAGGAATTACTGTGTAAACCAGAAAGGCATTTTAGGGGCCTCAGAGATGTAAATATAAGGATCCTTTGAGCTGTAAACTGAGGGGCCTTAGAGCTGTCAATAGTAGCACAGTTTACTGCATTCAGTTCTGCTATAGCCTGATTTTTTCCGTTAAGGAAATGTTTTGTGTTGTTTTGCCTCTCATGCATCAGTACTTGCTGTGTTCATCAAGTTTATTATTACCAGTCGATTTTTTGTTAAGTTTATTCCATGGAAGTGTTAAATTTCATAGCAGAGCTATGCCTCTGTGAGAATGTCTACAGCCTGAGTGGGCCTAATGGTTAAGAACATGTGTTTCTTCCTAGGAGGTCATAGGTTAAAATCCGGAGGGGGGTTGGGTATGTACACCTCCATCGACTTTAGCAGTCAAATCACTGCGCAGAGGGGGGTCCCTTGTCCCACAAACAAGGGGGTCTCATACACCAAGTTGGTGTCTGGCTTGGCTGTGACCTTAAAAATAGATTATTATTATATTATATGAAAGTCAAATCTCTGAGCACTGTGACTGCAAGAATTCTGAAATGGTATCAGAGCTTTTATTGAGTCATTTTGAAGCACCTGCAGAAACTCTAGTAAGAATCATGTATGAAAGTCATCTACTTGGAAGGCATATCCTTGATGCCCAAGCTGTTAGCCTCCCGAGAATCAACAGTCTTCAACTTTTGAAGTTCATTTTAGCAAAATATCTAATTAAACTAAAGCTGTTGACTTCAATTTTAATCTGATACTATGTGACTTTTACTTGTAGAGATATGGCCTTGTAAAATATGTTTCTTTATATTGTAATCTTCTCATCCTTGATTTTTTAGCTGACTGGATATTTTCTTCTAATGTTTATATAATAAATGGGCCATTGATGTTTGGAAAATCTCAAACTTTTCTTTTGATGTCCTTCCCTGAAGAGTGAAAGGCTTGAAGTACCCATTGCTGGTAAAGCGCTTTGCGTGCATGGTTATATCAGGCATGCAATCTGCAGAGAGCCTTGATATTCTTCAACCAGCAAATTTTTCTCATGGAATGTCTTCAGCGGTAAGGTTTCTCAGATTCTCTCTAGTTTTATTTTTATGACAAAGCAGATGTCATCTAGTAATTGATGGGTTTTCATTCCAAGTATTGGTGAGGTGTTCAATTACTGTGTTCCGTAACTTTCCTGTGACAATTTGTACTTCCTTTTATGTCAAATGCGGGAGTAGCTGGGAGTGGGGTACCAGTTTGGCAACTCAGTTAAACTTCGTTTCTTCTGCGAAGTTATAATGTTACATTGTTTGAAAATATGCTTGAAGGATGAGTTTGTTTCTTGCAATAAATGAAACGCTTCAAATTTGGATGAAGATGTCTAATACAAACTCATTATGTGTTTCCTCAAGTTTACAGTGGGAAGATGAGTTTGAGTTATTGGGACACAATTTCAAGAACGCTGACATTCGTCCTGACCTGTTGACTTGTATCCTTCAAAATATTTTGAATTATCATGCCAAAGTGCTAGTCTGTATGAGGGGATGTATATCTGAGTGGACTATCTCCAAGGAACTTTTTTCTTCAGCGCTTATGTGGCTTTGTTGTGCTTTGACATGGTGTCAGTTCTTACAAAAGAATGGTACTCTGGTATTCTGGCTCGCATCCGTGCAAATGTTTTCAGGATTGAATTGATTGGAGGATACCATACCGATCTCCTTGCAGCTGCATCGGCATCTATTTCTGTTGAAGCAACTGTGGGTAGTGCTGTTTACATGCTGCCCTCAATGTACAATCACGATTGTGGTATGTTTCAGCTTCTTCTTGTTTCTCTTCATTTTTCCTTCTTAATTGAAAGATAACCTGTTGACTATTTGGTGCACTGTAACTCATACACTGTCACTAGCAGCCCTAGCCTTTGGTGGTAATGATAAGGCCAATGTGCCATTTCCAATTGATTTGCAATAGACCATTATGTTGTTTCTGAAATAGACCTATATTTACCTCCTTTCTCAATACTACAGGCAATTATGTACTTTATTTCCTGTAATTCAAGGCAAAAAATATAAGCTTATGTCCTTTGCTTTTTTTTTTCTAGTAAGTCCCTGTCTCAGAAAATTCAAAAAAGTTACATAGAATAAAGGACAGTCCTTTGTCTTGTGCAGAAGACTAAGCTATGGCTGTTCTCCCTTAGTTATACTTGCTACCTTCCCAGTAGGAATCCTTTCCACTCCAATGATACTATCATTCCAGCAATAATTCTATTAGTTTACTATCGTTCCAGCAATAATAATTATGTTATCTTATAGTTTATTGTGCAACATTCTCTTTTATAATTTCCCTTTATTGCAAAATTTCCAATTGCTTGTTGTGAATTCATTCCTACAATTAATTTACTTAACATGCACACTGAAAACATACCCAAATGCTATGTGTGAGTCTATCTGGCATTTGGGTATACGGGGCTTTATTATCTACAGGGCGGTAACCCTAACTTTAGTCCTTGTCCTTATTGATGTTTGATCTCTTCCTTCACTGTATGGATGTGAGAGGCCACTTGTATGATGTTCTTTCCCTTATATTATAATTATGTTTTCTAGCAGTTGTATTAAGACTTATTGTTCAGTTTTGGTTGTTGTTGAAGTGTTATGAAATATTTTGTTTTTCTTTAGAGAAGAATAATTTTAAAAACCATTACCCAAATAACTACCAGTGTCATCTTATAATGCTTTCATTACTCCTTGGTTCATGTACCTTATTTTTTTCTTCCAACAAATTTGCACCAAATTACACCTCTTTGTTCCTTCTATATCACAAATACTACATTTCCTGTTAAGTTTGATGGTGGACAAGTGTAGGAAGCATCCTAATAATGCAATTGTATTTCTAATTTTCCAGATCCAAATGCACACATATTGTGGATAGAAAATGCAAAAGCCAGGTTGAAGGCTCTTCGTAATATTGAATCAGGTCTGGTTTCTTACGCATTCCTTAGAGTTCACTATCTCTACTACGTTGTACTGATTTCTTTTAAAGTTTGGGAAGCTGTTGTGATATTAATTACTAAACTTGGATTGCACCATCCCTTTTTAGAATTGAAAATTCTGCTTGTGGGTCTGTAGACCTTTGTACCAATTTCCCCCCAATTTCATGTAACTCCCTGTTACCACCCAACCTGTATGTAAGTGGGAAAATTCCCATTCCACTAGCACAACCCAAGTGGTAACCAAGGTGGGATGTCATTGTCATTGCAACACTCAACCTCTCACTTTAAGCCTTACTCTAAATCCAAACCCTAGGGTGGTAGCTCTAATTAATTGATTGCTTCTTTATTAAAGTCTAGATGGAATATATAACATTTAGAGTTATCCAGACTAACTAAGCACAATGAAGGTAAAGACAATGTTAGATTATGCACTTGGTAAAAGTTTAAACATCATGTAAGATGTAGCAATGACAATAGATGCTCAAGATTAACCAAGGAATCCACTTAAGAAACTTTAAACAATAATAAAACTGGATTGAAAGGAATGTTGCTTCAAATAGATATGTAATAAAAAACAAGAAGCAGGAAAATGACTTATTACTAATCCACAAGATACTGTAGAAATTAGGATTATGAATTAATAATGAGTCCAAGGCATACTGCAAGGTCTAAGGGGAACTCCCTAGAGCTTTTACTGGGCACACGGATGATTAGCTTTAGTTATGTGAGTTTATTGTCTTTATTATCCAACTAAACCAATAATATGATAAGCAACTTGAAATGGCACTTATTTGGCTTAGAAAAACAAGAGATAATTACCACTAATGATAAATCTAATTGCTAGATAAAAGAATAACAATGCACTAAACAATCCACTTAGATTATTCCTCTTAATGATTATGTGCAAGGTCTTGTGGTGAAGACCACTATTATTTCCTATTATGTGTTTAATATGTTGAATTTTTAACTTAGTAATACAATTTTCAAATCTTTCAAGCATTCATTTCATCCCACAGTTACACTTGAAAGAAATATCATCATTCAGTTGTTGCGGAAGTAAAACAAGGATCACTGAAAGATAACCATGCACAAGAGACACAAAATTTTATCCTAGGAAACCCAACAGGGAGAAAACCCAACCAACTTTTCTTAGAAGAAATTAATCCAATTCAAGTACAATACCATTCATGAAGATGAACCCTAGCGCATGAGAGGTTCACACTCCTTCACAAGAAACCCTACCAATCTCTTAGAGCCAACTCTTTGTCAATCTCCTCTGTGGAATGCTCATACACATGCTGAAGTGCATGAGTTACAGGTAATCAATGACAAGTCTTGATCATCAGATTCATCAACCTTCAACCTTGTAGCCATAATATCTCGATCACAGATTTGCACCTGCTTGCACAGATCTGAAAGATCTTATCTCATATCTCACCTCCAAATTCACATATCCGACTTCTACAACCACAGATCTGGGCTATGTTCTTCTGATCTAGTAGATTTGGTCTCTATCTCACAGATCTGATATCACTACTGAGTCTCCACACAAATATGGTATATAGCCTGCAGATCTGAGTGTGAATGCCCCTGACCTTTACCAAGGCTCTGAAACCATGATAGTTTTTCTAGATGTCACTACTCGATCTGGAAAACTGAGATTTGAACCGGCCTTGAGTATCTATAAGACACAAGCAATTCCAACTTCTCTATGCCAAAGAAGATCACAACTATGCAAGATACTTATAACAAAAAGCACTATAGATCTCTTATCAACTTAACAAAAACTTTGGCAATCACACATATGAAACTCAGATTTACCCTGGAAACCCCAATGGGGAAAACAAGCATCTATGGGGCTTTCTTCTCTCTCGATCCCTAAGCAAATAATAGAGAGAAAAGTACAATCAATTATTCAAAAGATACAATAAGAACCTGACGGGTCAAAACCCTAGATCTGCATGTAGTAGCAACTGCTACTCTTGGGAAATGTGCCCTAGCTGTCTGCTCTAACTCTGGATTTATGATCACTGTCACTGCCAATCTCTGGAAGCAGTACTCTCTCTAACTTCTCTGCTCTGATCTGCTCAATCTACTGAAGAATCGCTACAACTTCTCAGTATGGAATGTGCCCCCCTCTGCACGGGAAATGCACCCCTCCTCCACTGCTCTGAAGTCGCCCCTCTTTAGACCTCCGTCAAACACTGATGAGATCTGATCTATTCTTCCTCAATCACCGAAGAAGAATCATTATGGTTCGCTCGGCCCTCTTGGCCTCAAGATATATGTCCTCACATACAAATGCGCCCCCTCTGCATGGGAAGTGTGCCCCTCTCTCAGTGAAGTTGCCCAAGCCCTAGCTCTGAGCTCTTTCTGCATTGATGCACTCACTGCACACTGGAATGACTACTTAGTGCCTCAGATCAAGCAGGAACAGATCCCTCACGGATCCTCACTCTCTCCCTTCGTAGATGCGCCCCTCTCCTTAAGAATGCACAAGTGCGCCCTCACTTTGAAACTCCTCTCTCTTTGAGGAACCTGCAAAAAGTAACCTTGTCCAGTGACCCCTAGCCTCCTTATATCCACTCACTGATTGATTAGGGTTTCCAAAACCCTAATATGAGTGCATGCGAAAAATCATGCTTTTGCATGCTTTTTAATTAAAAATTTTGCATGCAAAATATTGCATGTATGAGGCAAATCACCCTGAAAGGTTTGCATGCATCCACCACTGGATTCATGACACTTGGTAGAGTGCATTTCACCCTCTACCTCATCCTGATGCCTATATTGAAAATGCATCTCCATGCTAGACATCTAAACATGAAGGACAACTTCCCTAATTAACTTTTCAACAAAACAAGCACCTTTTCGAAAGGTCATGAAGGTCGATGTCACGGGTGGCAACTAATCAGGAGATGCATCCATTGTCACCACAATGCACTCTCCTCTCTTTACACCTGCTCCTCTGGCCATGGGAGGCTTCCCAAATGAATGTAGAAATAGTTATGTAATATTGAACAATGAGAACAACTCTATTTCTAAGAAAACCCTCCTATTAGATTAGTCAACCGGTGCATTATGTTGATGTTTGTGTAGCATCGGAATACATTCTTAAGAAGTCCCAAAGAAAGTGGAAAGAAATGAAGAGCACAACTAACCCAACGAAATGGGTAAATTGACCCTAAAAGGAAAAATGACAAGTCGGCTTGAAAGATAAATTAAAAATTAAATAAAAGTCAAGCCAACCTAATTGTGGAAACTTCTAGTGAAAAGAAGAATATAAATAAAGTGTTTCCACACTTCATTTGACATCAAGCAAACACATCTCTCTCTTTCAAGTGATGTGCACTTCTCTAGGAGGACAAGTGAAGAACACAAGAAGCATAATCTTTGGGGCTATTGTACTCTCTCTCTCTCTCTCGGCGCACCTATTCAAAAGTCATTTTGTATCTTCTTGTATATCATTATTTTGTTTCTGTAACTAGTGTCAGGCACTAGATTTACATTGTATCTTGTTGAATCTTATCTAGAGAAGTTGCTGGGTTTTTCCCATGAGAGGGTTTTCCCAGGGTAAACATTGTGTCTAACATGGATGTGTTTCTTTTAGTGATCCTTTTATGCACGCAGTTTATGTTTATGTAATAGAAAAGTTATAAAAAGTTAAAAACATCTAACTGTTAAGAAAAATCAACATGGTGTCAGAGCAGTTCTGAAAGCGGCCATTACACGGTCCGAAAAAGCAGGCTCGAAAAAGTAGGCATGAAAAAATAGTCCGAAAAAGTAGCTCGAAAAATAGGCCTGAAAAAATGGTCTGAAAAAAGTAGCCCGAAAAAGCAATATGAAAAAGTAGTCCGAAAAAATAGTTTGGAAAAGTAGTTTGAAAAAGCAAAAGCAGATCCGAAAGAGTAGGAACTCAATTCCAACAATTTTTGGGGTTTATTAAGTCCTAGGCATTGTGTCAAGAAATCCAAGGGTTGAGGATAGATTGGAATGGAGCAAATAATTTCATATCTTGGAAGCATAGGATACTTCTGATTCTAGAAGAGAATGATCTCTTAGATTATGTCAAAGAAGATACCCCAGAACCAAAAGAAGAGGAGGCTAAAGCAATGTACAAGAAGAATACGATCAAAGCAAGAAGAATTCCATTTGATTTAATCAAGGACCACTTGATCCCCCATGTGTCAGAATTGAAGACTCCTAAGGAAATGTTTGAGGCCTTGACAAGATTATATGAAAGCAATAATACTAGCAGAAAGTTATTGTTAAGACATCAGTTAAGGAATGTGATGATGAACAAGTCAGAGACAATGTCCTCCTACTTTACAAGGGTTTCTCAAATCAAGGACCAGCTAGCAGCGATTGGAGATAATGTAGAAGAGAAATAGCTTGTGTTGACAACATTGAATGATTTTCCCTCTTCTTGGGATGTGTTTGTTCAAGGTATCTGTTCAAGGAAAAGGCTACATAAGTTTGATAAGTTATGGGTAGATTGTACTCAAGAAGAGGCAAGGTTGATCTCCAAGATGCAGAAAACAAATGATGAAGAAAATCAAGCACTTGCAACTCATGCAAGAAGGGAAAAAGGGAGAAAGGTTTCTAAGAATACTGATACAAGACTAGTATTAGAGAACAAGAAGGATATGTCCAAGATCAAGTGTTAGAACTATAACGAGATATGACACTATGCAAGAAATTGCACTCAAGAAATCAAAAGAGGAAAGAGAAAGCATCATGCTCATACAGTGGATGATGATGAACCTACTTCACATAAGAAGACTAAGGAAACATCAAATGAAGAATTTGTTCTTTAAGTACTATCACTCAAGGGAGCAGTGTTTGAATATTGGATAGTGGTGCTTCTAAGCACATGACATGTTACAAAAATTCTTCAGAAGGAACTTGGAAACAATTACAAGCATGGAGTTAAAGAATAGGAGAATCCTCCTACTAGCTAGATTCAGGTGAAGCATGATGGAATTTGCAGATAATATACTTTTGGCGAAAATGCCAACGGATCCTTCCAAACTATGAAGGTAGATCCAAGGTGATCTTGGATCTAGTGCATCCGAAAGACATGAGGACCAAGGATGAGGTTTTTCAGCAAGTCCCAGGAATTCAGAACTTGATCAAAGTTCTAGAACCTTAGTGATCTCCACTGGGACGAAGGGATCAAGAGGGAGTCAACCAAACAAGCAAAGATAAGTATTTAATGTTTTGTGAAATAAGTGTCATTTATTCAAACTAAATTGTTATTTTGATGAATAGTATAACTATTAAATTAGTATTGGTTAACCCTTGTGGACATTTCTTTCAGGTCCATTATGGAGGCTCTGAAAGCAATGATCTACGATCAAGACTTACCTAGAAGTATCCAATACGACAACTATGCTCAAGTCAAATATCCTCATCAAATATTGAAGGACAAGACTCTTGGAGATGGGACCTTCAGAAAAGAAGGTCACAATCAAACTTTAAAGATTTATAGAATATACATCCCTGGACAAACAGATCGAGATCAACATGGATGTGACATTTGACAAAGATACAACCTTCAACAAATCCAGGAAGTTTCACATGGATGAGGACTATGAGGAGCTTGAAGCTCCAAAGAAAACAAGTGCAGAAGACTACTCTGACATGACATTCCAGAAGATCATGATGAGATAATAGAGCCAGAAGCACCAGTAGACCCACCTAGAGAGATGACAGTCTCTAAGAAGAGACCGGCATGGTTCCAGAGCACAATTCAAGATGCAGAGAAGTATGGTGCTCCCAGTAGGTCTTTTAGAGAAAGCAAAAGACCTCGCCAATATTCCAGTTACATGGCATTGATGAGTGACATCATTGACACAAGAACCTTCCAATTATGAAGAAGTTGCAGATCAACAAGTATGGAAGGAAGCCATGATGGAGGAATATTAATCCCTCGTAAAAAATGATGTGTGGGAATTCGTTCCAAGACCTAAAGGGAAGTCAATGGTGACCTCCAAATGGATCTACAAGATCAAACATGCTGCAGATGGAAGCATAGAGAAGTACAAAGCAAGATTTGTGGCTAGAGGATTCTCTTAGAAAGAGGGAGTATATTATGATGAGACCTTTGCTCCAATGGCCAGACACACTTCTAGTAAAGCTATTATCTCCATAGCTTCCGTGATGGGATGGAAATTACACCAAATGGATGTCAAGACTACCTTCTTGAATGGTGTAATTGAAGAAGTAGTGTATATCGAGCAACCTCCAGAATTTGAGACTCTTGACAGAGAATCACATGTGTGTAAATTGAAGAAAGCTTTGTATGGGCTTAAGCAAGCACCCAGGGCATGGTATGCCAAGATAGATGGATTTCTTATGAGCTTGGGTTTTAACAAGAGTGAAGCAGATCCTGGCCTTTACTACAAGGTTGTGGATGGCCAGACAGTGATATTACTATTGTATGTAGATGACTTGTTTCTCATAGGGGACAAGAAGCTCATTGATGAGTGCAAGAGGGAGCTTGCAACATAATATGAAATGAAGGATCTAGGTATGATGCATTACTTCTTGGGATTAGAAGTGTGGCAAAGATTATATGAGATTTTCCTCAATTAAGGAAAATACATAGTAGAGATCCTGAAGAGTTTCAGGATGATGGACTGTAAGTCCATGGCCACACTAATGGTGATGAATATGAAGCTATTGAGTGACTCTTCTTCAAATCTAGTGGATCCCACGATGTACAGACAAATGATCGGATCCTTGATGTATCTGGTTAACCCCAGACCAAATATATGCTTTGTAGTGAACACTTTGAGTCAGTACATGGTTGAGCCTAGACATGTACATTTGATAGTAGCAAAGCATGTGTTGAGGTACCTACATGGTACAATTGGATATGGACTCAAATATGTCACAGAGAAGTAAAGTTGCAAGGATATATAGACTCTGACTAGGGTGTAGAGTGCTATGTACAAGAAAGAGCACGTCAAGGATGTTGCTCTAGTTTGAGATTAGCTATGATATCCTGTTTTCCCAGTAAAGCAATCGTCAGGAACACTCAGTACAACAAAGGTAGAGCATATGGCAACAAATATTGCAAGATGAAAAGCAGTAAGGCTTCAAAAGGTTCTTAATCAGTTATATCTGAGACATAGTGTAGAAAGGAGAAGTGCAACTCTAGTACATATCCATGGATGAGTAGATTTCCGACATACTTACTAAGCCTCTGCCTAAAGTGAAATCCGAGTACTTATGGGACAAGCTTGGTGTAGCACATAATGTCTCCCCTCGCTGAGAGGGAGTGTTGATGTTTTCATGGGCAGCAACGAGTAGTCATTCCCCCCCACCAGTTAGTCATGCAATGGTACATGGCTCAGACATCGATAAGTCATGCAGTTATACATGACTCAGACACTAGTAAGTCCTGCAGTGGTACATGGCTCAAATACCAGTAAGTCATGGTACATGACTCAGAGAGCTAGGGGCTGCAGTTTCTCATGTGGAGTGCACCCACATGAGCAGAGGCATAGTCAAGACCTCAAATGACTATCAGACAATACTCAAGGTATTTGAGATTATCAGTGACTATCAGACACTCGAGTGAGTTATAGTGAGGACTATTGGGGAATAGTCAAACCTCTTGGAGAGGTCAGATAGCCATATACTTGGCTAGTGGGGTATAGTGGGACAATGCAGAAGAAATAAGCCACTTTGGAAGTGGTCAGGCCTTAGAGAACATCATGGAAGATGGAAAGCTCACAACGAACTTTTCTAGACTGTAGAAGATTCCAGAAGTCAACAAGAAGAAGTCAATCGAAGGAAAAGGAAAGAAAGAATAATATCAGTCAAAAGGAACATTGAAGAAGAACTTCCAAAAGACAAGCAGTGTTGAAGATCATGTAAGAAGAATACATTCCTCACTAAAAGGGAGTGTTGATGTTTGTGTAGCATTGGAATATATTCTTAAGAAGTCCCAGAGTAAGTGGAAAGAATTGAAGAGCACAACTAACCCAATAAAATGGGTAAATTGACCTTAAAAGGAAAAATGACAAGTCGGCTTGAAAGATAAATTAAAGATTAAATAAAAGTCAAGCCGACCTAACTGTGGAAACTTCAAGTGAAAAGAAGAATATAAATAAAGTGTTTCCACACTTCATTTTGGCATCAACCAAGCACATCTCTTTATTTTAAGTGATGCGCGCTTCTCTAGGAGGACAAGTGAGGAACACAAGAAGCATAATATTTGGGGCTATCGTACTATCTCTCTCTCTCTTTGGGAGCAGCTATTCAGAGGTCATTCTGTATCTTTCTTGTATATCATTATTATGTTTTTGTAACTAGTGTCGAGCACTAGATTTGACATTGTATCTTGTTGAATAATCTTATCTAGAGAAGTTGTTGAGTTTTTCCCGTGAGAGGGTTTTCCCAGGGTAAGCATTGTGTCTATTGTGGCTGTGTTTATTTCAATGATCCTTTTATGCATGCAGTTTATGTTTATGTGATAGAAAAGTTATAAAAAGTTATAAAACATCTAATTGCTAAGAAAAATCAACACATTATAGAGTCAATAAGATATTCAATAAACACTCACAAGACTAGGAGGTCAGAAGCAATATGATTTAGCATTATCTTGTTATTAAGATGTATCAATGAAACACAATATAAGACCAACACCAATCAACTTGTACGAGACTTCAATCAAACCCTTGGAAATCGTGAGTAAAACACCTTGTACCTCTCACTAACCAATATGTAGCCTCTTGGATGTAACTTATGGTTGGTAATGTCCAATGCAATATATGCATGTTCAAACAACTGCAGATCTGTACCATCTTGCAAAATGATGAATGACTTGATTTAACACTTCAAAATCCCCCTAGGGGTACCCAACAATGCTTTAGGGTGATGTATGGACCTCTTCTAGCCCCCTTAGGGCTTAACTTCACCCAAATATATGATTGTACTTGCGATAAAATACCTACACTAGGGCTGCAACAACACTTAAAAGCTGATGTCACCCTAGTTTAGAGCAAAAACCAAGCTAAAAATGTATTTTTTTTAATGATTTTTTGACTTTTTATGGAATTTTTCAAGATAAACACGTCAGAAATGAGTAATAATAGTAAATATTTTGAATTTTGCAAGTAAACTCAATAGAACTTCAAAGTACAACAACAACATTTTTTTTAATTTTTTCAAAATATTCGATTTTTAGTGCTTTCGTATATATCTGTTTTTGTATTTTTCAAATATAATACATAACATTTTGTAATTTTGAAAAAGAGAAGATGAGGGAAATAGACCTAGGTTTTATTTCTAAGGCACTGAGAAAAATAGGGGCTAGCCTTCCAGGAATTGACAATCCAATGCTTGAATGAATTAGGGCAAGTCTAAAAAACCCTAGGTTATGCTAGCACTTGACCTAATTAGGACAAACAAGATGCCAAGGCACAAAACAAAAGGGCTCCTTTAAAAGGAGTGCCTCACCAACAAGACTAACCTAATATGGACGAAACCCTAAAATACTCTTACCTTGGATACACAAGCAATGCAAGACAAGAGCTTCAAGATCTTACCACTTTTAACAAAGAGAAAATAGAAGAGAACCAACCCCTAGAATTCCTCATCCTTGAATTAGCCTTCAAAGATATTAAAGAGGCCTCTACACTAAAGTTTTCCTTGAAAAATCCTAGAAATTTCCAATAAGAGAGGTGCACACCACTTAAGATCTCATGTAAACAAGTAGAAATGAAATTTCAATCATATTTGATCCAATGATATTGCTTACAAATGAGAGGAGGGTGCTATATTTACAGCCTAAAAGTCTTACTTTATCCCTCCTCTAGGTCAACCTACCTAATTTGAGTTTAAAATGAGTTTTTAGGGTTTGTCACCCACAATCTGGGGACCAAATCTCATAATACATAAAATAATGATGATAAAAATATGGCGACAATTTCAACAAGATGGAAAGTTGAGCTTTGGGAGGACATCATGCCCCATCTAACCCCAACAAGTGTCTTTTTCCCTCAATACCCTCCTTTAGATGGTACGTCCTTCAAAAGCTTTCTTTCAAAGTGGACAATTTGCATTTCTTTATTAGGATGACCAAGAGGGAGGGGTAATACAATAAAATAAGGTCCAAGTGGGCATAAATGAGGTGTGCTAGAGCGGGTGTAATAACCCTTATAAGCACAATCACTTTTACAAAGCATAAGATGGCAAGTGTGGCTAGGGGCTCCTATTCCATGTGTCCCAATGGATTCACCCCAAGGTGCACCAATACCTACCTAGGACATAAATGCCCAACATGATGAGGAGTTACCACCCATCAAGGGGTATTTAGTAAGGCCACAAGACCAACACACCTTGAAATGAGTTCCAAGAGGACCTCCCATGATCGATCAAAGGGTCTGGAACCTTGCTAGACCAACACTTTTGCATAAAAAAGCCCCAACTTGGCCTTTTTTGATGGCTAAAAGACCCCCTTTTTGGCACATATGGTAGGGTGCGCTGTAAAGAATCTGGGGCATAACAACCTGAAGAAAGTTAATCAATGCTTTGAGAAGCAAAACATTGCGATTGCACCTTGCAATTGCATCAACTCTGATCCGAATATGAGATCCTGAGCCCACCTCCCAAGCTAAAAATCGACCAACGATTGGGAAATCCAAGGTGAGATCCTTCCATTTATTGGAAGTGTTTGTTATATTATTTTCCCTTGTTCAAATCCAATCAATTATTGAGCCTTGCTCAATATATTTAGCAATAAGAATTTTACGCCATAAGTTGTCTCTGGTCTTAATTACCCAAAGCGATTTTGCAGCAAGCTCTTTATCGAACAAGACTATGTTCTTTATGCCCCAACTTCCTTGTTCCTTGGGAGTGGCCACTATCCTCCAATTAACCACATGCCACTATCCTCCAATTAATCACATGAGATCCCATATATTTTGCGTTGCCTTTCTAGAGGTAATTAAAGCAAAGCTTTCTGATTTTATTAAGCATTCCTTTAGGATTAAAGCTAAGAGGTCCCAAAAAATGGGAATTGCTTCTAGGTCAAGCTTGATGAGTGCTAGTCTACCCCCTCAAGAAATCCATCTATTACACTAGAATTTAATCCCTTTTTCCACCTTAGACAACAACCATTTGCAATCTTCTATCCCATGCTTACTAGTTTTGAGGATAAACCCAAGATATTTGAAACCTCTGTCCAAATCGAAAGTTGGAAAGGAGAACAACTTAGTCTCTGTGGTGTAAAAGCAATATTTGTAAGAAGACATACTAGAAGGTTCCACATAGTAGAAACATTTTTCACTAAGAAGGCTTACTAGAAGATTCTACCTACTAGAAAGTTCATTCACTAGAAACTGTATATGGGAGTAGAAGCAATGAAACAAGATGTCTTGTGAAGTATTTTGTAATTGGAGCTTGGCTTCATTTGGAGGTTGCCCTCTCAAAGAGGTGAGTGAACATTGTTTTTCTTTAAGATATTGCTATTTTGATATTTTGTTATCTACAATTGTCTATTTTTGTGGTATTTCTATCTTTTCATATGAAAATCTTGCTTTATTTTGTTTTTCATGTTTTGAATTTCTAGTTATGCTATGAAAGTACATAACAATTTTTTACATTAAATCATGTAGTAGTGATTATAATTAATCATAATTTGTGTTTCAAGTAAAATTTCAGGTGAAGAACTACGTATTTGCTACATCGATGCTAGTATGGATTATGAAGCTCGACAATCTCTACTTTATCAAGGCTTTGGCTTTCGGTGTCAATGCCTTCGATGCAAATCAAAGGACTAGATCTTATATAAAGGATGACGAACTTTTATTAAATGGATTCCATCATAGTGAGATATATTCAGAGCTAAAGTTACCCCTTGCATGTTACGAATCATATGACATCTCAAAAGCTTACATACGCAACATTGAAGTGTTGTTTACTTTCTTAATCATACTCTAAAGTGGGGACTAGAATTTGTGACTACTTACAATTATAAAAATAATATAGCAAGAATTATCAAATAAGAGATAGAGAGGTTGTTTATATACTTGATTATGTTTTCTAATTAGAATTGATGTTCTCTTCAAAAACTCATGAATTTCCTCGGAGCCATGGAAAGCATACTTCATCGAGATAATAATGTGATATTTAATTATGCATGTAATTTCAAAATTAATTAACTATAGGATTTAATGTATATAAGTATTATGCTTTTATATCCTTTTTTCTTGTTAAAATGTTGCAATTTAAATTATTTCAAGAAACAATACATAAGATACCAAATTGGGCTTTATGGTCAAGTAGGCTACAAATACTATTGGAAATTGGAATGACCCTTTTTTAAATTTTTATAAAAATGCCCAATTTTTCAATTTTTTTTTCAATTTCGACCCTTGACTAGTTTTGATGCCTAGGTCCCAATTTTGCCTCAAATGCTCCCAAATCTTTTGAGAAGGTATGTGACTGATGTTAGGACTTGAATATGATGTTCAGGGATGATATATGGCCACCAAAAGACCTCTGCAAACTCTCTTAAGATTCTGGACCAAGTATGCAATTTTACTAGTAAATTGGGGTTCAAATCCCCCTGGGGTAAGTACTAAAAATGGCTTCCAAATGCCTCCCAACCCACTCGAATTTCTGAACAGAGGTAGGGGATATCTCAAGGATGTTATTAAGGTCCAAAATGCATCATTCATTAATTATTAAGTTTGTTCCAAACCCCTCCCATACAACAGCAAAAACCACTAATTCGACCCTTGGGGAAATGGCACCAAATCTTCTTCAAATGCAAATAAACTGAGTATAATGGCTTCAAATGCTCAAGTACTGAATATGAAACTTGTAATACACATCAATGGCAGTCCATTCATCACAAATATATCATAGAAACATTCATTTATTCGAAATCATCATCATTATAATGGCATACATCAATGTAGTGGGGAAATGGACATTGTTTGCGTATTAATCTTCATTTTTACATACAACCACTTGGTATTTCGACCTGAAACTTTCTGAAGATGAAGAACAGAGTATACAATGCTTATTACAATCAGAAATACATCATGAGAAGCTCTCCCAATAAGTAGAAGAGCTCACCAAAAATGCCCTCCCTCAAGGAGCATGAATATGCCTTCAAAACTGGAAATGGTTGAGAGATAGTGCTGCACTAACAAAACTAGGAGCTGCCCTGTAGCTGATAACTGCAAATAAAACTCCATTAAAGCTCCATGAAAGACCTGAGTCGTCTCTCCAAACACCAACTTGGATGGGAATCTTTCACCCTCGAAATTGGCTAAGGCAAGAAACTAGTCATCCACTAGCTCTCTCTTCACAGATGCAATTTTTCTCAAATCATCAAAAGCCATTCTCATAATTGATTTCTACATTTTATAACCAACATTAGCCTTCTAAGAGTCGAATTCTTCCCATTAGCTTCTAGAGATTTCCACTTAGAAAATATTCCACATTTGCCACTTGTCTCCTAGTTTCTAACTTTCCATCTTCTCCCAATTCCAGTAGGAGTCTGTTTGGCTTCTCCAACTCCCATGAGCGCCTTCCTTGAGCCTATTTTTGGGGTTGACATGTCATAATGGTCAGATGTTAGAAGTCAGATCTGAAGTTTGTCGTAGATGTCATAGATGCTCCATCATTGTTGTCATAAGACTAGGGAATCTAGCCCAAGTGTCCACTAGCTTCCAATTTGACTCTTCCTCTTCCATGGAGATTACCATTCCATCCCATTTCAACCTAAGATGCTCCATGCCATGTGTATGCTTTACCAACTCACCCAATAATGTTTGCCTTCCCATGGATTCGAAATGGCAAGAGAGATTTGCCATGTGGCAGTGAGAAACCAAGCTAGTGTGGGTCCCACACCCTCCAAATGTCCTCAAAACCATTTGCCACCTAGAGTTTCTCTTGAATTTCTTTATTCAACCTATTTATTAAATACTTGAACCCTTCTAATGTCTAAACATCATTTATTAGTTTCCTTATTGCAATTCCACATGTGCCCATCCAACCTAGGAAACTAGTAGGATTGATGGGATTGTCTTACTATACAATTATTTGAATGGGGACATTATAGTCCTCCCCACCCAAGATTGTTTGTCCTCAAACAATTTCAGATTTGGATGCTGCAAAATATTCTCCTCTTCCCATGTGGCATCTTCATTTGGTAAGTCCTTCCATTGCACAAATATTCTTTGATAATTCTACTCCTCAACCTCCTTTCTTGTGTCTTCAAAATCTTTTCCAGAACAAGTGTGAGCTGACCTTCATCATCCAAAGAAGGAAGTATTTCTGAAGTGATGATTTGCTAACCAAGGGCTTTCTTGAGATAGGAAACATGAAATACATTATGGATTTTACTCCCTTCCGGAAGTTCTAGTTCATATGCTACTTCTCCAACCTTCCGCACTACCTTGTATGGCCCATAGTACCTTGGTTTTAATTTTTCTGCTCCATTCTTTTTTAGAGATGTTTGTTTATATGGCTGCAACCTTAAATATACTAAATCATTGACCTGAAAGGTTCTTTCTTCTCTATGTCTATCAACATATTGTTTTTGTTGATTTTGAGCAACCTGCAAATTGTCTTTCAAGAGATTTAAAATTTCTTCGCTCTCTTCCACCCAATATTTAGCCTTTGGGGCTCTACTATTTGTGAGAATCCTCACAGCAGATCTAAGAGATGATGTATACCTCACAAGAAAGTAATTGATTAAGCAAGAAAATAGAAGAGTAGTCAATGCAATATAATGAGCAACAAAATAATAATACAGTAAAACTCGGATAGAAGCAAAAATATTTCACACACATTAGTTAATTAATCACAATATGGACAAATAAATAGTACAATGCATGAGGATTCGAATGCCTAAGGTGGCAATTCGAATTAGCCTTCATGGAGTGATCAAAGGATCATTGGAGTGTCATCGAAGCACAACTGGAAGTCTTCATCATCATCAGTGGAGTCATCAATGCTCAAGTAACTGTCAACCATCAGTCAAACTGAGTCTGGTAGGTGTAACTGAGTGTAAACTGAAGACAACTGGACTGGTAAGTGAAGAAGGGCGAGTTGCTTCCTAAAATTAAGGAAGAAGGGCACATTAAGAAACTGGAGGGCTAAAACTAATCAGTGAGAAGCTCTCGGGGGATGGCTAACTGAGGGCTAGGTGCTGGACTGATGACTGGGATGCATGCAAACCCTAGAATGCATGCAAACCCTAAAAGTGCATGCATGACTGAAAATGTAAATGATCAAAATACTGGTGGGACTAGGATGGAGTATAGGAATATCCTGACACCCCCCCTTAATCCATCCTGGGCCGTGGTAACTAAGACCAAAGGTCACCCAATACAATGAATAATATCAGTCAATAATCCAAGGAAGTGGGGAAAATTTCATGGGAAAAATACCCCCCCCCTCAAAACAGACTATAAGGCACACATAAAAAATAAATGCTCCAAACTCAAGCAGGTGTGATGCTTGGTCATATGTCTGGAGGTATCTTCTTCTTGGGAAGAAGTGGATCATGCTCAAAAAGCATGTGCTTGTACTTGCTCTTCAGATCGAATGTGATGAGAACAAATCCAAAAGTATGAGGATGATCCTTGAACCTGTGATTTGAATCAGTTGAGGTAGGATAAAAAACATGAATATGCAGATAGTCTTTTGTCTTCTCCTTCGAACCATCATGGGTGAGATTATGCCAAAAAGAACCATCAAATAATAAAGATTGCTTGGAATCCAAATCAGATCCAAGATTTGAATCATGGTTGCTTAAGATCTCCTTTGAACCATTTGAGGTGAGATCTAAACCAATAAGTGCATGAGAATTTTTCTCAAGCGAATGGCAATGGCCATTATCTTCAATAAACTTCTGAGAATATGAAATAATGATCTTACAGTAGTAAATGAGAGGTGATTGCTTGGAATCCAAATCAGATCGAAGGCTTGAATCATGGTTTCTTGAGATCTCCTTTGAACCATGAGAGGTGAGATCAAAACCAGTTGATGCATGAGAAATTATCCCAAGCGAATGGCAATGGCCATATTCTTCAATAACCTTCTGAAAGCATGGAATAATGATCATATAGTAGTAAATAAGAGGTGATTGCTTGAGGAGAGCGAATGCATTACCTCCAATATCTGATTTTTCCTCTGAAATAATCATGTGATCATGATGCAAACCAAAAGACTATGGTGCAAGAGAGGATTTAGGACCTTTTGCAATATCTAGAGTGTGAGCTGGCACAGAAAGAAAATAATTTTGGAGGATGAGTGTAGAATCTACAAGTTCTTTGTGGACAACTTCAATATGAGATGTGTTTGATACTGGTTCATGATCAATGAGATCATCAAGGAGGGCGAATGCATCACTTTGCTTGCTCTTGAAGAGGTTTGGACCAATTCCTTCATTCTGTCTGCCAAAACTTTCATCCAAGTGAACCCATAGCTCTTTTGGAGTTTCAATATCAACGAATTGGTGTGTCATGTAAAAAGGCATAGCACACATCATGGCTGCACAAGCTCTGTCACCATTATTTAACCATTCAATCTCTTCTTCAGAGGATTCGAACTCTCTTTCAAAACAATAATCAAAGAGACCATTTCTCTTCAAATGTGCTATCATATTCGGTTTCCATTCATCATAGTTGAATAGAGAAAGAAGATCATAGTTGAATGGAGAAAGAAGAGGGATTTCTTCTGAATTCATTGAAGTTGTAGAAGACCTGCAAAAACAACAGAGAATATCTGCAACTGCTACTGCTGCAAAGATACAGAAACTGCTGCAATTGCTGCACTCGAAATCTTGATAATAACCTGCAAAAAACTCTCAGGAATGGAGATAAACAATACTCTCAACATGCTCTGATACCATGTGAGAATCCTCATAGCATATCTAAGAGATGATGTATACCTCACAAGAAAGTAATTGATTAAGCAAGCAAATAGAAGAAGAGTGGTCAATGCAGTATAATGAGCAACAGAATAATAATATAGTAGAACTCGGATAGAAGCAAAAATACTTCACACACACTAGTTAATTAATCACAATATGGACAAATAAATAGTACAATGCATGAGGATTCGAATGCCTAAGGTGGCAATTCGAATTAGCCTTCATGGAGTGATCAAAGGATCATTGGAGTGTCATCGGAGCACAACTGGAAGTCTTCATCATCATCAGTGGAGTCATCAATGCTCAAGTAACTGTCAACCATCAGTGAAACTAAGTCTGGTAGGTGTAACTGAGTGTAAACTGAAGACAATTGGACTGGTAGGTGAAAAAGGGCAAGTTGCTTCCTAAAATCAAGGAAGAAAGGTGCATTAAGAAACTGGAGGGCTAAAACTGATCAGTGAGAAGCTCTCGGGGGCTGGCTAACTGAGGGCTAGGTGCTGGACTGATGACTGGGATGCATGCAAACCCTAGAATGCATGCAAACCCTAAAAGTGCATGCATGACTGAAAATGTAAATGATCAAAATACCGATGGGACTAGGATGGAGTATAGGAATATCCTAACACTATTACCAAATATGATTTCAGCAAATGTAAGTGCATCATAACCATATAATGCTTTGAAATGAGACATCCCTATTGACATATGATAAGTGGTGTTGTAGTAAAACTCACCCAAGTGTAGCCATTTTGCCCATGTTTTTTCCTACTCTCCCACATATTTTCTTAGGTACCCTTCTAACCATTGATTCACCCTCTCTGTTTGGCCATCAATTTGTGGATGATAGCTGGTACTTGGAGTCAATTGAGTGCCCACCAATCTAAAAATTTCTTGCCAAAAAGCACCCATGAATCTACTATCTCTATTACTGACAATGCTCTTGGGGAGCCCATGCAATCTGAAGATTTCTTTGAAAAAAATATCAGCCACTTGTGCAGCACTAAAAGATGATGTAACAACAAAGAAATGAGCAAATTTTGTCAACTTATCCACTACCACATATATGCAATCCTTACCCAAAGATTTAGGCAAATCGGTGATGAAATCCATGGAGATACTGTCTCATTTTTGCTTCGGAATGGGAAATGGTTGTAATAGGTCAGCTGGACATGTAAGTTCTGATTTATTTTGTTGACATACTTTACATCAATTCACATATTTCTGAACATCTTCCTTCAGCCCCTTCCAAAAAAACCTTTCACCCAATTTTCATCCCCAATTGATGTGGCTAAAAAAGAGTAGGGGGTGAGGAATTATGAACCAACCTTAAATCTTTACAACCCTTACCCATCGAAATCTTTAATTCATCTTCTTCATAATTGGCTGGTCCAACTATTGTGAGATCATGTACCTCCTCCAAGGCTTTGCAATTCTCTCCATGAGGCAACTCATAATCCCTCTGAACAAAGACAAGTGCTTGTCCTTCTTCTTGTTTGAGTGTAGCATCTTCAAGCACCTGCATATCAACATGTACCTCATGTTCCACCATTACATGAGGTTCCTTCTTTGTGACACAAATTCTTTCATCCTTTTCCTTTTTTTCCTCGAAAGGAGAACCACTGCTCCCTCCTATTTCCAATTTGATCCCTAGTTGGCTACCCAACAATTACAATCCTTTCATCAACTGTCTACTCATGTCTTTCATACCCATGGAAAGTTCATCAAAACATGGTTTTAAAGCTGCAACAAGTTCCTCCTTATGTCTTAAGTTTTCATCCTCCTCTCTAACCATGGTTTTAACAAAAGACTCGTTTTCTTCTACAAAAACCTCTTCAACTACTGGTTCAAAGGGTGGTGGTTTATTCTTTTGACTTCTTGTTAAGACCATCAGGTGCCAAGAACATGCTTTGATACTACTTGTAATGACCCTTTTTAAAATTTTAATTAAAATGACCAATTTTTCTCTTTTTCCCCAAATTCAACCCTTGGCTAGTTTTGATGCCTATGTCCCAATTTTGCCCCAAATGCTCCCAAATCTTCTGAGAAGGTATGTGACTGATGTTAGGACTTGAATATGATGTTCAGGGATGATATATGGCCACCAAAATATCTCTGCAAACTCTCTTCAGATTATGGACCAAGTATGCAATTTTACTAGTAAATTGGGGTTCAAATCCCCCTGGGGTAAGTACTGAAAATGGCTTCCAAATGCCTCCCAACCCACTCGAATTTCTGAACAAAGGTAGGGGATGTCTCAAGGATGTTATTAAGGTCCAAAATGAATCATTCATTAATTATTAAGTCTGTTCCAAACCCCTCCCAAACAACAGCAAAAACCACTAATTCGACCCTTGGGGAAATGGCACCAAATCTTCTTCAAATGCAAATAAACTGAGTATAATGGCTTCAAATGCTCAAGTACTGAATATGAAACTTGTAATACACATCAATGGCAGTCCATTCATCACAAATATATCAGAGAAACATTTCTTTATTCGAAATCATCATCATTATAATGGCATACATCAATGTAGTGGGGAAATGGACATTGTTTACTCATTGATCTTCATTTTTACATACAACCACTTGGTATTTAGACCTGAAACTTTCTGAAGATGAAGAACAGAGTATATAATGCTTATTACAATTAGAATACATCATGAGAAGCTCTCCCAAGAAGTACAAGAGCTCACCAAAAACACCCTCCCTCAAGGAGCATGAATATGCCTTCAAAACTGGAAATGGTTGAGAGATGGTGTTGCACTAAACAAAACCACGAGCTGCCTTGTAACTGATACCTGCAAATAAAAATCCATTAAAGCTCCATGAAAGACCTGAGTGCCCTCTCCAAACACCAACTTGGATGGGAATCTTTCACCCTCGAAATTGGCTAAGGCAAGAAACTAGTCATCCACTAGCTCTCTCTTCACAAATGCATTTTTTCTCAAATCATCAAAATCCATTCATACTTGATTTCTACATTTTATAACCAACATTAGCCTTCTAAGGGTCGAATTCTTCCCATTAGCTTCTAGAGATTTCCACTTAGGAAATATTCCACATTTGCCACTTGTCTCCTAGTTTCCAACCTTCCATCTCATCCCAATTCGAGTAGGAGTCTCTTTGGCTTCTCCAACTCCCATGAGCGCCTTCCTTGAGCCTATTTTTGGGGCTGACATGTCATAATGGTCAGATGTCAGAAGTCAGATCTGAAGTTTGTCATAGATGTCATAGATGCTCCACCATTGTTGTCATAAGGCTAGGGAATTGTTATCATACAAACTCTAGATGCTTGTGGTAAGTATCCCAATAGGGACGGTAGAGGAGAACAGCTAGGCAGGTGTAACCAACAACAGCCAGGTCCTCTGTCCAAGGGACAGAAGTCACACCGGACAAGGCTGCAATCACTTTAGACAAGGCACTTGGCCTAGTCAAGGGGGAGACCCACTCAACCATCAAAGGTCGAGACTCAACAATCAGACACCCTAAACCAAAAAAAAATAATCAAAGTAGCAAACAAAATGGATGACTGAAGGTGAGATTTCTTCCAGCCTTGTAGTATCGAGATCTAGAGTTTAGAAGATAATCTATAAAAGATGAAATCAGATCCGATACAAGTATATTATGATGAATAAATGGAGGATTTAAAGGCTGGAAACTAAATCAGCAAACAGAAAATTACTGGAAGAGTGGTTGGGGGACCCTGCCTATGGGAAATGAAGCTCGCTATGATTTATTCATACATGGCAGTGACGGGTAAGTGATTTAGACACATTCCAACAATTATAAATTGATTAAATGGTTGATTTAAGACACAAAAACCATACCAGCAAGCAGTGAAATTAACAGCCCTAGGGGAATGGGTTAAATGGTGGAAAAATAGACCTAGGGCAGTCAAAAAAAGACGTTTATAAGCATTTCCAACTGTTGATACTTGGTACTCTCAGGTAAAAAGACGTTACGGAGCATATTAAAGAGTACCCATAACCCCAAAACAAACCCAACAGGCTGCGATAGAAAAACGCCCTAGAGGGGCGGTTTTTGCAAAGTGACCAGCGCCTAAAATATGGGTAAATGGAGTCGGAATCTAACCAAACTTGAGATATAAGCTTTTAAGGGCAAATAATAAGCGGGTTTGGAAAGAAAATGGAATTCCTACGGTTAAATTTGTGGATTTTAATTTTTAAGAGTTTTAATGTGTTTTTGCAGCTTAACATTCACAAGAAGATGAGAAAAAGAGAGAGCAACATTGATCGCCTACCTGAAGCAATAGAGAAGAAGAGTTTGATGTTGAAAACAACTGCTGAAGTCCAAGTGTTGAGCAGCCAAGCGATTTCCCCTAGCGTTTGGAGCAGCCAGATGACCAAGTGCGCCCTTGTACCTTCCAGAGAGAGAAATAAATCAGAAACTATGGAAAATGACAAGGAAATACTAGCAAATAAACGACAATTGATGAAGAAAAGCGAGATAACAAGTATAAATTCACTTCCCTTTACTGAAACACAGAGAGAGAGCCCAAGACGGAGCTGCTAGCTCAAGAAATGTGCCCCTCCTCTGATGGTCGTTCCACCTGCAGATTAGTTTTGGCCAAAGATAGATAGAAACACCGCATAAACACTCAACAATACACCAGCAATATGCTAATAGTCAACATCAAACACTCAATCACTATACACAAGAAGATGAAGAAATGTCTCTCAAGAGCTCTATAGCAAATCTCAAAAATGTCAAGAAGAAGTACAATGGAGGTGAGTCCATTCTCTTATAGAGATGGCTCCCTCTCAAGATAGGTTCCCTTCCCAAAATGGAGGGTGGAGATGAATCCCCAACCATCAAAATCGAGTGGTGGAGATTGCTCCATAGAGGGGGGTGCGAATTGCCCCAAGAGAAGCGCACTAGAGAAGGAGAGGGGCCCATGTGGGCCATACAACAAATGCCAATGGGTTGGGCGGTGTCTATATGGGGTTTTATCCCCCCAACCATATACAATAAGGGTCCCACCATCACTCAACAAGGAAATCGAATTGCCAAGGTGGAGAAAAAACGCCCCTCATGGGAAAATTCGACCTCTAGCATGAGTTGTCACATGGAGGGCCCCACTACAAGCCAATATCACATAAAACATTACCAAAAATACCTTAGAGATTACCTTTACCATTGCCAACCTTTAATTTTTCCATTTACCTATAATTGCCTTAGTCAAATTCTAATTTCCATGTATTTTCTGCTGGTTTATATGGCTGAAGATGAAAATTGGGCTTTTGACCCACTTGTATTGCCCGGATTGCCGAACCATTTGCTGCAATGCGATCGTGGACCCCAAAAGTAGTAGGGATGACCACTCGAACGACCCCGATCCATCACTTTGGCATTACTTGCCCCAAATCCATGATTTTTAATTAAAACATATCACAGTTGACCAATAATAATTAAAAATCTCTCAAATGGTTCAATATTTTGCAATTCCCTTAATTGCATGCTCATATGGAACCCCTGTAGATAATAAATGATCGAAATCGAAATTCCGATCGCAACATTTTTTCAGGCCCATTTTTGGCCTAGTCAACCCAGTTTGACCAAGTCAAATCTGGTCAACCATAGTGCTAGCTGAAACCTATATGCAAGCATGAAATGACAAGGCTCAATTAAATAAGTTAGTACATTACTAAGCAATAAATGATAACATGGTGATAAAAAATTCATTAAATCTCGAAATAGTACAAGTCCCTGGTGAAGTGGGCCCACCACCTCCAAAAGACTAAGATGCTATACACCTCTATAGACTTTACCATTTTGCTGACTCTAGGTGATATGGACAACAAGGCAAAGGACATGGGAGGACGAGGATGAAGATCATGTGACCCTTTGGACAACTCAGGAAAGCGGGGTCCACCGAGATAAGTATGCCATGACAGAACACAGGGAAGGGCGGTGCCTCACAAATGGGTATAGTGCAGGGAAACCACCACTAGCCATCTAACAAGTATCCCACAACTCACATCCGTATCCAAAGACTCCGTGAGGTTCTTTTCTAAAGCCGCCAAACTGGGTGTCCGACAAACCGTAACTTGAGACTCTAGGGGGCAATCTTGAGCTTGTCCCTTGCTCCCTCTCACCTCCGTGTCCCGCAGGACTAAGTGAGGAATAACGACTACAAATGCTGACATGTATAGCTGACCAGAATCCATGTGTGTTCATAAACACATTGCATGGATTTTACAATGAGTTTCATACTTAGCCCTTTTTGGCTAGATTTTACATTTACAACATAAAGGTCTTTTTAGCCTGATTTACATTTCATTTCTTCATGTCTTCATTTCTCCATGGCCCTCTTGGGCTACATACATATCTCAAAAGATATAAACATGGCGCTCATACTGCAAAGGTAATGGGGGTGGGCAATACATGCTTCGATGACAAAATGGAGAGCACCCGGTGAGGCTACACAATCCTAACTGCATTGCAACATCGGGGGCAACCGACAGGAGCAAATCCCAGGTCTAACTGTGTATCTCACACACTAAAGAGCCAAGGCACAATAAACAGGGAGTCATGGCAAACTCAGAGATCAGTGGGGAAAAGGGGTCCTCGGGATCACAAATCAGAATCCAAGTCGAGGAAGAAGTGTCATGGATGAGTCGGATGGGTGGAGAAAGTGGTAATGGTGCTAAAGTCAGCTACCGAGGGGCTAAATGATCAAATCTATGCCAACTATAGAGGACATGAATCAGCGTGCATATACATAAGTCTAACCGGAGGGGTGGACTGACATCACCAAGGGCCCAAACCCATCACATCATAACCAAATCACCAAATATATCATCTCATGCAAAGTTAGTGTACTAGCAAGTATAAAAGAGTCTAATCTACAACATGAGCAATAATCAATATATGCAATACCTGCTGCATCATATACCTGCTGCTACTGGACCTGTATCTGAGCTGGATCTCTGCTGAATCTGGGCACATAATAAACCAGCACTGTACTGTGATAATCTTGGTCAGAAAAAGACTAGGCAACTGTCTCAAATGGGCTTGTGTCAAAGCCTGGAAAGGAAAGGTAACCCTATGGTAGATGGTAAATCCAACTGTTTGTCCTCTCTGATATGTCTGTTAGGGGCAATCTGAACAAAAATGCCTCCTCTGAAGGCAGTTGATCTCCTGATCTGGAAAAAAAGGTACTATGCGGTCCTCGGCCGCACAGTCTGCAATATGGAAGCTGCTTTCGACATAAAATGTGATAACAGGAATCTAGCCCAAGTGTCCACTAGCTTCAATTTGACTCTTCCTCTTCCATGGAGGTTACCATTCCATCCCATTTCGACCTAAGATGCTCCATGTCCACTAGCTTCAATTTGACTCTTCCTCTTCCATGGAGGTTACCATTCCATCCCATTTCGACCTAAGATGCTCCATGCCATGTGTATGCTTTACCAACGCACCCAATAATGTTTGCCTTCCCATGGATTCGAAATGGCAAGAAAGATTTGCCATGTGGCAGTGAGAAACCAAGCTAGTGTGGGTCCCACACCCTCCAAATGTCCTCAAAACCATTTGCCACCTAGAGTTTCTCTTGAATTTCTTTATTCAACCTATTTATTAAATACTTGAACCCTTCTAATGTCTAAACATCATTTATCAATTTCCTTATTACAATTCCACATGTGCCCATCCAACCTAGGAAACTAGTAGGATTGATGGGATTGTCTTACTATGCAATTATTTGAATGGGGACATTACAGAAATATTGTAAATTGAAAGATGCATTATACTCGTCCACTCCATTGGCATACATGTTGTTCCAAAACACTCTAGTTTTCATTCAATTTTATGACTTGCCATAGGTCTATACTTTTTTTTGTGGCCATACAAGTCCTCAATGAAAATCACAATTCCATTCCATGAGATATTGGTCAACAATAGGACCAGTAACACTAGGTTGAGTTTTATCAACCCATAATATAATATATGCTCATGGAAAACCCATTAACATTGTCTTGGTTTCCAAATGTTTATTGCGAAATACTTTCACTTGACATGAGCCCAAGGACCCATATTGATAGCCAAATACTTGTGACACAATCCTTTGGTTCTTTGCAATGTCCTTGTTCTCACAAAAAAGTTGCACCTACAATAGCACTTTAATTGGTAACTCCACCAAATGATTCAACAATCCTTCAAAATTAGGCGACTTGTCCATGCACCTCTCCCCCCCCCAATAAAGTATTTTTCCTTTTGGACTCTTCCACAATCCAATTTACCTCTTAGACGAAATTTATTGATGAGACTAGTTTATGGCATCTATAATTGCTATTTAGTTCAATTGGTCCCTTCTAGCTTTGTTTTTATGTTCTTGTGTAGATTATTGAGCTACAATTTAATATCAATAACAAGGCCAATCCTGAACATATATGATACTTATGAGCACTCCATAGGAAATTTACATCTTGATTGCATACATGAACTAGCTTATAAAAGGAATATATTAATAATGTGGACTTCATATTGACTTGCTTGATTAAAAGTTTTCATTAGAGTATATTTGAGCCTTATGCATTTACCTTTCACTTTGGTGCATTCCTAGAATGCTTACTTGGCCAATTCATCCTTTTTGCAAGCTCAGAATCTCTAATCTCTATTGATGAGACTTTGTATCTCGATGCCCTATTAGTAATATTTGTAGGACAACTCTTCCGGAAAACAGTTGAAATTTGGGTTTAACTTTATATCTATATATCTATTGTGATCGCTTTAGCCATCTTTTGTTATAATCATATGGCTTCCACTTGCCAATAACTTTGTGTATTTCTAAATTTGTTAAGAGCAATGCTTGATATAATATCCTAAGATTGGATGATATATTATATTATTATTTATCCAAACCCATTCCTTCCATTGTGAAGATACATCTTTGTACAATTTGAGTTGTGTGTCGTACTATACTTATTCGGCGAAGGCTAGAGTCCATTTTTCTTATTTTTTGGCAAATGAAACTTTACTTTCATTTGATCCAAAGATTTCCAACCCCATGTGTTATCCCACAAGTGATGCATCAAGAAAAATCCTTTGTTTAGGAATTTTCATTTGAGGAAGAAAATCTACTCAAGAGGTTTGTTTGCACTAGAGAGTTGTACACCACATGTTACAATGACGAAAGTTGAGTTTTGTTTGGATCGTATCATCTTTTGCCTTGAAGATTTTCCCCACTTGCTTGGAAACCCTCCATTTCCTCAAAATTTTCCATGGTTCTTCTCATGTACCTCAATAGAATTCCATAAGGTTGTTCTCCTTGAACTCCTTGAGTATCCATTTTGTAGCAAAGACCTTTTGAATCCATTGATTGCTAATGTCAAGGTTCTCTTGGTCTTTTGTTTGAATATAAATAATCCAAGGAAAATATATGATTCTTTTGGATTTATGTTCCTTTTGTTACAACGTAACTTCACACCCTTAATGATAAAGTCCTGAAGCACAAGTGTGAACCTAGGTTGAATTAAGAGGGGGCCACTATCGCCTCACCACCCTCTTCTACTTTTAGTGCTAGTTCTCTAGCACAAGGGAGGCTTCCCTAATACTATGATTGCTAAAGGTTTAGAATGAAAGCTCAAGGAGAAAAGTACTTTAGAAAAACAAATTATAGGTTGATATGGAATTAGAATTTGAGTGATGGTAGAGAAGAGGACTAGTTCCTAGAAGCCATTGGGAACATGGGGTCATAAATGGAAAACCACTATAGATGCACTTGCAATGGAAGAGAGACATACATTACATAGTCCAATCATCCTACTTAAAGATTCTAAATGGTCAGATCAAGTGGTTGTAACTAGGGTTCTTACAAGTATTCCATTAAATATGGAAATGGCTTCCTTACATAGTCTTAATGCTTTTTATTTTCCAAGATAACATCAAGGAAGTATGACATTGAAATGTTAGAAGAAAGAACTTCCCTAAACAAAATCAATGAGGGAAAATAAATTTTACCATAAAAGTCACTCCATGGCATGCATCCATCACAATGAGAACCATCAAAGTGCTTAGCATAGTAGTCATTATTATGCACAAGCACTAATAACTATTCTCTCTCTCTCTCTCACACTCTCTCTCTCTCTCTCTTTCTCATGTGAAGAGAGCAAACCCTTATATAGATTTTAACTCATCTTTCTTGTACAATAACATAATAATTTCCCTTTTTGGATCCACTATTTTCTCAACCACTCGTCAAAGCACATGATACATAACGCATAAACATAATTGCATTTATTAACCATCATTTTATAATTTGCATGGCAACATAAACATCTAATTGCCATCATTCATCTTATTCATAAGTAATAACTTTAAACATTCAATTTGTTAATAAACGAGCTAATTCCTCAAGTTCCAACGCCAAGGCATTTCCACACAAAACCTTCAAATAGAATACCTTCAAATAATAGCATAGTATAATAGTCAAGGCCCAAAGTAAAAGCTAGGCTATACATACACCCCCTCTTTAGTAAACTCATCCCAAAGTTCTAGGATAGATAAGGAAACTATTGATGCATAAGTATTTTTTGCACATAATTAAAGGTGAAATGCCTTCAAGCATAATAATGTTCATGAGCCTAGCTACAATGGGGCATTACATCTCATATAATTAACTATTTGAGAAGAGCTCAACAATAAAAATTAAGTTGGTTACACCCACCAAGGCCAGGTGGATGGGGTGCATGCCCAAGTAGATGAGAGTTTGATCTTCTTGCTCCAATAATTCGTCCTCTAGAGGCTCTCATGTGTGAATGCCTCGTGGAGTTTAACAAGTCTTGATAGATGTGCAATGAGTAGCAAACTTGGACCCATGAATAAAATAATATTTCTAGAGGATGAGATTCCTTGAGACGAGTGTTTTTCTTAACCACCTATACCAAAAATAGAAGTGCGCCCTTGAGAGAGATGCCTTGACGTGTGCATCCAACTATCTTCTTGAGTCGCATGTGGTCTCCATCATATCTCGACAAATTCCACACATGTGGCATGAAATAGGGAGTTTAAGCGACCTCCCAACAACCTTTGATCCATAAAATTACATTTTGAGTTTCATTGGAGAGTACCCCCTCAAGAATGATTTTTAAATAAATTTCTCTGCAATTAATGGGGGAGCATTCCATGGAATCTAGAAGCTTGGAAAGTAATGATCACTTTCCAAGTGTGAACAAGGCCAAAAGAGCTAGGGCTTTTGAGCACTAGGCCTCCATGTGTCATAACCCCGATCAAATCAAAGTCAATCACCCATCAAATCATCCACATTAAGGTCCTCTTAGGCTAGCACTCCATAAGAGTTTTATAGTTATGTCATGACCAAGTGGCTTATGTGTAAGATGTCTTCATATCCCCTGGGGCATTCCAACTAGGATCCCTCCAACCTTAATCTGCATGCAATAATCTTCAATTAAATGTGCACAAGGAGCCATTGTGCCTAGTGCCCCCCTCTTAGTTGATAATTAATTAATCTAAAGTGTAAACCATATGTTGGTCAATTAGTGTGATAAGATGCTTCTTCCTAATTAACTTTAATTAATCACACTAAATCCTTAGAAAACCTTGTTAAGATATAATGCTACATATGTAATAAAGTCACCTTAGTGATTTTAGGTTAAATAATTAGGGTTTTAGTCACTTAGGGTTTATGTATTAGGGTTTTAGTCACTTAGGGTTTTGGTTTCTCAATCCTTTATAAGAGTGAGGACCCTCTTTGTAATGCGGTACTATACCATCTCATAATAATATTGTGTTGCGTGTTATTAAGTTCTCATGTGTTCTATAATGTAACTTGCTCTAGGGTTTCTCACTTTTCAGTTTCGTAATAAACCCAAGTTAAATCACTTTAATTAATCCATTACTTCAAAATTGCAATTATTAACACTTCATAATTTAGAGTCCCTAAGTTGATGGGTTCCCATTCCACTAAATAATAAAGTGTTAATTAATTGCATTAATACCTTAGTTATCCATCCTTTTAATCATCAATTAAAGTGATTGCATCATCTTATTGGCAGTTTTACTTGTTAAGCACACTATATTTACTAATTAACACCATGAAGAAGACACATTGCCCCATACTTCCTAGCCAACCACATAGTCACCACTCAAGCATCATGAAGAAGCACCATCTCCAAGCAAAAACACAAGTGTACTACCACCTATCCATCCAATTGTCTTGTCTAACCATGAAATGTTGCAAGCTTGATACTAGTGAAAAATTTCACAAGTAATGTGACAAAAATCACAATGTAGCAAAATGTTGTAACAATTGTCTCCAATTTGGGGACATGCTCCCAAGGAAGAGTGCATGAGAACCTCAAAATTATTGGTTTGTAACTACTTTTTAAGAAGAAAAAAAGGAAGAGAACACCATGTGGTGGGATCGCTCAATTCATATCCCAAAGCTCACATGCTTATTACATACTTAAACTCAAAATGTGGTTTCAAAAGATAAGGCGTAAGTCCACAATGCCAAAAACAACAACCCCTATTCACATGCTAAGCTTATTCTTCATAATGCTCTTCAAGATCTTATTTCTTCTATCCTACTCTACTTAGCATAGAAACATGAAAGTGCTAGGTGTAATCAACCAATGAAGCCATGTTAGCACTTTATCAGTTACATAAGGTCTTATTTTATATTTGACAATAAGGTGTAATGAGAACTTTTTGAGGACAAGGCATATCATCAAATTTTGGAAACACATCCCTCTTGTCCTCAAGAAAAAAAATTCAAATGACTATGTTACAACTCAATTTAGCACCTAAGTGGAAAAGTCCTAATCCACCGGTGTTTATAGTAACTTCGAAAGGGAAATACGATTGTCACCTAAATATTTGTATTTCCACTTTTAAGGCCAACTCTCAAGGCCAATGGAGGCTTCCCTATTGGTAGTTGGATTTGAAGTTTAAGACAACTTAAGGGGAAAAGGTCTTAAATTGTTTGAGTATGTGAATTGTGACTTGAGTTAGATTCCCCACATAAGTGTTTTGACCTTTAGGATATGAAATAAACAATATATCAAACACTTCAAAGATATATTTTCTCATGCCTAAGATTAAAATAAACCATGGACATTTAAAAAAAACAACTCATGGAAAGGGAAAAAACAAAATGCTTAGAAATTTAAGAAGTATTTCCTCAGTGGTCATTTACCAAAATACATCCACAAGTAAAGATCCTCAATGGAGGCAATTCATAAACATTTAACACTTGATTAGTTTGTGAAGTTTATCCTTGAATGATGCCCTCTTGGAGATAAAGATCTCTACAAAAGGATGTCACCCAAATTTAAGGAATGCCAAACTTGTTGAAGTGACTAAAATCACTTCAAAAATGCGGTTTAGAATTTAAGTGATTTAGTTACCACAAACTTGAAATCAACTTATTTAGTGAATTGCTTTAAGCATCCATGATCCATGAACAATGTACATCATCAAAAGCAATTTGTTAGATAAATCGATTGAGTCTTAGCACCAAATAAAGATTTCATAATGACAAATAAAAGAGACTGTGTAAAGATAAAGCTAGCAAATTGAACCATACATCAAAGAATCATTCCAGAGTTTAAAATATGATTTGCTTAACGAGATATGAGCACTGAACCATCATGAAATACTTTGTTGTTCAAATTAATTAGGACAAAAAATATTAAACTAGAATCTCCAGAATTCTAAAGAAGCCTTGTAGCCAATAGTTAACTGATTATTACTGTTAAAATCTTACTTATTAGCCATCATGAAATTTCCATAAATAACTCCTTGTTTTCAAGAAAATTACAATGAGATAAATCCAACAAAATGCTTAAATATAAAACTTAGATTTCATCCAATATTAAGTGCATAAATTTATACCATAAAGAAATCCAAATTTTAGGATGTCAAATCAACTCAAAACAATTTCCAAATTATATGATTACACAGAAATATTTTCCATAATTGAAATTTATGAGTTAAATCACTTGAAACTAATTAGGAACTTCAAGAAAATTTAGATCTTGCACCCATAAAATTTAGTAGCAAGTTCCAGCATAAGGTAAACCCTCGTTAGTGATGAAAAAGCTAAAATTTGGGGTTGTTTTCATTGTGTAACTAAAGCAAAAAATTGAAAACAACTAATCTAATCCTAAGAACTAACAAATTTTAATTTAAGAAAATTTCTAAATATTTTTTTTAGGATATTTTAAGTTTGATTCTACCTTAAGAGAAAAAGGAAATTGAAATATTTTGATGATTTTGGTTGTAGAAATTGAAGTAAATATTAGTGCATTTTCAATTTTTGGGCCAATGGGGTCCTGGAATTAATTCTCCTCAAGCCTTGAAGTGTACATGCTCAGCTAGAAAATTCTGCAATAAGAACAAGACAAAATCTCACACTGACTACTGAGATTTCATACTAGTTCCCAGCAAGAAAGGGTGGCATTTATGACACACTGCTCTAACCAATATCCTAGTTTGCACCTTAGCTTATGCTCCTTGATTTGCACCCCCTCCTAGGATTTTTAAGCCACAAGACAATCAACAAAACTAACATGCAAAATATAAAATTACTTGAGCAAGACTGCCCCTCGAAGTGAAGCATGAATATAGATTTTACAATAGTTAAAATAAACTAAGTTACCTCAACATTGGATCCATCAAGTAGTGCTATGTTACAACTCAATTTAGCACCTTAGTGGCAAATCCCCAATCAACTAGTGCTAGAAATGTAACTTCGAAATACTACTACCATTGCCAACAAAGGTGAGTTGCAATGACTGAAATCATTTCAACCAAAATGGTTTACCCCCATAAACTTATGAATTATTGATTAGTGTTTTCACCATCACACACATAATCCATTAGCAATAGAATACATAAACATTTAGATCACTTCTATCAATTGTGACAATTTCTATAATACTAAATGAAACTAAATATGCATTTAGGAACCATAAGCAATCTGAAATTTAGGTATGTATTTGCTTAAACAATATTTAGAAAAATGGATACATGTAATGCCCCAATGGTAAGCCCTGGACATATGTGTTGTTATTTGTTACTACTGTGGCATTAGGTGCCTGGACATTGGTATTTGGACATCATTATTAGTAGTAGCAGTAGTAGTATTTGCTTTTAATTAAAATACTAGCTCAATATGGACAACTAACATGGTTGGGGGTTCATGGATTCCACATGTGAGGGGGTTGGGGGCTAGGAGTTGTTTATCTCCCTAACATTGCTCTTTGGTTCCTTATTTTTATTATTTTGACTATGGAGATTCTGTTACACTTAATTAATGCTTTGCATGCAGTAATGCACCTTTACTTGAGAGAATATTCCTATCTTGGTGTTAGTGGGACCCACTCTCTCATCACTCATGTCTTATGTGCCCTACTTGACTATTTTTCTCAACCATGCACTTGATTTTTGTAAACCTCACACTAAATTGAGTTATCCTCAGTTAGATGGAGTGAATTTTGGTCAATTTAAGTTATCTTCAGTGAATTTGAGTAAATCTAGATTAATTCAAATTATTCTCCAGTTAAAATTGAGTAATTTTGGATCAATTTGAGTTATTCCAGTTAAATTGAGTAATTTTGGGTAATTCGAGTTATTCTCCAGTTAAATTGAGTAATTCAAATTACTCTCCAGTTAAATTGAATAATTTTGGTTAATTCAAATTATTCTCCAGTTAATTGAGGAATTTTGGGTCAATTGATTTGTCTTCAATTAGTTAGACTGATGAAATTCGAGTACCACTCTTGGAATTCGAGTTGTCTCTAGTAACTCCAATGATTCAGAGTAAATTTTGATGAATTTGAGTAAGTCTTGGTAGATTCAGGTTGCTCTCATGTCCTCCAATGATTTTGAGTTAGTCTAGGTGGATTTGAGTTGATGTCATGAGAACTCGAATGGTCATTTAGTGAACTAGTGAAACTCTTAGTAAGTTTGAGTCACTTCTCAGTAAACCCGAGACGGTCTCTTAGAGGGGATTCGAATTAGCTTAAAGGAATTTGAATTGGTCTCTAGAGATCATTATGAGATTTTGGGAGTTGCTTTGTCAAGAGTTGGAATTCCTATGGATGAATTCAAATTGTCCTTTTTGCACATCGTTGTCATACCTTTTGTTTGCAGGGAAACTTGGAGACTGGTGAGGGTGATTGAACAAGGATCTATTCTAGTGAGGAGACTGGTGAGATTTTCTATTGAACAAATAAATACCCCAAGACAATTACTTGTCTCCATCTTGCTCCTGCACATAAATCCTAATGGTTAATGGTGATATCTTGAGGGACCTAGGTGGTGAAGGGATTTTCGTTGTACCTGGTAGTGAGGTGGAGAAGAAATTAAGTGGTGAGGGATTGTGTTGGTTTCCTTAGGTTGTGAACTAAATATTGTTGTTAGGATTTTATTTTGAGAGTTCCCTAGCGTGTGGATCCATGGCTTTAGTTCGGGGGTGACTTGTTCAAGTATTTTGACTTGATTGTGTCTAAGGTTGGGTGGAACATTGTCTTGTTGAAGCTAGTTGCGCCTTTAACAAGTTATACAACTTGACGAGAACTTTATACCTAAAAGGAGAACTCTAGCTATAAAAACTCACATTTTTGCATAAAAAACACCCAAAAAAACCCCGAATCAGAAAGTGGTGCTACCAGTAGCACGACTTTTTTTTGTGGTTAGAAATATAGACATGGACCAAAACAATAATTATTGTTGTTTACAAAAACCTTAAAATCAAGCCCTGAATTGAAATCTAACGCCACCGGTAGCACACTTTTTTCAAAAAATTACATTATTATATCATTGTATCATAATTTAAAGTTGTATTTATTAATTCTCTTAGTAATATTATATAAAACTAGAACCAAGTTAAACACAAATTATTCAAGAAATTATATCACCTCTCTTTCTATATAAAATAAACAAATTTATGAGATGATTCATAATAAAACCATATAGTAAACCATAAAACGCAGATGTTATGATATTTGGGCGCACACGGGAATAAACACAATATACTATAAAACGAAAAATACAAAGAACGAGAACTCTAGCCATAAAAAATCATATTTTTGCATAAAAAAACACTAAAAAAACAACCCCAAAACGAGCCATGGAAAGTATCATTGCAATCAAAACCCTAAATCGACCCCCGGATTGAAAATTGGACCTCCTAGAATTAAATAAAAAATTCAAAAAAGTGAATCAAAAAATGCAAAAGTTATTAAAACAAACAAAATACCAAATTAAAAATTATTTACAACTTTAAAAAAAATTATAAACAAAAAATTAAAAAACAAAATCCAAACAAACGTAAAAAAAAATTAAAATTAAAATTAAACAAAAATTTAAAAATAAAAATAAAAAAATTTAACAAAAAAAAATAACATTTAAAAAAAACACTTTGAACAAATTTTACAATTTTAAAAAAAAATCAATTTAAAAAAAATTGGAAAAATATCTCAAAATAGACAAAATTATTTAAAATAATTTAAAGAAAATTTAACAAAAAATTGAAAATAAAACCTAAAAATACAAATTTTAAAATTTTAAAACCAAACATAGAAAAAGAATTAAAAAATATAAAAAGTTTCAATTTAAAAAAAATAAAAATAAATAAATAAAATGTTTTAATTTAAAAAAAAAAAAAAAACTAACCTAACCTCCCCTACCCCTACTCGTCCCCCTTCCTCCATCACCCGCCTCCCCTACCCCCCACGTCCCCCTCCCTCTGCCCCTCCCCTCCCCCTGCCCCTATCCCCCCTCTCCTCCCTCTCCCTGACCCCCTCTTGCCCCCATCCCCTGCCCCTCCTCGTTCCCCACCAGCGGCCCACACAACCACCTTCACGGGTAGCGCGATTCTCAGAATCGCGTCGCCGCGAAGGAGCGGCGCGTGGGCAAAGCAAGGATCGGATCCTTTTAAACTCGTTATAATTTTTTTTTAATTTTTTTTATAAATGTTTATTTTATTTTTTTTTAATGGATTTTAAATTTTGTTATAAATTTTTAATTTTTTAAAAATTTTATTAAAATTTTTTTATTTATTTTAAATTTTGCTTTTTAAAATTCTGCTTTTTATTTTGTTTTTGGGTGTTCTTTTTATTTTATTTTTAATCTTTAAAATCTTAAATTATATAATCAAAATAGTTTAAAATAGTTTAAAATGTCTTTATTTTCTATTTTTTTTTACAAATTTTCCCATATAAATTACTTATTTAAGATAAAAGTTCAAAGAAAAAACTTCGAAAATATATATGTTTTTCATTCCATCTAGCTTCTAAATTTATTTATTTTTTGAGAATGTATATATTTTTTCATTATAATTAGCTACTAAATGTATATTTTTTTGTAAAAGTCGAAAAAACGCCTTTGTAAATAAAATTTAATTTTTTTTTACCAAGAAGTTTCAAAATTCAAAAAAAAAAAAGACTCAAAATGAAAAATCATGCTACCAGTATACACACTTTCTGAAATGAAGGTAAAAACATCTATTAAAATTGACCCCCAAAAAACGAGAACAATGGTGGGTTCTCGTCAAGTTGTATAACTTGTTCTTTTAGAGATGAGTATTTATTTGTCAAATATTTAATATGTTTTTATGTTGCATATATGCCCATGGAGGCTAGGTTTATCTATGTTATGTTATGTTGCATATTTGATTATATTCTTATGTTATATGGATGAATTAATAGTGTTAAATTGACAGTTCGTAGAAAAGATTTGTTTATATGTTATTGCAGCTAGTAGATGCTATTTGGTTTATGTTTTGTGGCAACCAATAGATCTGGTGGTTATGTTAATTATATGGTTGTAGATGGTAGCTTCCAGATCTGATATATTATGGGTTTAATGGCTGTGGATTGATGCCATAAATCTAATGTATTATGGTGTTATAATTATGCTTTATTGGAATATCGTAATGTTGATTTGCTTGTTGTCATAAGGCTGAATTTTATTAACATATATGTAGATCTGAATTTATTATTGGTTAAATGGCAATGGGCTGTTGTCGATAGATGTGATGATGATATTACATTTACATGCGAAAGAGTTAATTAGACCTATTGCATTCATGTTACAATTACCTTGCATTGCATGTACATTCAGGGAAAAGTTTGCATCAAAAGCAACGTCTTCCTTTAATGGATGATTGTTTTACTTTATTTGGTTTGTTGGCATGTTTGCCTAGCATTAATTAACCTTATTCTGTTGTGCATTCACTCGAATCAATCCTTTCCCGTTAGAATTCTGATGTATCTGATCCCATTGGTGTGATTTGGGGTGTTGGTACATTTCAAGTGGTATCAGAGCCTAGGTTTCAACTCTACGACTGTTGGGCCTTCTACGAAATTGTAACTATGTGTTTATGCATTTAGAATTAATATGTATATGTTGTGAAAGAGTTTTATGATGTGCTAACAATGATTAATGATTATCACATTGCAACCCCCAGTACTTATTATAGCCCGCAATGTGGTTACGAAACCGAAATTTTAACCCTAAATGAAGAAATGAAGAATAAAGAGATCAGAGTTCAGAGATCATTGATGGATTGGAAGGAAGGACATATACCTTCTAGCCATGAAGAGGAATTTGTTGAGTTAGGTCTTGGAGGAGGAAGATCCATGACAAAAACACCTAAAAGAAGCAACACGGAAAAGATCAACAACATTCAAAAAGCCTCAACTGTTGGAGATTATGTTTAACTAGTGCTAGATGTTATGGCTCTTTTTATATCTTAGTTATATTGGACTATTGCATATAAGTTTGTGTTTCCTGTTGCACTAAAGTGCATAAAGTGTTTCATGTGATCTTTGTCGAGAAAGTATTTTTGTGATCTCTGCTAGAAAAGTATCTTTGTGATCTGAATGTCTTATGATGATCTTGTTGAAAGTATCTCTTTTGAAAAAGTATCTTTGTTGTAAGGGTATCTTTGTGGTATTTCTTATATTTTTTATGAAAGGTTATTCTTGTGGTATCTCTTATATCTTTGTTGAAAGGCATCTTTGCAAAATATCACAGTGATAGTTCATGCATCTTGTTGGAAAGTATCTTAGTGAAATTTCATGCATCTTGTTGGAAAGTATCTTAGTGAAATTTCATGCATCTTTGTAGTGATATTTCATGCATCTTTGTTGTAAGAGTATCTTGATAATATTTCATATATCTATTGTTAAAATAGATGCATGCGATTGATTGTCCGGAATGCATTTCATGAAGAAAGAGTATATACTTGATGCACTTCATGATATGGGTTGATATACTTGATGCACTTCATGAAATTGGTTGGTATAATTGATGCACTTCACGAGATTGGTTGAGATACTTGATGCACTTAATAAGATTGATTGGTATACCTGATACACTTCATAAGATTCGTTGGTATACTTGATGCACTTTATGAGATTGATTGATATACCTAATGCATTCCATGTGGTTGAGTAATTGGAAAGCATGTTTAATGCATTTCATGTGTCTTGTTGATAATATATGCATGATTCATTCTATGTCTCTTATTCAAAGTATATATATACCCGATGCATTTCATATGATTGAAATCTATTAGAATGTGTTTCAGGTAGAAGTATTTCAAAGTGTTTTGATTCATGTACCTTTGATGTATATCATATGATTAATTATAATTTATTTCATGTATCTTGTATTTTGGAGATGTATTTTATGTATCTTGTTGAACAATATATATATATATATATATATATATATATATATATATATATATATATTTGATTCCAACCATGTGTTTGTTGGAATGTGAAGAAAGTATCTTTGTTGAAGAATATCCTTATATCATGTATCATATATTTTTACATCTAATTTTAATCATATGAGTAATTGAAATATGATTTTCAGGTGGATGTATCTTTGTTAAAGGTTTGAAGGCCTTGTAAAAAGGTTTGAAGACCCTTGTAAAGAGGTTTGAAGCCCTTGTAAAGAGGTGAAAGTATCTTTGTTGAAGATTGACCCTTGCTTCCTTGAGTCCACCGTAGTAGTCTCGGTTCTCACACAGGAAGCCAGGAAATGGGATGGTGACACATAAAAAGAATAGGTGGTAGTGGAAAGTATCGTGGTTTCTTTGAAGAGGAGTTCCGAGAAGGAATACTGGAGAGCTGAAAGATGTATCCTTTGAGAAATTTTGTAAAGGCACGTAAGTAAGTGTGCATTGAGGACGATGCATAGTTTTAAGGGGGAGGGGATGTAATGCCCCGATGGTAAGCTCTAGACATATGTGTTGTTATTTGTTACTATTGTGGCACTAGGTGCCTGGACATCGATATTTGGAAATTATTATTATTATTATTTTCTTTTAATTAAAAGACTAGTTCAACATGGACAACTAACGTGGTTGGGGGATCATGGATTCCACATGTGAGGGGGTTGGGGTCTAAGAGTTGTTTCTCTCCCTAAAATTGCTCTTTGGTTCCTATTTTTTATTATTTTGACTATGGAGATTTTGTTACACTTAATTAATGCTTTGCATGCACTAAGGTGCCTTCACTTGAGATAATATTCCTATCTTGGTGTAAGTGGGACCCACTCTCTCGTCACTCATGTCTTATGTGCCCTACTTGACTATTTTTTCAACCATGCACTTTATTTTTGTCAACCTCACGCTAGATTGAGTTATCCTCAGTCAGTTGGAGTGAATTTGGGTTAATTTGAGTTATCTTTAGTGAATTTGAGTAAATCTAGGTCAATTTGAATTATTCGAATCAGGTTTCCCACATGTTCCAGAATCAAGGAAACCTTTTGTCCACATGTTCTAGTTGGGCTGACGTAGGTTTCCCTCTAGCAAAAAGCGCCCAACTAGGTCAGGCGCAGACTGTCATCTGATAGACTGCGTCGATGGCTCAAGTTGCCCTTGTGCAGCCTGCGCTTTCCCTCTCAAGCGCAAGTTGCCTTCATGCAGCATGCGCCGGAGTTAGTTAAAGTGGATAAAGGGGGCCTTTAAGCGAAATCTCGAAGGTGGACGAGGTGGATCTCTATCCCTAACTTGTAGGTGAGCTGTCCTACGGTTCCCTAACCCTTAGGGAGGATCCCTTAGTCCTCTCCCACCATTTCTCAACTTATTCTATCCTCTTGGTCCTATAAATATGAAGCTCCTCTCCATTCCAAAGGGAGGAAGTCTATAGCACTTACATGCTGGTGGAATTAACCTAGAAGATCCCTATCCATCTCTTGGGAGGCATTGGCTTGGCTTGTTGGAGGAAGATTGCAGCATTAAGGCTTAGGTTGTAATCGCCACTCTTCTTTGTATTTCCTACTTTATTGAGAGTAATATAATCTCCTTCCATAAATGTTGTTGTACTTGATGATATTTAGAGTTTACTTCCTTAATTGTTTACTTAGATCAGTTAGTGTTTAGATGTACTTTTATTGCTCGTTTTGTCTCTATATGCTTTGACGAGTCTTGCAGCTACGGATTTGAAGACCACGGAGCTTGGAGAGATAAAGAGGAGGAAGATCTACAAATATGAAGGTAAGACATCTATTTGACTCGATCTCTAATTGATCTAGGGAAGTAGTGTTATGTTGTGTTTCCATTTGTTCTAGATTCACCTGAACTAGGGAGATCATGCTCCCGTCCGCTCGAGTAGATTGTCAGATAATATTACACTATAATTTACAGCAGTACATATCGCTCTTGAACATGGAACTCATTTTCATTTGCATCTAGTACTTGGGTAATTTTGTTTGTCTTCGAGTCCTGCTTATTTCACGAGTCTTGTCACTCCTTTGGGTCATCCAAAGAATGCTTCCATCATCGGTTGCAATGGGAATTGGTATCATTCTCGTCGTGTCAATACTGCCAAGTCATGCCATGCCCATGTTCAAGAGATGTTCGTTACTCATCATCTGCAGTCAGTACACCTTCCATCATGTTGGTCTACCCTGAGTCAGTCTTGCATATTACTCTACTGTTCGACCTACTCCAAACATATGTTATTGAGTTTCGTGTCGATGATGAGGAATTCATTATGGCCCTCCTTCGACGGATTCTCCCTTGTCGACTTCAACACATCATCCGAGGACTGAATCTAGAAACCAATCAAGTACCTTGGGCCTGCATGCCTCAATGGCAGGTTACCTTGCTTTCAACATGAGTTTACATCATTGACTCTTGATTGAAAGATCCCGTCGAGTGTTTGACCTCAACTCATTTATTGACACTTGATGGTATGTAATATGATACCTTGGGAATCATTGACATCAATGGTGATTTCCCTCGCGCGTGTTAATGGTATACATCAATGACCGGTAATCAAGTGGTTTCCACCATGTTCGACTCCAAAACATTGTAATCACATGGATAGATTCGTAACATTGTGGGTTCAGCTTGAAGACCCTGGGGAAAATCGTATCTTACCCAGGTTGCGATGGAGATTGTTTGACTCATATTACATAGATCCACTTTGTATTGGTCGTGGTTGTGTTATCATCTCATCATGGTTCTACGATTGTGTCTAGTAGCCATGATTGTGTTCAGTCGGTCTTTACTACCATGGATCTGCATTGTATTGGTCGGCAACCATGTTGTGAGTCATGTGAGACTGAGATCTCAGAGTCAGTTGTACTGCAGTAGCATCTTCCATCCAACAAGTCCTTGCCATCCTTCTTTCAAAGCATTTCACTTGTCTTGTTCTGTCAGCTTCATGCTTTGGGGGGCATTCTCTTACACCTAAATCTCATCATCATGAGTCTCATGTTAACTCTGTGTCATAATCCATGAGGTTTCCCTGATCAAGAAAGTCAACTGGAGTGAGTTGTTGACCTTTGTCCACAAGTTCTAGTTGGGTCGGCGCAGGTTTCCCTCTAGCGAAAAGCACCCAACTAGGTCAGGAGCAGACTGTCATCTGACAGACCGTGCCGGTGGCTCAAGTTGGCCTTGTGCAGCCTGTGATTTCCCTCTCAGGCGCAAGTTTCCTTCATGCAGCATGCTCCGAAGTTAGTTAAAGTGTATAAATGGGACCTTCGAGCGAATTCTCGAAGAGGGATGAGGTGGATCTCTATCCCTAACTTGTAGGTGAGCTAGCCTACGATTCCCTAACCCCTAGGGAGGATCCCTTAGTCCTCTCTTACCATTTCTCAACCTACTCTATCCTCTTGGTCCTATAAATATGAAGCTCTTCTCCATTCCAAAGGGAGGAAGTCTATAGCACTTACATGTTGGTGGAATTAACCTAGAAAATCCCTATCCATCTCTTGGGAGGCATACATTTCCTTTGGAGGCATTGGCTTGGCTTGTTGGAGGAGGATTGCAGCATTAAGGCTTGGGTTGCAATCATCACTCTACTTCGGTATTTCCTGCTTTATTTACAGTAATATAATCTCTTTCCATAAATGTGTTCATGTTGATAGCATTTAGAGCTTACTTCCTTAACTGTTTGCTTAGATCAGTTAGTGTTTAGATGTATTGTTACTGCTTTCTTTTTTTTCTACATGCTTTGACAGGTTTTGCAGCTTGGATTTGACAACCGTGGAGCTTGGAGCTACAAAGAGGAGATAGATCTTGCAGATCTAAAGGTAAGACCTCTATTTGACTCGATCTCTAATTGATCTAGGAAAGTAGTGTTATGTTATGTTCCTATTTGTTCTAGATTCACCTGAACTAGGGAGATCACGCTCGCGTTCGCTCGAGTAAATTGCTCGATAATAGTCGCCATGCAAGTGTCGTAACTCAAGTGATGTATTTTAGTTCAACCTAAGTGTTGACATGCAAAGCACTTTAGTTAACTAAATCTTCTTTATTAACACTTAGTTAACTCTTTTACCTGAAGTCCTTCTTGATAACATCACTGAAGTGAACAATTCGATTTCTCCTTTAATTAACTGAAATCTTTCTTGTTAACATCACGGAAGTTCAACAATTCGAGTTATCTCTTATTTAAATGAAGTGTTTATCATTACTGAAGTGAGCAAATCGAGTTCTCTCTTATCTTATCACATCTTATCTTTATCTCTTGTCCTGTCTGCATGGTCCACATGTGCCAACTTTAATTTATCTATCATATCAAATATACTAAGGATATTTTTCCAGTGATGTGATCAGCTTGTTCTACTATTGTTCCAAGTGGTCATATGCTAAAGTAATTCAATCTAGAGGTGTCCAGTCTCTAGAGGAGGCTTAATAGCTCAACCATGGTTAGAAGTACATCACACACCATCCATGCTTCGACATGCAAAGCAGTACCTCAACACATGAGGCACCACCTCAACACATGAGGATCTCTCTTGACACACAAGACCTTAGTCTTGAAAAACAAGACTATACAGCACCATTGCTTTGACATACAAATCACTTACCTTAACACATGAGTCTTATTCATTCTTGAGTCTAACTCAATATTCTTCTCCAAGTTTCCTGATTTCAACTCAGGCCCCTATAAGGCACTACCTTGACACACGAGGCTCAATCTTGGCACACAAGATTGACTTGGAGAATGACTCATGATGTTGTAACTTTAACAGTATTTCAGCTAGTGATTTCCTAGCATAGGTACTTGACCTAGTTGAGGTCACTATGTGTGAAACCCTAGGTTTCTTTAGATAAGCATAAGACATCAAAGGGATAGACAAGAAACAATTCTCACATAAAACCCTTCCAATGATTTAACCCATATAATTGGCCCTAATTAACAAGTTCTATTTATTCTACTAGTTATTGCCTACATTTAGAAATATGAACAAGGATGCCACACTTTGAATGGAGAAGAAACCCTTACACTTCAATCTACACCATCAAATATATGTTTATTAGGCTCCAAAAGGAGAGTTAGAGAGCTCTCAAAATCCAACCATACAAATGAGGGAGAGAGAAATTCCTTATATACTTTTAAGCTCCTCAACCTCCTATAGTAAAATAATGATAAAAACCCTATATCTATCCTAGGATGTAATAAACATATAAAATACTCCAACAAAGTCTTACAACATCCATGAAATATGGTGGTCAAATCCACAAGTACAATATCCAAGAGAAGAAAGGCCCAAGAATGAGGTGCATCCATCAAATGAGGGTGAATGATCACAAGAAGTCCAACCTATCCTCCAAAGGATCTCTAAACTTAGTGCTCCAAGAAAAATATCTCAAAAGGTGAAGATCTTCCTTAAATCAAGTGAAATATCTCCATGAAAAAGCTCCAAAATGCATGTGCAACAAAAATATGATGCAACTCTTCAAACAACAATTGTGAAATTGCTAACTTCCTCAATATTTATTATATTTTATATTATAACCACTATCAGAAATCATGCAACCACTCTACATATGATGGTGCTAATATGGCACAGTCCTTGGTACTTTATCAAAAGATAACTACTCCCAAAGCTAGGACACCCCACAAAAAGGCCCAAAATGATGTCCACATTCTAACAATAGTCCTTCAAGATAGGAAATTACCTCCAAATGGATCAGTATCCCAAGGGTCAAGCCTCAACATATTTGCAATGATGTCCACATATAACCAACTCAACCTCTGATGTCATCCCATCAATCCACATGTGGATGATAAGTCCATTAAAGAAGGAGACCATTAATCAATAAATAAACCATCAACCTCAAGAGAAATGTGTCCACAATAGATAACCATCCCATGATTAAGGGGATGTTCTCTTCTACAAGCCACTAGAATGCCACCACACATTCCACAAGAGATAAACACAGAGGGTGCTCAAACAAAGATAATACCCAAAAGTGCTATGAAGCAATCTATGTGCCAAGGATCAAGAACACCCCACAATAAGTGGCCTCCAAATCCCACCACATCATCCACATAAGCAAAACAATGCTAAATGATCTAAAGTGCTCTCAAGGAAACCCCCCACATGTCACAAAACCAGGAAAACAAGTCAAACGTTCCATAGTACATTCATCATCAATTTGTACCCCTTGCCAAAAATGTGAAAAAAATCACATGTAGACACCCATGCAAAATGGGGGTAACTTTTGGCTCCAATTGTGAGAAATGTGCTCTTCTTGGGAGTGTATGAGAACCCTGGAATCTCAAAATGTACCTCCTTATAACAATGATCACCAATAATAGAAAACTAAAAACCATGTGGCAAGATGGATAACCTCAACATCCCTAAATAACACATCACATCCAAGAGATTATTGCATTTAAATTTTGGCTTTACAACAAAAAAAATCCATCAATACCAAATGAAATCTACTCTACTCTAATGCCCTCATGAGCTTATTCCTCCTACCCTACTTTAAGCATGATTTGTGTGGTCCTCTTTCTTATGTTTATTCTTTAGGTTCTCAACTTTCATAGTTGGCTTAGCTTTTCTAGAGGTACCTGAGTTTAATTCTTAAAACTTAAGAATGAAGTTTTGATATATTTTTGGCATACAAGACCCTTGTAGAAAAACAATCTGGACATCAACTTGAAAAGTTAAGAATAGATAGTGGAGATGAATATGTTAACAAAAAAATTACAACTTACTACACTACACAAGGCCCTTCATATGCAACACATTGTTTTGTATACACCATAGAAAAATGTTGTCAAGAAAAAAATCGCATATTAAAGGAAATAAAAAATTGTATGGTCCAGTCTATGGGATCACATCCTCATTTTTTGGTGGAAGCCATTAATTATGCCAATTACATAATTAATCACATTTCCACAAAGGCATTGTAAAATATATAACATTATAAGAAGCATGGAGTAAAATTAAACCAGATGTAAGCCACTTTTGTGGTTTCGTAGTGAAGCATGGGTTAACATTCCTAATTATTAAGAAAAGTAAAGCATCACAACCTAAAGTGAGAAATGCATTTTTGTTAGATATTATAAAGATGTAAAATATTATAGACTTCTTCAACCTCATTCCAATGAAATTATTATCAAGAGAGATGTTAATTCGATGTTTGTGGCATCCCTAGCTTGCGAGCCATCTTTAATGGTTGTGCCATATTCTATTCTTGATTTTTTACTAGTGCTCCTATTTTGGTTTCTTTGTTAGATGATGACAGTGAAGATGAACACCCATCTCTACTTGTTTACCTTCCTCCAGTTGGGTTCATTGAATGTGAATCTACACTAACACCATAGCTTCCTAAATGGAACGTATCTGCAGTATGAAAAGCAACTAGTGATCTTTTTGGTGATCCTTCATATTGATGTCCTACACATTCAAAATTTCAATGGCCTCTTCTTGTTGGGATCAATTTTTACAGATTCCTAATCCAGATACATTTGCAGAAGCTTCTAGCCATCTATATTGGGACATAGCAATGAATGAATAATAGTATGCCTTAATGGTGAACAATACTTTAGATCTTGTACCACTTCTAAAAGGAAGAAAGTTTATCAGATGTAAATGGTGTTTAGGACTAAGTATGCATTAGATGGAATTATTGAAAGATACAAGGATTGGTTATGTTAGGATATTTAGACACTTAGGAGTTAGTTAAGATCAACTTGTGTAATATATCCGTTAGGGATAGTGTGTTTCTTTAGTATGCATTTGTAAATACTTAATCCGACGGTCACGATATGTTTCCGACATAGAGTGATCCGACGGCTCAACTTCTCTTAGATCAAACCTAACCTTGATCCGTGGCTTAACACCCGATTGGTCCATGATCTCTATTTAAAGAGCATGGAGGGTCATTGTTTAGTTGATCGATTATGAGAAGCTCATTTGTAACTTTCTTTCTTTGCATAATAAATTGTCCCGTAGAAGCTATTTGGCCGGGGCCGTGGAGTGTTTCCCTCAAGAGGGTTTAAACCACGTCGAAACATCGGTGTATTGATCTGTGATCTGTTTGTGTGAAGTGGTTTCTTTTGGTGTTCGGTCCTTTGGTAGTACCTTGTGTACTCGAACATGGTATCAGAGCTTTTATGAAGTGTCGCTTCCGGTTATGATCTAGATCTTGAACTGTTGTTGCCGAAACTCAAAAGGGTTTCTAGTTCTGGTATTTCTGTGCATTTCCGGGTTGTGGGAGGTGTTCCATTGCGTCCAGAGAGTCGTTTCCATTGGGAAATAGTTTTTGTTTGATCGAAAACGATTCCCGGTTGCTCAAGAAACGCGTATTTCATCAGATCTGAAGGTATAATGTTACAGTGACGCATTTTTTTATTTCGTTTTTTGAAAAGAAAAAATCTCATATTTCATTTTTTTACTGTTAGATTTTTTTTTGTTCGGATTTTTGCTTTCCCGTCTGCGTATGCTCTTTGCCGTGCACCTTGAGCTATCTCGGCAAATCAGAAACAGAAAGGGAAAGGGTTTTTCTCGGCTGCGTATGCTCTTTGCCGTGCACCTTGCGCGATCTCGGCAAATCAGAAACAGAGAGAAAACGTAGACTTTCCGAGCAAGCTAAGAAGATCTAACTCCACAAGTGTGGAAAAGTTTTCTTTGTTTCGATTTGTGGTTTATTTTGCAGGAAAAATGGCAAGCACGCAAACCGAGCAAGAAGAGTAAAAAAAATAAAAATAAAAACCCCTTCCTCATTCCCATATTTTACATACCTTTTAATCTAGCTCACTTGGTTCAAAGTTGTTTTATTCCCTAATAGGTCTTGAGTTCAAGTCTTAGGAAGTTACTTTTAAAATAAAAAGTGCATGCAATTTCTAATTTCAAGTTACTTTATTGTAAAAGTGCATCTCACTTAAATAATAAAAAATAAAAATACAAGTGAGTCACTTAAGTTTTTTTATTGTTGCACTATTTAAAAGTAATATCATTGTAAAAGTGAAATCACTTATTTTATAAAAGTGGTTCACTTAAAGCAACTTTCTTGTAAAGTGATTGTCAAAAGGTTCATCTTGGGAAGAGGGGGGTTCTTTTTTTGCTGGACATTCTCTAGCTGCCACGTCACTATTGGGGACATCTTCAACAGTTTCTTTGTTCAAGCATAACTTCATCATACATAGTCAGTTTTCAGTGACGTTTTTTTTTAAACCGCCTATTTTTTCGAGCTCTTCACATTCAGACTATTGGTTTCTACTTTTTACAGCCATTAATTTATAAATATGGCCGCCCATTGTGATATTCTACTTAACAATTCCAACTATTTCTCATGGAAATCTCGTATGGAGGATGTTCTACGAAGTAGGGGACTTTTCAGAATTACCACAGGGAAAGAAAAAGAACCCACTGATGATGATAAGAAAATAAAATGGGCAAATAGATGTGATGAAGCTCGTGGATTGATTGGGATATCAATCTCTACTGATTTGCGATTTCACATATCTGGAATTGATGAACCTAATACTGCTTGGGACAAGTTGGAATCTGTGTTTGGTAAACACAATGAAATTCGAGGTCACCAACTCGAAAATGAGTTGATTTCTTTAAATCCAAGTGACTTTTCATGCATTCAAGATTATTTATCTAAGTACAAAACTCTTAAACTCTTATGTGCAGAATGTAAGATTGAGAGGGAAGACAAACAATGCATTTATCATATTCTTTCCAAACTTGGACCTGCATATTCTGTTTTTGTATCTACATTTTACTCCATGAAAGCATCCTTGAATGTAGCTAGCTATCAAGAGCCTAGTCTTGAATCCTTTTGTGATTCCTTGATTAGAGAACAAGATAAACTCATTCATCTTGGAATAATCAACAATGCAGATACATCTGGGAAAGCCTTATTGTCCCAACAGAAAGAAAAGTCCAAGCCTCCCAAGAAACAAAATTTTCGCAATAATAAGTCAAATAAGGGTCCAAAACCCTCTTAGGCAACTCCTTCTTTAAAAAATGACAAAGGATCTAAGCCAAAAGGCAAGAAGACTGAGCGTCATTGCAACTATTACGGGAAAGATAATCATGATGAATCTAAGTGTTTCAAGAAGATGGCAGCCTTGGAAGCAGCAATGAAGAAGCACCACATCAGCCTAGATTCGCCTTCAGAATCTGCCTCTCATGGACATGCACTTTGTGCTTCTGGTTATTCTTATAATGCATCTTCTTCTTCTGATTCAAATGAATGGCTCATTGATTCTGGAGCATCTTATCATATGGCTAAGGATCAAGCCATATTTTCTACTATGCATGAATGTAACACCAAACAAATATTTGTTGGTGATGATAGATCTCTAATTGTTGTAGGAGCTGGAACAGTTCCAGTAGATAATGGTCATTTTAGTGATGTACTATGTGTTCCAAGAATTTCCTGCAATTTGTTATCAGTCTATCAGATCACTCATTCTGATGAAGGTAAAACTGTGACCTTTACACCTCACCAAGTTGTAATCAAGGATTTTAAAGATCCTCAACAGGTCCTAGCTACCGGAATTGTTGATGATATTACCAGGTTGTACAAGTTTAACAACTTTGGGTCATCACCTTTCCCTTCATTTTTTGTTGCTCATAGTGATAACTTGAGCAAACTTTGGCATGAGCGATTTGGTCACTTAAATTATCGCTCATTGCAACAACTATGTAAAGAAAATATGGTGACAGGTCTTCCGATGGTATCTTGCAGAGATGGTGTTTGTTTCGGTTGTGTACTCGGAAAACATCATCGGGACAGTTTTGACAAACGTGCCTCTTGGCATGCCTCGGTTCCCTTGGAGCTTGTGCATAGTGACTTGTGTGGTCCTCTTCCATCTGCTTCATTTTTTTGTTTCAAATATTTCTTAACTTTCTTTGATGATTACACCAGACGCACTTGGGTTTATTTCCTAAAACTTAAGAGCGAATTATTTAACATGTTCTTGGCCTACAAGGCCCTTGTTGAAAAACAATTTGGTCATCAAATTATTAAGTTAAGATCTGACAATGGAGGAGAATATGTTAACAAACAGTTCACTACTTTCTGCACTGAACAAGGCATCCAACAACAGCACACCGTTCCATATACACCACAACAAAATGGTGTAGCTGAGCGGAAGAACCGCACTTTAAAAGAAATGGCGAATTGTATGATCCAATCTAAGGGACTAAGTCTTCAATTTTGGCTTGAAGCCATAAATTGTGCAAATTACATAGTTAATCGCACCCCCACAAAAGCATTACAAGGTATAACACCGGAAGAAGCATGGAGTAAAATTAAACCTGATGTAAGTCACTTTCGTGTGTTTGGTAGTGAAGCATGGGCTCACATTCCGGATGAAAAACGGAGAGCATTGCAGCCTAAAAGTGAAAAGTGCATATTTGTTGGATATTCTGAAGATGTAAAAGGTTATAGACTTCTTCAACCACATTCTCATGCTATAATCATTAGAAGAGATGTTAAATTTGATGAAAATATCTTGGCCTGCGAGCCTAACTCGGCGATTGTGCCATCTTTGGCCTGCGAGCCTGATTCGGCGTTTGTGCCTTCTTCTTCTTCTTCTTCTTCCAACTTCCTTGACAGGTTTCCAACTCCAGTTTCTGATGATGACAGTGAGGATGAAAATCCACCTCCGCCTGCTCATGTTCCTCCAGTTGCACCAGCACAAGTGCTTCCTCGATGGGTCCGTTCAACATGTGAAGCAGTTGGTGATCTTGCCGGTGATCCTAGAGATCAACGTCGAACACGTTCTCAGTTTCAGCAAGCCTCTTCTCTTTTGGCTCAAGTTTCCAAGAATCATGATCCAGAAAATTTTGCAGAAGCTTCAGGGAATCTAGATTGGGATGCAGCCATGGATGAAGAATATCGTTCCTTAATAGCGAACTATACTTGGGATCTTGTACCTCTTCCAAAAGGAAGAAAACTTGTCAGATGTAAATGGGTCTACAGAACTAAGTATGCATCAGATGGAAGTGTTGAAAGACTTAAGGCAAGGTTAGTTGCCAAAGGTTTTTCCCAAGTTGAAGGGATTGACTACAATGAAACCTTTGCTCCCGTCGCAAAAATGAACTCCATCCGCCTTGTTCTTTCCCTTACAACCTTACACAACTGGGAAGTCCATCAAATGGATGTCAAGTCTGCCTTCTTACATGGTGATTTACAGGAGGAAATTTACATGGAACAACCTCCTGGCTATGTTCAGAATAACTCTAGCCTTGTCTGCCGCCTTAAGAAATCCTTATATGGCCTTAAGCAAGCTCCTAGAGCTTGGTATGCCAAAATGGATAACTTTCTCCTTGACACTGGTTTTTCTAGATGCCATTCTGACCCCAATGTCTATACCAAGAAAGTAGGAAACCATCTCATCATACTTGTTCTATATGTTGATGACCTTATTCTTACTGGTAGTGACCCTAAGCTTATAACCCATGTGAAATCCAGTCTTAAACAAAATTTTGAAATGTCAGACTTAGGACATTTGCATTATTTTCTTGGTCTCCAAGTCCTGCAAACCAAAGAAGGAATCTTTCTTTCTCAGTCTAAGTATGCTTGTGACCTTCTTCGTCGCTTTCACATGGAAGATTGTACACCAGCCCCTTCTCCCTTCCAGTCTGGAGTCAAACATTCTGCCACTTGTACTTCACCTGAAGTCGATGCCACCTTGTATCGTCAGCTTGTTGGTAGTCTCTTATACTTGACTCATTCCCGTCCTGACCTTTCCTTTGCCGTTGGTCGTGTTGCCCGTTATATGCAGACACCTCATGAAAGTCACTGGAAAGCAGCTAAAAGAATACTTCGATATATTCGAGGTACAATTCAATTTTGGATTCATTACAGTACAGGGGGGGAACCTTTGTTGGTTGGTTTCACTGACTCAGATTGGGCCGGCGATCCTGATGATCGAAAGTCTACTGCAGGTTATGTTTTCAGTCTGGGATCTGGACCTATTACTTGGGCTTGTAAGAAACAACAAGCTCTTGCTCTTTCTTCAGCAGAGGTAGAATATCGAGCAGCAGTTAATGCTAGTCAGGAAGCTTTATGGCTTCGACAGATCCTTTCAGAGTTTGGATTCGAGCAGCAGCATCCTACTCCACTTTGGTGCGACAATCAAAGTGCCATCAAGCTTGCCAAAGATCCAGTTCTACACCAACGCAGCAAACACATTGAGCTACATATGCACTTCATCAGAAATCTTGTTCATGATCGGGTTCTTGAAGTGCTCTTTTGCCCTACAGATGATCAAGTTGCAGACATCTTCACCAAGTCTCTTACAGAAGCGAAGTTTTCTAAACGTTGATCTATGTTAGGAGTTCAGGAACTTGTCATTAAGGGGGGATAGGCTCTAATGCCTCCTTCCTTCTCCTAATAGTGTCACTTTTGTAAATCCTTCAATCCTATCCCAAGTTGTTCTTAAGGGGGGATGTTAGGATATTTATACACTTAGGAGTTAGTTAAGATCAACTTGTGTAATATATCCGTTAGGGATAATGTGTTTCTTTAGTATGCATTTGTAAATACTTAATCCGACGGTCACGATATGTTTCCGACATAGAGTGATCCGACGGCTCAACTTCTCTTAGATCAAACCTAACCTTGATCCGTGGCTTAACACCCGATTGGTCCATGATCTCTATTTAAAGAGCATGGAGGGTCATTGTTTAGTTGATCGATTATGAGAAGCTCATTTGTAACTTTCTTTCTTTGCATAATAAATTGTCCCGTAGAAGCTATTTGGCCGGGGCCGTGGAGTGTTTCCCTCAAGAGGGTTTAAACCACGTCAAAACATTGGTGTGTTGATCTGTGATCTATTTGTGTGAAGTGGTTGCTCTTGGTGTTCGGTCCTTTGGTAGTACCCTGTGTACTCGAACAAGTTAGTTTCCAAAGGATTTTCTCAAATTGAATGGATTGACTATAATGAAAGCTTTTCACCGATATCCAAAATTAATTCCATCCACCTTGTTCTAGACCTTGCCACTTCATACTAAAAGATGTTAAATTGGTCTTCTTGCATGGAGATTTGCAAGAAGAAATTTACATGGAACAAACTCCTATATATTTTCAGAATGACTCCAATGTTATTTGCCACAATAATAATCTCTCTATGGATAGATTTCTTCTTGACATTGATTTTTCTAGATGTCATTATGACCCTAATGTCTATACAAAGAAAGTAGCTAACGATCTCATAATATTTGTCATTTGAGTTGATGACTTTATTCTCACTAATAGTGACCCCAAGTGTTAACCCATGTGAAACTCAAACTTAAGAAGAAATTTGAAATGATAGATTTATGATATTTGCATTATTTTCAAGCCTCCAAGTCTTCAAATCAAGGAAGGAATTTCCCTTTCCTAGTCTAGGTATGCATGTGACCTTCTTTGTTGCTTCACATGGAAGGTTGTAAACCAACCCCATCTCTCTTCCATTCTGGATTCAAACTTGTTTCCACATGTACTACACCCAAAGTAGATACCACTTTATACTATCAATTAGTTGGTATCCTTTTGTATTTTACTTGTACATGTCCCTATATTTCCTTTATTGTTGATCTTGTTGCTTGGTATATGCAAACACCCCATGTGAGCCATTGGAAAGTAGCAAAAAGTATATTTCAGTATATTCAGGGTACAATTCAGTTTTGTATATAGTACAGTCCAAGGGGACTCCTTTATTTTTTTATTTCATTGGCTTTGATTGGGTTAGTGACCCCGATGATCAGAAGTCTATTGCAAATTATGTTCTCAATCTTGGTTTTGGACTTGTCACTTGGATTGTAAAAAGCAACAAGATCTTGCTCTTTATTCAACAAAAGCAGAGTATCAAGCCATATTTAATACAAGATAAGAATTCATGTGGATTCAATAGATCCTTTCAAAGTTTGTATTCTAGCAATAACATTTGACTACCATTTGGTGTGACAATTAGAGTTCCATCAAGCTCACCAAATATCCATTTCAACATCAATGCAACAGAGTTACACATGCACTTCATTGAAAATGTTGTTCAGTATCATTCTCTTGAAGTGTTATTTTTCCCTACAAATGATCGAGTTGCAGACATTTCACAATCTTTTTTCGGAAGAAAATTTTTCCAAACTTCAATCTATATTAGCAGTCTGTGAAGTTGTCATTAACGGAGTATAGGCTCGAATGCCTCCTTCTTTCTCGTATTGTGTCACCTTTGTAAATCCTTTAATCCTATCCAAATTGTTCTTAAGGGGGGGCGTTAATATATTTAGACACTTGGAGTTAGTTAAGATCAACTTGGTCTAATTTGACTTTAGGTAAAGTGTGTTTCTTTGGTATGTGTTTGTACGTATCTAATAAAATGATCACGATATCTAATATACATAAAGTGATCCAATTGTTCAAATTCTCCTCGATACTAATAGATATATTTATCAGTATCTTAGCATCCAATTGGTCCATGATCTCTATTTAAAAATCATGGGGGGTAATTTGTTGATGATCGATTGTGAGAAACTCATTTGTAAAATATTTTCCTTTTGCATTAATATATTGCCACAAGTGGTCGTGTTGGTTGGAGTTGTGCATTGTTTCTTTCTCTACGAGTGTTTTAACCACATAATGCATTGGTGTACTAATCTTTAATCTATTTGTGTGAGTGGTTTCCTTAAGGTGTTCAACTTGTATGGAATACCTTGTTTGTCAAACAACTTTGATCTACCTAATCCTCTAATTTTCCAATACATTTTTGTTTGTGGCATCAAGTAAGCTCCTCAATATCGGTATAAAAATGGATCGATACATTCTTAACTCTAGTGTTTTTCAATGTGATTTTGAACTAATGTCTATAACAATTGAGTAAGTGGCCATCTCTTCATAATTTTACTTCATGTTAATGACCTTATACTTGTAATGACAACAAATTTATAACCCATGTGAATCCGAGTGTTGAGAAGAAATTTGACATGATTGACTTAGGACACTTGCACTATTTTTTTGGCCTCCGAGTTTTGCAAACAAGGGAAGGAATTTCTTTTTCTGAACCTAAATATTCATGTGACCTACTTCACAACATTCACAAGGAAAATCATAAACCAACCCCATCTTACTCCAAGTATAGAGTTAAACCTTCACCTCACCCAAAGTGGATGCCACTTTGTATCAATAATTAGTTGGAATCATTTTGTATTTAAATCACACTTGCCCTAACATCTCCTTTCTTGTTGGTCTCATTGCCCGATACATGCAAGAAGTCCACAAAATCGATTGGAAAGCATTAAAAAGGATACTTTGATACACTTCGGGTACAATTCAATGGGATCTCTTATGTTGGTTGAATTTACAAATTCCAATTGGGTCGATGACCTTGAAAATCAGAAGTCTACTACAGGTTACATATTCAAACTTGGTTCTAACCTTGTCATTTGGGATTACAAGAAACCAAATTCCATCTCTCTTTCTTCAACAATAGTAAAGTATCAAGCAATAATTCATGCAATTTAACATCTATTTTTCTTTAGCAATAGCAGCCAACCACTTTATGGTGTGACAGTGAAAGTGCCATTTTGTCAAGGTGTCAATTCAACATCAATGTATCAAACACATTGAATTACACGTGCATTTCATTCTGAATCTTTTTCAGGAATGCAAAGTGTTCTATTGGTGTACATGTGCTCAAGTCTCTAACATTTCATGAAGCCCGTCACATAAAACAAGTCTGCAAATCTTTAGTGTATATTAGGAGTACATGAAGTTATCATTGAAAGGGAATAGTACCTTTCTGATTCTGAATTCCTTCTACTTTTTTCACTTTGGAAATCCTTCAATCCTATCCCAAGTTGTTCTTAAAGGGGGTTGTTAGAATATTTTAACACTAGAAGCTATGTTTAGTTCAAACTAATCTAATGTAAATTTAGGTTAAAGTTTCCTTTTAGTGAGTTTCTTTTTGTGTGCTTTTGTACTTTATTAATTTGTTGGTCACAATCATGTCCTGCACATGAGTGAGCAATCATCTCTCCTTAACATTAGCATCCATCACTTAACACTTGAATCATCCATGATCTCTATTTAAAGAGCACAAAGGGTCATTTGTGGATACTCAAACGGAGAGATGTTCGTGTAAAATATTTTTTGCATTAATCAATTACTCAAGTGACATTCATTGTTTCCCTCCTTTAGGGTTTTAACGAAGTATATTTGGGTGTCTCGATCTTTGATCTATGTGTGGAAATTTGTGTCAAGGTGTTCACGTTGCATGGATTACAATGATTTCAAACATTATCATAGTAATGTTCTTTTCATCATGAGATTCAAACCAAACAATTATCATCACATTGAGACAATTGAACTTTTTCCATGTTCCATTAAATTGCACATTCTTATTCAAAGTAATTGTTATCACATATATAGTAGTCGGGCTACCATACATTATTTTTCTAATTCCAGTACACTATTCAGCCAGTTCCCTTACATTGAGATGTTGAGATGAGCATCTATTATGGATCACTGTCAGATTTGGATAGCAGTTATATTCCCCATGCCATGACTGAGTCTCAGGACACTCAGAGAGATGACCGATGTAGCTATTATACCATTGGTACAGAACAGTCAGTAGTGCCCAGAGTTACAGTAGCAGTTTCAGAGGACAGATGATGGTTCAGATGATGAGCATTCAGGTATATGACTCAGCAGGTATATCATGGTGTTATGGTTATATTGCTTTTATATTGATTCTCATAGCATGTCTTAGCATTTAGTGTCATGATCTGGCGATCATATAGATATGTGGACCTGGTTGATCTTATTATATATATTATATTGTCCCTACTCAGACTTAGAAGTTCACTATCCATACTCATTGGTTTTACCTTCCTTAGGGAGAATAGAGGTGATCATTCTATCATACCTTGGCTTGCTAGTGTTGGCTCCATTATTCATTATCTTCATCCATCCATTACCTACCTTTTAGTTTATCACCCTGACTTACTACTTGAGTAGTGGCATGGAGGACTTTTCCCCACTGTAGCCTCTGTATTGGATGAGCTTCCCTGTTTATTGTGTCTCGGCTCTGAGTTGGTGACAAAACTTGCCTATGGTGAGTTGGATTTCCTTGTGAATTCCCCCTAGTCACTAAAGTTGTGTTGGCTAAACCTGAAACTTTTAGTGCTGCCATGAATACAAAATCTGGAAAATGAAATGTTATATCTTGTATGAAAAGCCCGTTCATGCAATGTGTTTTTAAACACACATGAATGAAAGACAAGCCAAATGAAAATGGCTATGAAATAAAATGTTATATCTTCTGTGAAATGTAAAATACCTAGGTAAACGAGTTGTTTGTGACACACCTAAAAGTGCTCAGGTAAACAAGTGCCTTAAAAACACACCTACAACAAAAAGCCTAAAATAAATGTAAATCTATGCAATGTGTTTATAAACACACATAGATCAAAGTTTATGGAAACCTCGGGCCCAAAAAGCAATGGAACTTAAATGCTATATCAAAACAATTGTTGGCCTCATTTGTATTATGGATTGTGTGCATCTGTTAAAGGTGAATAAACCCTCTTTGAAAAACTCATCCATTTGTGAGACACCGCCATTCCTTGTGTTGTTGCTCATTCAGTATATACTATGGTGTGTATTCCCTTTCCCATATCCAAAGTGTCACAATGTTAAGTTAGTCAAGTCATCATTTAACCTAGCCAGTTTATTTTAATCCTTCACCCTTCACTAGCAAATTGATCACAACTATGAAGTGAGTAGGTCTTGAAAGTCTAGTCTGAGTTATAATAATAATTAATGACACTATATATTTGGATTTAGATCGCCAATAATGATTACTTCTTGTTATAATTGCTATTTGAATGAATTGTAGAGCATGCTTTAACCTTTGACACTTTGCAGCAGCTTCTGATGATAGTATGAGTTATATTTGGTCATGTTGACTTGGTCAAACCTAGTTTGACCAAGGTCAACCACAGGACATGAGATGGTTGGACCTTGCGATGATACAGATAGACGATATATGGTCCATGTATATGTACATGATGGTCCTATGCATCGGATACAGGTTTATGATGATGATTCATGGTTTTCAACATTATTTGATCATTTACAGATTATTATTATTTCACCTGTTCCGGTATATTGGATGTATTATATAATCATGCAGAGATCCATATGGTGTATGAGTACACATCTTGGATAGATTTGGACCTTCTGATTCCAATGAGACAGTCTGTTTTCAGTTCCGGGCAGTTACAGTGATGATTGAGCCTCAGTAGGCTATCCTAGTGCAGTTTTGGTCTGTCGGAGACCCTGTTAGAGCAGAGATGGATTTTATCCGGTTGACCTAGGGCGCTGTGCATGGAGGGGGTAGTCCAGCCACTTGATTTTACCATATTACCCCCCTCCCGGATGCACTGGTGCCCTCACATTGACAGCGCAGGCACTCCAGGAGGCATTTTTGGGCAGTTACACGCTTCTCGAGGCAGTTTGGCATTGGTGGAAATGGCTACAGAGGAATTCGATTTGGGATACTAAGGCAAATTTTTGGTATGGGATGATCAGTGATGATGAGTGGGATGTCTTCCACACCTTCTCCAACAGTTTCAGCTTCATCGGGACCCACATCCATCACTTATGGCATTTTCTAATGATTTCTGAGTCCTCTTAAGGCCCACGATTTGTCCATAGAGGCACGATTTGGTACTTTGATGACTATTTTATTATTATTGTGCCATGGGGATTGACCAAGGGTGTCTAAAATTACCCCTTGGACCCACCATGAGCTTATTGTTATATTTTGTCATCATGATTTGGTGGGATCCCCTCTCCTAGGGCGATTTTGTCCACTTATTGTTATATTTTATTAGTGATCCATGTATTTTATTGTTGAGCTCATCTCAACCATTGATTAGATATTTTGATCTTTTAATCTTAGCCACTCATTCAAAAAGTGGTTAGGGTTTTGGTGCCTCTCCTTCCTATTTAAAGGAGAGAGTTTCTCATTGTAAAGGGGTCTTTGGCTCTTGGAGTCTTGATATAGAAAAATTCTCTTGTGGAAATTCTTGTGGTCTCCTTTGCATCTGGTGTTCTTAGATGGTGATTGGAAAGTCTATTGCATCCTTGCATTTGGGTATTTGTGGTAAGATCTATCTTTTTTGGAAATCTTTTGTCTTGTCTACAGGAGGGTGACTTCAACTAGGGCGATTTTGCAAGGCTTCTTCAAATCGATCTCTTTGGAATTCGCTTGTATCAGGGGGTTATCATTAGTATCATTGTGATCTATGCTATCTTTCTGTTATTTCTCTTGTGGCATTAGTCTTATCTCTTGATTGCATCAAATCTGATATTGTTGACGTTTGTTGTGCAGGAGAGAGGGCGCATTGGCTTCTTGGACTAAATCGACTTCATAGAAAACTACCTCAAAGCTTCTCAAATTGATCGGGTTTGCATAGATCATCATCATCAAGGCATCTACAAGGTTACCCAGGTAAGATCCACAGGTAAGATCCACAGGTTAGTTCTTCTTTTCTTGATTCCAATCCATTGGCACAACACCTAATTGATAAAACCCTAATATTTCAAACACTCATTTTCATATTTTCTCAAATCTACTAAGATCTAGTGGCTCCTTGGGTAAGATATTTAAAACCCACCTCTATAGTATCCACGGCATCCCGGATCTATAGTTTGGTGAGGATTGGCCTCCATTTGACCCCCTTCCCAAGGCAACTTAGCCTCTCCAAGCAAGGGCGCACTTCTTGGTTTGGGTGAGTTGACCTAGATCTAGTACATGGGTAGTTGAGATTTCACTTGATTCATAATCTACATGTCCTAAAACCTACCCCTAGACTATCACTTTTCTTATTTCTACCTTATGGGCCCTATTCCACATTTTAAGGGATTAAAACCTCATTTTTGACCACTTGGTGTGTTAAAACTCAGATCTAGTAAGATCTAACCCTTGGATTTCCTTGATATCCTAGATCCACATTATTACTTGCTTAAACTAATTGGATGTAAAGTTTGGATGCCATTGGACTTGTCTTGATCCCATTTATCCCACTTTAAACCCTCCTTGGGCAAAGTCGCACTTCTTGAAGGGACTGAGTTGGTCCACTTGTAGGACATGGGTATTTGAAATTTTGGTGGATTTGGAACAAGCATACCTTGAAACCTGTGTCTAGTAGGTCACTTTGTGAAATCTTGCCTTGGGGGTAGCATTCCTTGTTTTAAGGGATTGTGGTCCACTTAGGTCACATCATGACCTATTAGATCTAGATAGATCTATCCATCAAACCTTTAGTAACCCACTTATCTTATGTTATAGGGGTCTTGATCTACAAGTTAACTTCACTTTGACTCCATTTGTCCCAATTCCCAAGGCACTGATCTTTCTCCAAGCTCATTCGACTTTACTAGATTGTTGGATTAACTTGTGGTTTGATTCTTGTCTGGTTGCTTGAATCCCTTGACATTGTCATATCTTACAATCAAGCTTGTATTTAGTATTGGTTAGCCCCAATTCAACCTTTAAACTACCCTGTATTGAACATGGTTCCCAAGGCAGTGGATTTTCTCACAATTGACCGGTTCATTAATCTTGGATCTCATTTCAAACACTATAAGTCACTCTTACATCAACAATGAATCAAAGCTATACTCATTGAATCCCTCACTTATATTGTGACTTCATCCTTAGGTCTAGGATATACCATACACCTTACAATACTTCACTCATACTTAACTTTGATTTGGTGTTTTGGTTTGATCTCTCCTGTCGAGAGTAGATCTGGGTCTCCCCCTTTGTTGTATGGGCTAGATAACATAAAGCGAAGGTTACCTCGACTGGCGTGACAACCATCTATTGGAGTTCGAGGCGATCGTGGTTGCACCTTTTGGGTTTCCCTTCCCTATTGCCATCCATTAATGGACACATCCATAGGGGTAACTACAGTTTAGGTGATAACAATAATGTTCTTTAATATTCTTCAAATATTCAAACAAAACAAATCACCACATCAAAAGCAATGATTGGATAGATAATTATGCATAATAAGAGGAATTTTTACATGCCCCCATTCCTAAAATATCTGAGTACATCTATGTACCTTCGATTCATGCTCCATGAAAGAATAAATGGGCAACTATGCAAGAAAATGGCAGTATTGATGACCACTACTAGGAATCGACAGACACTTATTGAATTGCACACATATGGGGAAATTATTCAAGGATACAATGGTCTTAGTGATATCTATAAGTCACTAACATGACCTTGTTGAATTTTACCATGATGAGATGGAATAATATGGAAGCATTGATGACCACTATAAGACATTAACATAAACTTATTGAATTTCACAAATGTGAGGCAATTATTCAAAGCAGCAATGATGTTGGTGACATCTACAAGCCATTGACATGACCTCATTAAATTGGACCATGGTGGGACAATCCCAATATTTATCAGATACAACTAGTATTTTAGAAATTAAATAATTGTGCATTCTATTTCATTATTCAACCCTTTGTAGGGCCCATGGAAATTTTGAAAATCTATGCTTTAAAATAGTTCAGAAATTCCACCTCATTTACTTGCGTTTCCTTGGATCTATTTCATAAAACTCCACATTATGGTTGAATCTGAAATATAAACTATGATAAACTTCACTTTTGTCCAACCAAATCACTAGGAAAGCTCAAGAAAACACAGACCAAAAATATACTTGGAGAGAAGATTCACAACCCTTAGGAATAATCTCCTTCATCAATCAGATTTGAAAATTAATGTAGTGACAACAAATTTATTGCAAGAGAAAATCTGATTTATAATTTTTTAAGCATGCTAAATCACATAACATACCACCCAAGTCATCCCAATAAATCGTATTTCAGAAACAATTAAGAAGCCACTAATAAACAATGAGAATAGAAGTCTAGATTTTAGATATACAACATATGAATTTGGACAGCGTTGGTACACTTCATATTACAACATAAATTAAGATACAATATGATACCTTAACTCATCCCAAGTTGTTATGATGTGTCCTTTCAGTGCATCCAAGCAAGGGCGCTCCAATTGCTACCAAACCCTAGCTAAGGAATTCACCACCAAGAGCAAACACGAACCAACATTGCCACAACCTAGCAAGGCATCTCACTGAGATCTTGTAGCCACACCAAAGGCTACACAACAAGTGATTATCAAACCAAAATATCACCCTTGTATCTCCCAATCGCATCACACAAGCCTTCAATGAGATTCACAGTCTCCACTAGCATCAATCTCGACTCTAAGACTTCTATAGGGTTCCATGCCACAAACCCTAGGTCTGTATCACACCAATACTTCGACCATAGTTCTCCAAGTCTTCTCTAGAGTATACTCACACCAACCCTAGTGCACAAATTCTTCGATTAATCCTTTCAACTCGTGCATCACACATGCACAAGGACTACAATAAGAGTACATTAAGAAGATACAATTAATCTAGTGACTAAGTTGTGAATAAAAAGTTACTCTACTCCCTTCATGATATAGGGGACAAAGGTCGAAAACAAAAAGTGGACAAACTCCACAAGAAACCTAATCTAAGCCACTAGAGTAGGTCCACATGAAGATCTCTCTACTCAAGGTGTACAAATTTCATGTGGTTGTTGGACACCACCTCCTAAGTGATGCACTCTCCAATAAAGGCTTCAAACTCCAATGTTCCTCCACATATGTGTCCTAAAACCACGAAATCCAATAGTTTACCCTTCGATAAAGAGTCCCTCAATCCAAGCACTCAGCCACCTAGAGCATGTAATGCGGTCCTAGTGCTCCAAGTGTCAAGCACCTCAACACGAGATATCTCTACATCCTATGTCAAGGCTCCATACACCTCAACACACACACCATGTAGAAGATGTCAATTCCACATAAGATATATACCTCCGTGAGAAGTGTGCCTCCTTTAGCATGCATTCCAAGAACAAGCATCGACCTATAGTAAGCCCTCCAAATATCAATCAACCAAATAATATAGGATACAAAAAGGGGATAGGTTTTCATGTTGCACCCTACATCACTTGAAGCGCACCCCTAACATGTTGTAAACACTTTCAAAATGTTGAAATATTTAACTTTGAAGATCCTTCCTCATAGTTTTGGTGTGTGTGTTATGAGGGGGACAACAAGGCTTTTGTTCGTTATGTTTTATTTATGTAAAAAGTGACCTTATGTAAATAAAAGGAAATGTTTTGTACTTTATAAGTTTTCGGTCATATTTAAGTGATGTATTTAATAATTATCTTTTATTATTAAAAAGTGCATTTAGTGTGAACCCTATATCTAGTAAACTAATCCTAGCTATTGGATTGGTTGTTAGGAAGTTAGTTACTAGAATTAAAGTATAAAATAATGGGAAGGGGTAAAGGGAAAGACACACCACCAAAAGTGAAAGAGAAGACTGGAGAAAGAAAAGGGGTCCGCGAGACAAACTTGGCACACTTTCAAGAAGATTCAGTATCACATATCCCAAGGAAGTTTAGAAGAGACCATACAGTAGTCTGACAGAGGTCGTACAACATCATGTAACTAGCACATGTGGGCACAAATCCCAAGGCAGAGGTTGAAGCATTAATTACAGTGTGTCACTACCATACATTAGTGTCATTCTGGCACGTGTGGGCACGATTTTCAAGGTAAAACTGTGAGCAGACCATACAGCAAGTTCTGACACGTGTGGGTGGACTGTACAGCAAGCCGTACTGGTGTTCATTGGCACAAAAATTGAGGTAGAAGTTTGCTGGTGTAAAATTGTGAAATTTTGTAAGTTTTTGGGAAAGAGAAAGATTCTATGTAGAGAAATTTATGAGTCTTCTTCTTATTAAAATTTTTCTCTTTGGGTTTTTCCCTGGTCAAGGTTGACCAAAAATCATATGTGTTCAATGTGAATGTTCAGTATTATGGTGTTGAATAATTTTTGGCATAATGTTTTAAATTTTAAAGTGTGCAAGTGAATTTTAATTTAAAACCTAGTTGCTAAAAGTGTTTGACAAAATGTCTGAACCACAATCTTTATAATTTTGACATTTTTCTTCACAAAATAGCCCAAACACTAACACTCCCTTTTTGTGAATAAAATGTTTTCACCAACACCAATATTCTCCCTCTAAATCTCAATTCAAACTACCGTCTGCACATTTGAATCTGTTGTAGTCTCAAAATCAGCCATCGATCCCCCAAAATGAATTATATCCCAAACATCACTCCCCTCAATCAAGGAATCATACCACACCTCCTTTGAATAAATTAAGGCTCACTGATGGAAGAAGTCAATGCAAAATGGCTAGCATATCTCCTAGGAGGTATAATCACCCTCATTAAATATTTAGGTGCTCCTACATGTTCATGTGCACCCCAGAATCTCTAAGTAATCCATCGTGGCTTCTTACAAGCTTAAGTAATGAGTAGGGATGTACCCTTCCCTTGGCTCTCTTTACCTAAATCTATATCTAACCCTTATTTCACCTATGGATTTGATTCTAGAACAACATCCTTCTCACTCCCTTCAATCACTGAATGAGATACATGTGATATTGAGGACCACACATCCTCATCAAACGTCACGTCTCAACTTAGCATAGCATTTTGTTATACTAGAATGCAGATCTTGTAAGATTTGAAAGTATCACTATATCCAAACAATATACCCTTGTTACTTGAGGGTTCTAACTTAATCCTCTTCTCCTTGGTAACATGAATGTAAATTGAACAACCAAATACATGGAAATGTGATACCTTTGGTTCCAAACAAGTGAATTCCTTATTTGATGTCTTGTCCTTCAAGATCCTATGAGGACACCTATTCAAAATATATATTTTTGTATTACAGGCCACCACCCAAAGATACATGGCCAAATCCAAATCACAGATCATAGAATTAACAGTAATAGCCTTGTTCTTCATTTTTGCAATATCATTATGATGTGTGATTTACGGCATTGTAAACTCACTCTTCCCTCCAAAAAGATTCAAACTTCATGGAGGTGTGCTTGCATCCATTGTTTAAGTGAAGCACTTTGGTGTTCTTCCATGTCTGGTTTTCAACCATGGACTTGAACTTTGTAAACTTACTGAACATTTCATCCTTAGTCTTCATAAAATGAATCCAATTCATGCATGAGGAATCATCAATGAAAGTAATATAATGCATACTACATTTGCAAGAATGAGAGGACGTAGGTCCACACACGTTTGAATGGATCAACTTGAGCATGGATAATATTAGGGGATAACTTTAGCCCATGGGATAAATTAAGGGGGTTACAAAAATTTAGTAGGCTATTTTCTTATATGGAAAGGGTTTTCAGCCAAAATATATTCTCCCAATATTTATTAGAAAAAAAAAATCCAAAATGAATAGCCTTATGTATATTAATGAGGAAAATGAAAAAAAAAACTATTTTCACCTAAGCAAAATCTACCTCCAATCTATCTTTCATCCCCAATTTCTAGAGAAATTCCAGTGAAATAATTCCTTCGTCCCCGATTTTTAGTAATGGAGGCTACCAGGGCTTATTTTTCCCTCCATTTTCCCTGTAATTCATCCATATGGTTGCACTTACCTAGATTTTTAGTCAATTTCATGTTGATATCTTCTTTGAACCCTCAATTTCCAGTAGTGGAGGGAAAATCAGGGGTGATTTTGTCCCATATAAAGGCTGCAATGATTCATGGTTCACCCACATTGGATTACATTTGCAAGGTGAAGGTTCTGATTTATGTGATTCCACTTTTCATTCTTAGTTTTCTTAGCATTTTAATCTTCGTGCAACATCTCCATTGTTGAAAGATCGGGTCTTCAAGGGGCACACCACACATGCAATTTATCAAAGAATACATACTCACATCATGCTTTTTATCCAATAATTAATTCGGTATGCTCTTTATCATTCTTTTTATGCTTTTTATTTGCATCTACAATAGATTATTATACTCTAAATTTTCCTTTTATCGTGTTTTTTATCATGAATGCTTTTTAAGGCTTGTTGAATTCTACGAAACTCTTGATTCTTGGGGCTCATTCAATGTTGTTAGGTTTTTAATCTATCCTAGGAGTATTGGTTTCGTGAAAGCGTTATAGAGATCGGAAGATATGATTTATTTTATGCCTTGTCGTGTTTAAACCATTGACTAGCATTTATGCGTTGTTAGTGGTTGCTATTCTTGATGGAGAGACGCCACATAGTTTTTATATATTCAAATTAAATTTGACCCAATTGTTTAAAATGTGCCTTTATTTAAATCTTGTTCTGCAATTATTATTGGATATGAGACCTTCATGAGACTGTGTATGTTAATATTTTTTGTTTGTTAATATTGATATTTGGGATGTTTGTAATATAAATGAATGCACACTAATTATAATGTTGGGGCTACAATATAATGGTCATTATTTTGGCACTGTCTTCTTGTAGAATTGTCCAATTTGTTCTGGTAGATTCTTTTATTTGTATTGAGAATTTCGTGACTAGTAGATTTTTTTATTCGTGTTGTCAAGTTTGTCAATTTTATCTATAACCTAAATTTGTTGGGTTTGGTATTTGTTTTACGGTATTTTGTTTTTTGTAATGGTCATTCCGAAGTAAAATGTTTTTGGTGATTTGTTTTGATATATAATTGCTATCATCATCAAGAAATGGATATAGTTATGTATAGTGAATATATGATTTAATTGGAACATGATACTTCATTTCCATCATGATTATATATAATATATACATGGCATGTTTGACCTAAGATGTAGACATTCTACTATTTGATATCTTGTATTTTGCTTTCAATGAGGGTGCTAAAACGGTTTTACCACATTTTGTATGCTTTCAAAAATTTCAAGGACATGGATACAAACACCACCTCAGTTTATCTGAGAAAAAATAGTCTTTAACGGAGTAGTTCTAATGATATGTGTGATGATGCATTAATGTGTTTTCTATTCCTATTAGTGTATGTTCTTCTTTCTAATAACCATTGCAACTTTCTAAATAACTCTAAAAATTCTAAATCAATTGACATAATTCAGATTTTGATTATCAACAAAAGAAAGGAAAAAGTGGTATTCGTATCTATAAACAGATAATCAAGTTTTTTTTTTTCTTAGAGGGTAGCGTAAAACTGGGAGATTTGGAAAATAAGCTAATTGGGAATTCATACACTATATTAAGGTTGTGGGTATTGATAAGACTCCATGTTGTATTAATGGTTTTTGGATGCCATAATCACTCCACAATGTAAAGTGTTCGATTCTATCAGTTTGTTGGTCTATCAAGATTTGGGTCCCCACATGTCTGTTGGACCATTAAGGGATGTAATAATAAGTGGCATCCCCACTTTCCCTGAATCTAGTGTTTCACCAACACTTTCAGTTGTGAGTGACAGAATATTGTTTGTGAAATGTATAAATAAATCCCTCCTCTCCTCATTCATGCATTTGGTCATTTGAGAGTCTAGGAGTTTAGAGAGCCTGGAATTGAGCTCTAGTAAATGCTCTTCTATTGCACTACTTTAGTAATCTGCAAAATCAAACGTTGAGTCCTCAAGACGTTACAAGGTTTTATAATTCGATGAAATGTTCGCCAAGTTTTTATAATATTTTATAATTTAGTGAAATATTCACCAAGATTTTGCAAGATTTTATCATAGAATGGAAAATTAGACAAAAAATTATATATACATATTGTATTATTGATAAAATGGCCTTCAAAATTTCCTATATATCAGGGAGATTCACCCATTTATTATACATATAAATTTGGGGAGGTTCTTAAAATTATCCTTGAACTTGAGAAACCTTCTCTATCAATTCTCGCTACTTAGAAAAGTTGCCTTGACATACTTTCCAAGTGCACAACCCTTGAATAGTCCTTCCTTCTCTATCTTTAAGTCTAATACTCCCTACATCAATTTCTTTAAGAGGGGAAGTGCTCCATAATATAAGTAACCAAAGCTGATTTGTAATAGGGGGAGGTGAGGCTCAAAGAAGTTCTTTGAGCCTCACCTCTCAAACTATAATACTAAATAAACTTAGAATTATACAATCTCGCAATAGAACATACACAATGGAAGGAAGAATACGAGTGATTTGCATTATGAGGCGCAAAGCCTTTAGATAAGATTACAATAGGTCCACTTGGACTTTGTCAAAAGAAGCTCATTAATGAAGCTCTATTATTTAATAATAGCTACATAGCTAACTAGTGGAGTGCAACAATGGAGTGGTGGGACTTTCCTTGACCCATATGGGCTACCTGTTAGCCCAATTACTCTCAGTTTGAGCTGGAAAGCATCCCTGCTTTCCTCCCTATTTAAGTGTGAGAACACTAAAACCATAGCTTGAAGGACTGTTGAACTGAAACCATGTTTGCAGAGAGAATTGAGAACTAAGATGATAGGAGGTGTTGTAGTTGGCAGCAATGTGAGTACACGGAGGACTGATTTGTTGATGAATGGAGCAAGTGGGGCACGGAACCAAGCCGAACACTGCTCTGAGATATGCTAAAGTGAAGCAGGTACCTACATAGACCGAGGTGGGAGGGAAAATCTCCAAAGGAACTTGGTCCAAACATTGTTGCTGAATGAGGCGTAGCTGAAGCAAGTGGGGAGCCCCATGCAACTTGTCAATTGAGGCAGTCTAGGTGAGGATACCCATACAGCAAGAACTACAAGAAGTGTGCCTCTAATTTGTTGTGGATAGATGCATGATTGAAGTAGGCGGGGCACGAAGCCAGGCTGGACACTGCTCATTTGAGGTAGTCTGGGTGGGGTGTGAAGCCAAGCCAAACACCAAATCTACCAAAAATGTGCATATGTAGATACGGTAAAATATGATCCTCATGTATACCTTACCAATGAACGTTGTAATGGCTAGATCTATGCAAATAGTGATGTTGGAGTTGTTGGAGCTGCATTATGAATTGAGAGTACTGTGAACTGAGAGAGGCTTAAGAGAACTTGTGGTGAACTACCCAGAGCTTCTAAACTAAAATGGAAAAATGATGTTGTTGGAAGACCATAAATTTGACTGTTGTAAATGGATATTGCAAACTTAAGGGACTGAAAATATAAGGGTGAGAGAACCAAACCAGTGCTCGTGGATAAAAACCTCTATGTTGAAGCACCGTTGACTAGAACCCATGTGGAGGGGGGTGCACTTGTAAGCTAAGAGCTGAAAACAAAAATAAACTATTACTACTGATGTGACTATTGTAGTTGTGATAAGAGAGAGCGGTGGATCTCTAGGTAGGGGTGACTTAGGCAGTGTGAGCTAAATTGGTCTCTGTTGAATTCCTAAGTGAAATTGCTACTGTGTACTTGTAGAATAGAGATCAAACAAAAGGGATGTAGTTGCTTGGAATGGCATATCTGGTGGAGAGAGGGTCGATGGTGTTAGGTGAAAAAGAAAAATAAATAGAATGACTGATATCAGTGAGGAGGCGGTGATTCGAAAGAGATTTCCTAAGAAATGGATAAATTATTTGTGTGAAAGGAGATGAAAAAAAAATGTAAAAGAAAAAACAATGAGTAGATTAGAGGGTTGGTAGGAGAGGGTTACCGAAGAAAAAAAAGGATCAAGCCTAAAGGAGTGCAAGCAAAAGAATTGGGGGCAGCAATCTAAAAGGAGATGTTACAGAAATTGCCCAGGGCTGAGATAGAAAAACTTGGACCTTTGGAAGTATTTAAACATCATGGGTCTATGCAGACGCAAAATTTCCAATGGAAAATTGCAGAGTCCTTGAAATTTCGTGAAACAAGAGAGTCCTTGACACCAATGCACAAGTGGTTGCAGGGTTAGGGAAATGAAAACTAGTGGTGTTGTGGTGTACACTAGAAAGATGGTAGTGGTGGCCTGGAAATCTAGAGTTGGTGATAAAGGTGGTGGTGCAGCAGGAAAGGGGTTGTGTCAAACAATGGGAGAGATGTTGAAGGTTGGAAGTGTGTGGACAATAGCGAGGGAAAAAAACCCTAAAAAAAAGAAAACGGCAAGGATAGCGGTGGGCTAGGTCAACATGAATGGGATAGCTACTGTAGGTTGAAAAAATAAAAATAAAACAAAAAAATATGAGATCCTGAGTTGAGGCATTAGGGTTTGTGGGATTTTTTTTATTGTTTGGTTTTGATGGGTTAGGAGGATTTTAAGAGGCGGATATGCATAATAGTGTAGATAGAATTGGGTCTTGTGGAGACCAGAGATGGAAGAGGGAGATGGGACGCTAAGGATTTGTTTAACTGTGTTGAAGAGTGGGAAAGTCGAGCCATAGAGTGGTTGAGTGAAATGTTGGATGGAGGCATGGTGTACGCATGCTACTAGAGTGGAGGCCTGTAAATAGATCTGATCGGCTAGACAGACAGAGAGGATAACAAAATATGAATGTCGTGATATGGAGAGGCCTGTGCATTGAGGGAAAAGTAGGAATTGAAAAAGAGTTGATCTGAAGAGTGGATAGGAGGCTGGAATCATAGAGATTGGAGGGACGAAAATATTGCTAGTAAAAGAAAACACAACTCGTAATAAAAAAATGGCATAAGGTAGGAGCGTACTTGAGATCAAGTAGAGTAGACAAAATGAAGTAGACCAGTCGAAACAGAGTAAGTAGTTGAAATGGAGTGGAGTAGTGAAAAAAATTCAAAAATGTGGGATAGGTGGGTGGAAGAAGGTAAAAAAAATTAGATCAGGTGTTAGGAGAAAACTGCTCTAATGTGGGATAGGTGGGTGGAAGAAGGTAAAAAAAAATAGATCAGGTGTTAGGAGAAAAATGCTCTAATACCATTTGATCTGTAATGGGAGGAGGTGAGGCTCAAAGAATTTATTTCAGCCTCACCTCTCAAACTAGGATACTAAATAAACTCAAAATTAGGCAATATCACAATAGAGCATACAAGATGGAAGGAAGAATATGAGTGATTCACATTATGAGGCTCAAATCCTTTATATAAGATTACAATAGGTCCACTTGGACTTTGTCAAAAGGAAATCATTAATGAAGCTCTATTATTTAATGATAGATACTTAGATAACTATTGGAGTGCAATAATGGAGAGGTGGGACTTTCCTTGACCCACATGGGCTACCTGTTATCCCAAAAGCGTTATGCGCAAAAGCACCATGCTTGACTAGATCCATCTACAATCTATAAAAATCTTCGACTCAAACCCCTTTGACCACAACATGGGTTCAATCCCTAATGATGTCCTTTTGAGCATCAAACTTGACCAAACAATGTACGTCTATCATACAAGAAATTGAAAGGAGATTCTTCTTCAAGTCATACTCAAATAAAACACCATTCAACTGAAGAACATCACTTGATGGATCTAGAAGGAAATGGAGAGGAATCCTTTCATGGGATAAGTGAAATCATCACCCTACTCCACACTCATTCTTGTCACTTACTCTTGAAACTTGTTGAAGAGTTTCATGTGATAAGTCATATGTCTCGATGCCCCATTCTCCACATACCACCTTATAGTTGACACAATGTTGGTAGATGAAAAAGAAACTATGGAGCAGATGGTCTCAAGCATGGATTCTAATTCATCCACTCTAGTGACAATATTTGCACTCCTTTTCAAAGGTTGTCTCTATTTCTTTGCATTAACTTTTTCTTGTGTAGACATTCATTGGCATAATGTCCCTTCTAGTAACACCAAAAACACTCCACATGACTCAAATCCTTCTTACCTTGCCTTGATTCTTCCCTCTTACCCTTCATGCATCATTTCTCACTTCCCTCCCCATCCTCTTGATGAGGGATAGGGTTTCTACTTCAGTTTAGTATTTGTCTTGCTAAACTAGATTCTAACCTTGTATCTTCTTGCACTAAGTTGTCCCAGAGCTTCTTAGAATATGGTAGCTTCTAACAAGCATAAATTCCTTGGAAAGGGCTTTCCAAAATGGAGTAAACCCATTCAAATCAATACACATAACTCCTCATCCTCCACTTTTTTCCCTATGGAACTCATTTCTAAACTTTGTGACCCTTTATGGTTAGCTAGTCTTTGAATCTATCACTCATGGGGATGGTCGAAAGCTTTTTTTTTAAGGAACCTTCCTAGATATGTTCACACTCTATTATAATGCAATAAGGAATCATATATCTCTTTATCAACCTTCTTCTTTGCGAATTGGGTGATCAAATGATCCTTCACTAAATCAAGAATGGGTCTCTTTTCCTTGGCCCCCTTTGCATTATGTGCAGCGAATTGTTTCATATTGGTAGGTGCATTGATCTCTTTCTCAGTATGATCCTAAATCAACCTCTTCCAATAATGGTTGTAGCATGTACTTCCAAGGTGTGAAATTGGAAGCACCTTCCCACCTATCACATTGTTTAAGACCAAGAGTGGTCATTCTTGTAGATATGAAGCACACCTCAAGACAAAATCAGTGACAAATCTAGGTTACCCTTCCAGGGTTCAAGCAATTATCCCAAGCGTAGTAGGGTCTAACATGATGTAGATCTACCCTCTAATATCTACCAACGAGGATCATACTCAGTGTATAACAGAAAATATACTTAAATTCACATAAAAACCATCAAACTCATGCTTAAAAGCATACAGAACTGTGTAATAATGCACAGTACAGAGTTATTATGTGCGCAGAGCTATTTTTTTAGCCATCCACTACCAAATTTGGATTACCCCGACAGTTTAACAAAACCCACTACCAATTGGAAATACTTACACAAGCGCTAGCACTTGATCACATATGATTCGATCTTTACCACATGATTAACTCTCCAAAAACATAGCGACCATTCAATTTCTGGTTAGTCTGCGCATTGATCTTGATTACTATTCGATCAATCCTCTCTCTTTTCCTATGCTCTACCTACAATTTATGTAAGTAAATAATGCATCTCTGATATCAATTTACAAGATGAACAATGTACAAATAAACTTAATCATAAATTCAAAATGATAATTGCATTGTTCACTTTATTCATTCGAATTATCCACCCAGAGCTTGAAACAAAAACCACGGATCGATTACACATAGTATTGGTGCCACATTCCAATCTCTATCTGCTCGAGGAACAAACTGGTTCCGAGCCCTCCTCTCTCAATCTCTTCTCGGGCTTCTGAGTTATTCGAGTTGTCTCAAACTTTATGAGCTACCAAGCTGATTTGACAATCCATTCTGGTTGGGCTCAATACCTAAACTAAATTAGTTACAGATCCATAAAGATAGGATTGAGAAACTAAACAAAGCTTGACTCAAACTCTGACTCAATTGCTTCTTCCTAAATCTATTGCTGAGAAAGCTCAACTACTCTCTAACTAACTTTATCTCCATCTATTACAACGAAGGATTGAGCCTTCTTTATTAAATTTAACTTCTAATTTAACTTAAAGCAAAAAATTACAAATGAGACCTAAGTCTTTTTAGAAAGTTCTACTTGACTTATCAAAGTCACGTGTGTCTTCATCATCAAGATCATGCTCCTGCATCAGACTCCCCACCTTGAAATTGTTCATGGGCTCTTGTCCATGAGTCATTTCTCTGTTGTTTTTCTATAACAATTCAACAGATATCCAAGGCCTTTTTCTGAGCAGCTTCCTCTTCTTGAACAGTCCTTCCAGCCAAGCTTTTCAGTCTGCAACAAGTTCACTCCTTGACTCGATTTCCCTATCAGCTGGTTTGTATATTCTAACTTCACAAAACAGTTATGTTCGTCATTCTTTCTCAAGTGACCTGCAAACAACACATCAGAAGATCCACTTTCTTCTACATATGAATAGATCATATTTCCTGTTACAAAAGAAAACATAAAACATAAAGTCATCAAAATCATTGATAACCAAGAACTCTGGTCATACTCCTCCTTGATTGCTTCTGTTCCAATACCCTCTGTCACATCATCTCCTTTGGAAATTTATTCAAGCATATCTTCTTCACATTCCTTCATGACTTCATACTGTTGTACTTCCTCCATCATTACATAACTTGCATTTGATAAACCATGATGATCCTTCCCCTCCATCAACCAATCATTGCACACTTTATTAGTCATCATAATCTCAAATTCATTCAAGAAACTTGCCTGAGAAATTACATTTACCTATGTTTCTGCCATTCTTGAATACTTCAAGAACTCCTTGTCATTCAACATCAACAACTGATTTCTGTCACTAGCTTCTTCCTTCTGACATTTTAATGGATGAAAACTGTGCCTTGTTCCATTCACTTCAAAAGAATAAACATTTATTTTCCCCTCATGCACTGCATTTCTATCATATTGCCAAGGCCTACCTAATAAAATATGACAAGCATCCATACGAATTATGTCACACTTTACCTTATCCTGATAATTCCCAATCTGGAATTCTACTTGGCACTGCTCCTCAACTAGCACTTGATGACCCTTTTGCAGCCATGAAACTTTATAAGGGTTTGGATGTACTGTCCTCTTCAATTCCAGTTTATCTACCATCTCTGTAAATTGGCAGTACTTCCATTATCTATTATCAACTTACAGCACTTACCTTTGGCCTTACAAGCTGTCTTGAATAAGCTCCTCCTTTGGACTGATCCACTGACTTCCTCGGACTCTACCTTCCTCGGTATCAAGGCCTCTCCTTCTTCTGGGAAATTCTCAGCCACTTCCACTGCTTTTGGAGATTCAGTTTCAGCTTGTACCACTTGTGCTCCTCTTTGTTTCATCACATTTTCGGGACAATCCCAAGACATATGACCAATTTGACCACATGTGTAACATCTTACCTGTCCACCTCTACCTCTGCCTCTTCCTCTTGAAGCAAGTCTCCCTCCTCGGTTATCATTGGATCTATCAGGATGTACTTACTGATTTGAACTGCTAGCTTCTCCCTTCTGCTACTGTTCTTTTCCTCCATAGCCTCTTACCTTTGTTTTTTTACTCTGCTTCCTCAGGATCAACTTCTCTTCAGCCTTCAAAGCAACCTGATATGCTTCTTCAACAGACCTCAATGACATTAGACTCAACTCGTACTGAATATCAAACCTCAAGCCATTTATGTACCTAGAAACTCTCTCAGGTGTATCTTCTATGTGACCTGATCTAATATTCACCTTATAGAACTCCTCAGTAAATTCCCCAACACTCATCATCTTTTGTTTAAGATTATGCATTCTCCTAAACAATATTAACTGGTAATCTTTAGGAAGGAATTTACCTCTTAGCTTAGCTGTCATTCTGCTCCAACTGTTGATCTTGGCTTTGTGCTTCAAGACCCTTTCTTCCTGCACTCCATCCCACCATAGAGATGCATGCCCTCTCAACTTCGTGACAGCAAACCCCACTTGCTTGTCCTCCTTCATCTCAGCATAGTCAAAGTGCTTGTTTAAGGCATTGATCCAGTCAATCAGCTCCTCTCGATCCAAACTTCCATTGTAAATGGGTACCTCAGCCTTTGAACTTGAACCTGCACCAAAGATTGACTTCAGCAATCTTACCTCTGGGGTTTCTGCAACTGTCTCCTCTTCATCCTCTTCTGGTAATTCCTCATCACTAGTATCCCCTGTGTGGTCACGATGTCTAGAAGCTTCTAAGGCTTCAAGCCTTGCTCTCAGAGTCCTTACCTCCTCTATTAACTCCACATTAGCAATAAGTACACCTCTCCTACCACGACCTCTTCCAACCCTGACATCCATTTCCGGGCAACCAATTTCAGAAACAAACCCGCTCTGATACAAAAAATGATGCAGATCTACCAACGAGGATCATACTCAGTGTATAACAGAAAATATACTCAAATTCACATAAAAACCATCAAACTCATGCTTACAAGCATACAGAACTGTGTAATAATGCATAGTACAGAGTTATTATGTGCGCGGAGCTATTTGTTTTAGCCATCCACTACCAAATTTGGCTTACCCCGACAGTTTAACAAAACCCACTACCAATTTGCAATACTTACACAAGCGCTAGCACTTGATCACATATGATTCGATCTTTACCACACGATTAACTCTCCAAAAACACAGCGACCATTCAATTTATGGTTAGTCTGCGCATGAGTTATTCAATAGAACTTTCAAACGCATTAAAACACCCCTTGATCTTGAGTACTATTCGATCAATCCTCTCTCTCTGCCTACGCTCTGCCTACAATTTCTGTAAGTAAATAATGCAGCTCTGCTATCAATTTACAAGATGAACAATGTACAGATAAACTTAATCATAAATTCAACATGATAATTGCATTGTTCACTTTATTCATTCGAATTAGCCACTCAGAGCTTGAAACAAAAACCACGGATCGATTACACAGAGTATTGGTGCCACATTCCAATCTCTATTTGCTCGAGGAACAAACTGGTTCCGAGCCCTCCTCTCTCAATCTCTTCTCGGGCTTCTCAGCTATTCGAGCTGTCTCAAACTTTATGAGCTACCAAGTTGATTTTACAATGCATTTTGTTTGGACTTAATACCTAAACTAAATCAGTTACAGATCCATAATGTTAGGATCAAGAACCTAAACAAAGCCTACCTCAAACTCTTACTCAGTTGCTTCTTCCTAAATCTATTTTTGAGAAAGCTCAACTCCTCTCTAACTAACTTTATCTCCATATATTACAACGAAGGGTTGAGACTTCTTTATTAAATTTAACTTGAAGCTTAAAATTACAAATGAGACCTAAGTCTTTTTAGAAAGTTCTACTTGACTTATCAAAGTCACTTGTGTCTTCATCATCAAGCTCATGCTTCTGCATCATAACACCCAACCTATCACAGGTCAAGCACCACAACAATGAACAGTACCACTGAAATATTTAAATCCTACTTCACCAAGAGAGCAATCTCATCAGTGGAATCAATTCTGATACCATGTGAAAAATTCAAAAATATGCACTTTAAAACACTTCAAAAATTCCAACCAAAAAATATTTTTCCTTTGGTTTGATATTTCATTAATTTAACACTAATGCATTAACCAAGTATATTGATTTTGATTTATGCAAGTATTTCTACCGTGAATTCAATCATACCATGCTAGTAAATCCATGTATAGAAGCATTTCCATTAACAATGATTTAACAAACACGTTATAGAAAATATATTCCATGGCATTCAAACACATTGGGAACTTATCTTTATAAATGTCCTCCAACGAAACTGCAAGTGAAGGAAGTTCCTCCCAGTCATAGGCACCTGTCAAGCCATCACTTTCTTTGACAGGTTTTACCCCTGATCTAGGACTATCAGTCCACAAGGGGTGAATTTCAACTTCTTCCTATTCATTTACAGCCACACTCCTCATAGAGCGCTCCTCACCCAAGGACACCTACCCTCTACCCAAGTGGTGCAGGTAACCCCATCCACAACTGACTACAACCCCTCACTCATTCCCCATCATCCTACACAGCACTAGGGAAGGTACCCCCTTCTCTGCACTACAATCCCTCGGGTTGTCCCCTTCCCCTTCCGGTGCTATAGTACAGATAGGCCAGGAAGTCTCTGTGACAAGGCTCCAGGGATGTCATGTTGCAGGCCAGGTTCCCTAATCCCAAGCACTAGTTTATCAAGGTATCTAAGCATCATTGATAAGGGTGGGCTCAAGTGTTAGATTATGGAAAATTGATCTTCCTTTGGTTTATCAACTAGAACTACCATAGCATGGATGCTCTTCCTCTATGGATGCTAGAATGAATTACTCCTCGATGAAGTGAGTTTCTAACATTATATATGCTTGGTTTTGTCTTGACACATGGCTTCCCCAGAAGCGACCACTTTTCCTTCTTAATACTCAATTAAGATAACTAACCCATGGTTAATTAAAGTGACCCTCATAACTATGGTTAAGGGAGCTTGGGTTAAAAATGCTAATGAATACTAGGGGCATAAGATAATGTTCATTATTAACTAGGGTCATCACCCCTTAACCCCCTCTCATTCCCCCCACTTGTGGAATCATAGCCCCCCTTCTCTTCTTCATCTTTCTTCACTTGCAGTTGTTAGGGATTTTTATATTACACATTAAACATATATATGTTTACAATATATTTGGTCATTATAAACTATTCATGTCTAGCTTCTAGCCTTTACATAATTACATTGTATTTACATCTTGGGGTCAAAAACAAGGTGTTACATCGAGTGTTCAGCTAAACATTTCAATTATTGCATCACACATGCACAAGAACTACAAGACAAGTATATTAAAAAGATACAAATGATCTAGTGACTATGTTGTGAATGCAAAGTCACTCTCCTCCTTTTATAAGAAGAGTGATATAGGCTAACAATAGAAAATGGACTAAGTCCATAAGCAACCTAATCTAAGCCACTAGAGTAGGTTCACATGAGAAGCACTCTACTCAAGCTATACACATATCATATGGTGGTTGGTCAACATATCTCAAGTCGTGTGTTGTCCAAGTTAAGGCTCCTCATGTTAAGTGCTCCACATCACTAGGATGTATACTCTTTTAGCAAGACTCCAAGCTCCAACACTCCACATGTTTGTCCCGAGTTCCCAACAAACTCTAAGTATTGCACCTTCCATGCAAGATTCCCTCGAGCTAAGTGCTCAACCTCTTAAGAGTGTGTCACATGGTCCCAATGCTCTTAAGGCCAAGTTCTCTTCCTCATAGTGCCTAGCACTTCACAATATAGCTCCACATCCTATGCCAAGGCCCCATCCTCAACAAACACACTATTTAGGAAATGACAATGCCACATAAGGTAACTACATCCATAATCCTCTAACAAATATCTTGAGGACAAACATTCTCTTATAGTAAATTCTTCAAATATAAATCAACCAAACAATCCAAAATATAATAAAATGCTAAAATTTCACCATTCCACATCACATGAAATGTACCCTTTTAATAGTGTAAACACTTTCAAAACAACCCAAAAACTAACCAGACCCACTACCATAAAAAGACATTTCTTATCAAACCAAATCCTATAAAATTTTAGATCTCCCTTTATCCCTTAGAGTGTTTGATCCCATGAAGAGCAAACTTAACATAAAACACAAAGGACGCGAATTTACTTTTGTGATCTCAATGATGAAATATTTAATTCATTTCTTAAGAAATTTTAAAATATTGTCGATAAAGGCATTTTTTAAACCAATCCTATAAAATTTTGTAAATGGTAAAGGGCTCCCGTGATCCCATAGAAGAGCAAACTTGACATAAAACACAAAGACCGTTAATTTACTTTTGTGATCTCATTGATGAAATATTTATGTACAATTCATTTCTTGAGAAATTTTGAAATATTGTTGATACTTATTGCGGGAGGCATTATTTTAAGTCTATATCGTTTAATGCCACAAGGATAAGACTTTCTTTTTAAATGACTTTAGCTTGAGACAATGTCTCAAATTGATCGTTGCTTTCAATAGTTACCTTTGTTGCTCTAACTTCAGTTTAGATGGAAGCTTGGATCAACTATTATGAAAATTGAAAAAACAAAATGTATATATATAACAACCAAGGAAATAGCAAAATAATGGATTGAAAGGCTCATTAGTTGAATTTGATCATTTTCTTTTTTTTTCTAGTTTATTTCATTTTTTTCATCCATTTTATTTCATTTTTTTAAATAAGTAAATATATTGATATTGAGAAACACAATTGTGTTAATTATCAAGTTAAAAATCATCTCTAATGATCAAATCAATCAAGGAGAGAACACAATGGGAAAGAATGTGTGGGAAGTGAATGGAGAGCAAGGTATGGCATGTAAGGAGAGAAGGGAAAGCAAGGCACACTCGAGTTGCCTTACAAGGACAAGCAAAGCATTGGAGGGAATACAATGACACATTTGAAGGGATGAACAAGTGTGATTGCATGTGCTAGGGGACGCAATACAAATGGCCATACAACTTATGTAAAGTAGAGAGGTATGGATGGACACCAAATGGACTTTTAGGGGACAATGAACTGATTTTTTTTTAACTAAGGACATCCATAGGATCTTTTTGTGGGATTGGATGATGTTTATCAAAGGATAAGCAAGTCATGGAATTGTTCCCCTTCAAATCACATCGCCCTCAATTACTCAGATAGCGATGGTTTTATGGGAGTTGTAGCTAGATTGCTAAATGCCCAATTTATGCAAGCTATCGTTTTTTGTCTAAATAAATCCAAAAAGGATTGGTCATCCCTTCCTTTAATGGGGAATGTATTCATCATGGAGGAGTTTGTGTTGGGGTTAAGCTTGGTCATGGAGACATTGATGAATTCAAATCCAACGGAACATGTTATGTGTATTGAAGGAGACACCCTTGCCCAGGAAGACTCAAGGGTTATTTTGCAACCTATTGATCCTTCTCTAGCAATTGGGAGTATGGATTTGGCATTGAAAGAGGAGATGAACCTTGTTCCATCAAATATTGTGGAAACTAGTACAGAGCAAGAGGATGAGGGGCCTAAGATTCCTTTGCAACGATTAGTGAACAATGTTAACACATTAGATATTTGGAAAATAGAGGAGTTATGTTATTAATTTTGTGCATAATGTTACATGAAGAGGCATTTAATCATTGGTGCCCTATGAATTGGGAAGCAAAGGAGATCAACTTGAACTCTTATTGGGGCTTGGGGTCGAAATATGTTTTCCTATTGTTCAATTATGATGCCACAACTTGTCAGATGTATTGTGGTACATGTAACATTGTTGGATTTGTTCATGCAATATACAACCTTGGAGGGTGGATTTCAACCCAAACGATCATGGCTAGGCACACAACTTGTTTTGCTTGGAATTTATGGCCTTACCCATAGAGATGCATCCCTTTGTTGGTTTGTTTCCAACATGTTTGGCAAAGTACCCATTCTAGAGGGTCCATGCAATTCCTTTTGTGCGAGTTTGTGGGTTCGCATTGAGGTGGACTTGAAGCAAAAAAAATTGTCACTGACAAAGTTAAGCAACAAAAGATAGAGTACCTTACTCTATCATATGTACACTTTGCATGTCATGCATAAGACCACCTTATCATAGATCACCTTATACAAAAACCCAAGTTGGGTAAGCCCACAAGTGAGGGAGGTGCTATTCAGCCCTCTATTTATCAAGGTACGTGCAAAGGTGGTACTTTGGTGGCTTCAAAGCATGGCATTGGTGGGCCTTCGGTGGTTGTTCTTATGATCGTAAGAGAATAGGTTCGATGAAGGTCCCTAGTGGTTGAAGGTGCAACAAGTGATTCAAAACAACGATTCTTCTTTGGTGGTTGGAAAATGCTAGAACCCTAGCCCTATGATCGATGGTAAGTCCGCTTGCAATGGGTTGGGCAGCATGGAGATTGAGCCAAAATGGCAAGTGAAGATTAACAAGTGGAAGGAGGTTTTCTCCCCCGCATGTGTAGATAAGACAAGAAAGCTCGAGTACCAACCTGCAAGTGAAATCCTACAAGGATGTGATAGTACACTCACAATATCAATGTACCTCTACTTGAGATGGACACACAAGTTGTACGTGGTATTTTACAGAGGTTCATATTTTATGTGATTTTCATGCAGGAGGTCAATTCAGTTGATTTTGATCTTTGAAATTAGATCAACTATTTTTGGAAAGGTCCCTTCTAGCCTATGAATCATTGTCAAGGGATGTGGGTGTGTTGTACTTGTCCTAAGTGCCTATCTATAAAGTTTTGTGGTGGCACATGGTTCAAATCCTTAGGAGTGTTTTGTTTAGGTGACGTTGATGGTCTAGGATCGCTTGATAGGCCTTTGAGTCGTATATGCTCCTAACCTCAATATAAAGTGTGGTTGTCTCTAAGATTGGATGGCTTCTTCACTCTTAGTTGTAAATGGATTTTAAGGGGCGATTTTAACATGGTGGCATGGGAGGGTGGTCATGGAAGCAATACATGTACTATGATCAATGGTGTCCAGACGTTGGTTTGGGTTGATCATTAGGCATTTGCATTTTACTCTAACAATAAATGCCTTAAATTACTTGGAGGCTACTTGTATTCAACAACAAGTACGAGGCATCCTACTCCCTTATGGGTCGGAGATGGTTAATAACCAGAATAGATCCATCTTAAACCCGTATCTATCAAGCACCGAGAGGGATCCAATTTCTTGAGGTGTATTTCTTTTTTTAAATTTAATCTCTCTTGATTGATAGATCCGGGTTTAAGTTTTAAGTTTTTATTTTATAAATGAACATCTATTTTTTAATTACTTTTCATAATATTTTATTTTATGAGCCGACATGGATTTTTTTTAAATACTTTCCATAATTTTACTTTTTTTATATTTTAATTAATGGCCGACAATAAATTTTACTTTTTTACTTTTCATTAAATACTTTCCATTACATTTTACGTTTTTTTACATTTAAATTAATGGTCGACAATAATAAAGACAAACGTTACATGTAATTGTTACTTACTTTAATTGTTACTTCAATATTACAAACTTTACATCACGTTACAAGATCTCTCCCATAATATTCACTATTCACTATCACTATCACTATTACTAATGTTACTAGGCCGACATGTTACAAACGTTACTAATGTTACATCACGTTACAAGATCTCTCCCATAATGTTCACTATCACTATTATTTTTTTCCGACATGTTACTAACGTTACATCACATTACAAGATCTCTCCCATACTAGGTTGTAGAGCGCCTCTCGGCGCAACCATTTTGTTGATGAATCCCTTCATTTTGTGAATATTGAGTTGAGTTTGGTTGATGGTGCCCATGCTTGTCTAGATCTCTTATGTTTAGCATCCAATGTTGTTGTTAGTGATCTTAACACTAAATTTTGGTTGGTCAAGTTGGATTACTCAGAGCATGGACCTATGTTTTCCTAGGGTAATGTGAGGTATATGGGTGTTACCTTTGGAGTAGGGCTCTCACCAATGGCTATGCGAGATTGGTGTCTACGGTGCTTCATGTTTGGTTTCATAAGGACCCCCTTCGTTAAAACGTGGATAGCGATTGGACGAAGTCTCCAAACTTCACACATATATTGTGTTTCTCATTGGTTGCTTTGGAGGGTGTAGCTTCAATGTTTGGAAAATATCATGATCTCATATGTGGTCCAAGTACACTAGGGAGAGGGGGCTTCCAATGGTTCCTTACACTCGGTATAATATGCCCAAGGATGGGGGGTGGCTCAAGTTAAATGATGCGCTACCATTAAGGTACCATTCTAGCGGCCAAGTGGATGGTCTAATGCTTAAAGGGGTCTTCACCTTGGAAAGTTCTATTGTGACATTGGAGAATGACTTCACAACATGTAGGCAAGGTTTGGGTGACTTTTCACTTATGTTTTATTATTCCCTCCCCTCTTTGTTTCAAGGCTTGGACTCTATATTCAACGGCATTTGGTAGCATGGAAATCAATTGGGGGTTGGTAAGCGAAATATGGAGGGCAACAAGGAAAGATAGAATTTGGAATGACATTTTATTTAGATTTGGAGGTTGCAAGGGACTTATAGAGCAAAGTTGCCTCCTTTCCAAGCTCATCAACAAGTAAGAAAGACATCTTCTTTTGAGAGAATTTATGGGATTCATTTGCTCATGGTCAAAAAAAATGTATCGTGGCTTCTGAGCGTGTTTTGCCTCACCTTGACAAGTAATCAATCATGCAGTTGGTAGGGGTAATTTGTCGAGTAGACATGTTCAAAATGAACACTATAATGTCAATTTCAATTTTGAGGGGTTGGGGGTGGAACCATTGCAGTGACATGAATCACAAAGGTTCTAAATGTGAGATGGATGTATATGGATTCAAAGGTTAGGTAGGTGCACATATGACAATCTCTGGTCTCTTTGACTTTCATATACGCTCAGGGTATGTGCATGGCTTGTGTGGGCTCTATAATGGTCTTTGTTATGTTTACCACCATGCCAAGATAGTGAAGCACATTTTTAGCAATGACCATTTGCTAAAGATTGTAGGAAGCTCTTCTGCTAAGGGTTGTAGGAATGGTGTGTGTATAATGGAATGATCAAGCTCTTCTGCTCTACCTCTAGAATGGAGGTAAGTCTCCATAAATCGGCCATACTTCATTATGCAGTGCCAAAAGTGTTTCTACAACAAGTCTAACTTTTTTCCTTACCAGATGGACACTTTAGATAAAGGGTTCAAATACCTGGGCTATCATTTAAACCCTAATTGTCATTATACGAAGGATTGGATTTGGCTGCAAGGAAAGTGGAAAAGAAAGTCAATTGTTGGCGCTATAAATGGATGTCCTTGGGCGAGAGGCTAGTGTTGGTCAAGTCAATCCTTTAAAGCATGCTTGTATACTGGATGTCCCTAGCTCGAATTCCTCCATCGATCTTAAATAATATCATAAAAATCATGATGAACTTCTTGTGGTCCGGGATTGGAGATAAGGGGAAGTTCCATTCGGCATAGTGGGAGAAAGTTTGCATGCTCAAAGCCTTGGGGGGTGGGGCATCAAAAATTTGGTCTAGTATAGTGAGGCTCTCAGTCTTAAAAGCCTTTAGAGAGGCTTGTTTGATGTTGGACTATGGGGCTCTGTGCTCAGGGATAAATATCTAGGGCACCTCTCGGTGGAGGAATGGGCTCAGAAGGACAACAAGTTTGTGTCGCAAGCTTCCAATATTTGGCAGGGATTTACTAAATCCTTTCATTAGCTTGGTAATTGGATTTCTTGGAAGATTGGCACCGGTGAGAATATTATTCTAGGGGTGGACCCTTTTGTGGGTGGAGAATCCTTTTATGAGCTATTAGATGCTATGGTTTCTCATTCAGCCTCGATGGGCATAAACAGGGTGGTGCACATCAGAAACACTTCAACAGTTTCTCAGAACCCCTCTTATTGGCTCATAGCTTCACAATTGGGATTGCAAAGAGAATTAACACGTGAATGGACCAAATACATTGTAGGTCTGAAACATTTAAGTATCACTCTTGGGGAGATGGCGGATTGTCTTGTCTGGTCATGGGATCATCAAGGTGGCAAGATCACTACAAAATCTACATATGAAGCCATTATATCATCTAATGTTGCTGATACTCCAAACTGGTGGTACAAGATTTGGTTCTGGAATCTACCATTGAAGATTAGATGCTTCTCCTGACTGTGTTTAGAGAATCAGGTTTTGACTTGGGATAATTTGCTCAAAAGGGGGTTCATCAGCCTAAGCTTATGTATTTTGTGTAGGAGGGCTAAGGAGAATTTGCTACACCTTTTTGTAGATTGCATCTTTGTCAGAATGTTTGGTATGAAGTGTTGGATCAGATCAAGGCCTGCTATGATTGGAATAAACTATCTTTGGGAGAAAACATCTTACATTGGAAAAATCGAATCCCTGCACTCAAATCGTTGCCTCTCTTTGTGACTTGGGGGATTTGGAAAGTTCGAAATTCTCTGATATTTGAAGATGAAATCCAGGTCACTGCGTTGGTTGTTTACAAAAGCCTGAGTTGTTTTCAGGAGTTCTTAGGTCCCTGTGCAATTAAAAGACACCAAAACATTCAGGAACCTGCCATTGATAAGGCTATATGTTGGGGATATTTCGACGGTGTTTCTAGATTGGACCGATGCGATGGCAGGATGGCTATATATTTAGCAGAAAACTATTGTTTCCTTTTAAAGTTAGGCTAGGGTAATGGTACTAATCAAGGGGCAGAGTTACTTGCCTTGTGGGGATTAATAAAGTTTGCCATTACCAAAAAACATCTATCACTTACAAATTTTTTGTGACTCTAGAGTCACTATGGATTGGGCCAAAGGATTTTCCTCTTTTTAGGTGCCATTGCTGGAACATTCGTGTACAAAAACCAAGGAATTGTTGGATCAACTCAACAGTTTCTCCATTGATCACATTTATAGAGTTGAATTCATTGGCAAAAAACTTATCTAAGGAGTCCTTGGAGTTACCTAAGGGTTGCTTATTATTTAATAGTATCGGGATTTTTATTTATATGCATTACCGTTTCTTACCAATTTTATTAATTTTTGCATCAATACTAACATTTTTGTTTGATAGTTGTTTATTGTAAGCAGCAGTTGTTTTTATAGTTTATAGCATAAAAGGATCTGATCAGATTATGCATGTGTTATTTTTAGCATTCTCGATACTTGTTTTAGATATCCTTTTTGGATGACAATGAATGTCTGGTAGACAATTGTAACTTCGATTCTACTTTGAATATCAAGTCACTAGTTTTTTTTTGGTTGGGAAAAAAGGGTTTTAGGAAGCACAACCACAACCAATATTCTCCTACGGGATAAGATTCACTGGCATGCAATGTTGGTTGGTGATTGTAGCTATCTAGTTTGTTGTTTTTTCATTGGGATCTTATAGTGTGGAGTTTGTCTTTTTTACACTTTGAAATCTTGGGTGTAATTTTCTTTTGAGCAATGTAGTTTTTTGTTCATTTTTTGTACCATTTACACAACTTCCATTTTATATACCCTTCCACTTTGATTCAAAAAATGATAAATGAATTTATAAAATTTAATATTTCATTAAATATCTTGCTTGCCTATCACATTTGATAACTTAGTCCAAAAATACACTTGAAAAAACTATCAACTCCATGAGTTTCAAACTTCCCATCGCAAAATGGAAGTAACATAACCAACCATATTTCAAAAACAGAAAAATATGTTCCTATAGTTTGTGTTGGATTATTTGGAAAAGCAATACTGTTGTATTTCTAAAATAGAAAAAGCAATATAGCAATAATAGTGCATTTATGAACCAATGAGAAATTAGTGTGAAGGAGCATAAACACTTTATTGTAATAAATTACATAGCTACACCGAGATTACTACATCCCATCTTCATATCCATTGCTGTGCATATTTAGAGATTCAAAGAAAGTTTGGAATAAGAACCGAGATTACTACATCCCATCTTCATATCCATTGCTGTGCATATTTAGAGATTCAAAGAAAGTTTGGAATAAGCTTTTATATTTTATAATGGTTGAAGTGTTTTAACAACGTAACAATATTTAAATGTGTTAATTTTTAAATGAAAATTCACTTTTAATAATAAAAAAGTAATAAAGATACGTTTTAAAAATTGACATAGGGAAAAAATATCTTCCTTTCATCACAATTTGAAAGCTTTATTAAAAAACACTTAAAAGTAACTTCCAAGTACATAAATTTCAAACTAAATAGATTTCATGCTTTGGTTCAATGGTGTTTTGGTTCAATTGTGTCAAGGGATCTATGACTTAACCATGGCCCCGAATACGGATGATGCCCTTTGCAATTGACCAATCAGATCAAACATAACATCACCATGTTTTCCTCTTTCCACATTGCAAGATGGAAAAACACATGTTGATACAGTTAGAAAAATCCATTTTTCAAAAATAGAAAAATACATTTTAATGTATTATTTTTGTCAATGTTTGAATAACAACTTTTATGGACTGGTGAAAAAATACACTGTTAAGAATCATGATCACCTGTCATAGATTACACATCCACACAAATGCTAATACATCCAAACATTCCAAACTTCACACACTTTCTGAAACTAAGAAATACTATTTTCATATAAAAAATTTCAGTACATCCCAAAATCCCAAACTTCAAATACACTTTCTGAAACTAAGAAATACTATTTTCATAAAGAAACTTTCATCACATGATAGGTTCTTTAGTTGCATTTCTATCGAGATAGAAAACTATAAACCGCCTTGTTAGCTGTATTCTATGTCATTTTACTTTTAACCATTGCAACATAAATATATAGGATGTTCATTCACAATGGAAGGCCACCTTATTGACTGTGTTCAATATCATTTTCCTTTTTGCCACTGCAACATAGGTACATTAATAGAAAAATACATTTTAATGTATTATTTTTGTCGATGTTAGAATAACAATGCTTTTATGGACTGGTGATAAATACACTACTGTTGAAAAGCATGAACATCTATCATAAATTACACATCTACACAAATGTTTGTACATCCGAAACTTCACATACACTTTCGTATACTCTCTTTTCATATAGAAGACAAGAAATACTATTTTCATATCGAAACTTTCATCACATGAGAGGTTCATCAGTTGCATTTCTATTGAGATTGAAAACCATAAACCGCCTTGTTAGTTGTATTCTATGTCATTTTATTTTCAAGCATTGCAATATAAATATATAGGGTGTTCATTCACAATGGAAGGCCACCTTGTTGACTGTGTTCAATGTCATTTTCTTTTTTACCACTGCAACATAAGTATTTAGGATGTTCATAACAATGGAAGGCAAGAAATAAAAAATAAAAACAAAAATTGAGCAGTTAAACATGCTTCTTAAAAATATACGAGACATGAAATATGAAATGCATGGCATGGATATTCGACCCAACAATTCAATATAAATGAAATCGAGTATTGTAATAATCACTTAGCAGTGAAAATCAAGACCATCTAAGAATTGGGCAGAGATGGGATTCATTCTCCTACTAGGCATTTAAATTTTAAAACGCCGCATTTGCCCTGTCACTACCTATGTCTCCATAGACCAAAGGGGCACACCAGTCATTGACATTGTACCACGCTTGAAAGGTGCCCCATAGAAATTCACTCATAACTGACATGGTGATATGCAAGGATCAACTCTTCTTCTTCCCGAACATATACATCAATTTAAATTGATCCTTCATCTTAGATTGTCAACTATCACTTATATGACCAGTCTTACAAATTTTGCGTTTCAAACAAAGTGAGTGATTATCACTTGCATGGACTGTTTTACAACATCATGTTTCAAACAAATTGATACATCTCTGAATGATCCAATTACCCTTTAGGATCGAAACACGAAAAAATATATGCTCCCACAAACAAACTTGCAGAAAACAATGAATAATTTCACTTAAAAATTACAAACTTTGAAATAAATAATATCACAGCCACAAAAATAAAATGTGTCCTTTCGCATTTACCAACATCCAGATCCTTGACCTTACGATGTGCTTGCAAATGGATAAATATCTACTAAAAGTAAATACAGAAAACCTGCTTTCCTGAAAGATGGCCCGAGGGAATTTGGATTTCTAAAGTAGGCATTCTCCAATCCATGGATAGGTCAAAAGCACAATAAAATGCAACTTCTCATGAACGTTGGTAACAGCAATTGTCCCGAACTACCAACTAATGAGATTGAAATGGGCAGAGACTACTCAATCAGCAGACAATGCCCAAATTTAAGTGTTTACAAAGTTAAAGATTAAATAAACACCTGGCAAATAGCCCCTCCCTACACTAGTCAACATCTTAAATTGATACACATCGCAGTGAAAGTGCACTGCCTACAGAAAGAGTTCCAAACTAGCAAAAGACAGACCCTTGCAAGGAATATCCTGCTCATTATACATGCTTCCCCATCCACCCTGAAGCATAATTTGGATATAATGTATCAATTTGAAACTCTGAAAAGCTTTGCATCAACAGAAACTCTGAAAAGCTTTGCATCAACAGTATGCATATGATCATAAAGCAGCAGCTCCAAAGATCAAATAGCAGACGGAGGAGGCTTGAGTGCAGATAAACAGCAAACAGACCCGAATATAATAAATCATAAAAAATAATCAGGTGTCCTCCGTGTCACATCTGGTTCTCCTCGCCTCGGTGCTGGCTCAAACTGCAAAATAATTAGAAACAAGAACATCATATCAACAAGATTATTAACACTATTAAATGTCAAAACTAACTATTACCCTCTCCAACCACTTGCCGACAGCAGAGTTGATAAAAACCACAAAATAATCAATGGCATGTACTAAAGGAAGTTGCTGGACCTGAATAAAAGTATGTCCTTTAGTATCATCAACTTCCAAAATAGATGCCATATTACCTGCACATATGATTTTAAGTCAAGCCATAATAAAAAATTTCATGATTCTCAAAAAACCATGAGAGAAAACTTGCTCGGAAGCAAAACCAGAATATTTGCTTTGAATCTGCAAGCTCAACATGGCAGATCTTTCCAAAGAAAAGTTTACTTGAAAAGGAACAGAACTAATTTATTTGGTACAATTAAAATTGAGTCCATAAAGTTCTAAAAACAGTTTGAAAGCAAAGCATAACTTCATCCATTACTAGTTTTCCTTCAATAAAATTGTCAAAACCTTGCAAAGAATACTATCTTCGTAATTAAATTGGACACATGATTACTCCATTGTTACACAGATCATCATACTATAAATATGATGCAGTACACCACTTGCCAACAGCTCAAGCATTATACAGGGTGTATCTATAATCACCCACAAAACACCATAGAAGAGATTCCTATTACTACTGCTTGAAATCAGGATTGCCCTGTTCATATATTGTTCTTAGAGAATGTCAAAAGACAACGTATTATGTGTACAAACTTACCACACCGATAGCAGTAGTTTGGTGCACTAAATATGGTGACAACCTTTTGCTCCTGCAAAAAATAACAGCCAAAGACAACATCCTCACTACTTTTCACATGCCAAAAGAAGAGCTGGCTACTACATTTGATAAGAAATGCAGACATAGACAATTTTTTACAAGAGCATCCACTGTATATTGCAGGTGAGCTTGAACATGCATGTGTTCAAAAGAGAAATGTAACAGTTTAACAGTGATATTAGCTAAACAATCATCAGAAGGTTGTAAATGTCCTTACATGGCCCCAGTTGAAGCCTTCCATGACAAGTTGATGAGCTCTAGCGATAAGTTTTAAGTTGTTTGTATGGTTAAATTGTTCCGAAATATCCTGCAATAGAACAATCCTTATCAGTTACACATTATTCTAGATCAATCTGAACAATCAAAAGCTGACAATAAGAGATTATAAACAAACAAACAAAACAAAAACATGTAGGAAATTTTTAAAAAAAAAATGGTAAACAAAAGTGGCTGTGACATTCTGCATGGAAAATGAAGTCTTATTGATGACTACAAAAGAAAATCTTTTGCAGGTTGCATAACAGAATTATAAAAGAAGAAAGCATAGTAATGGAAGAGCTGCACAGTTGAGACTCACTAGCAACTACCATTTGGCATGTTTGTGCCAGCCCATTATTAATAGATAGATTATCTATATGCTGACAGGGAAACTAATATCAGGACAAACTGACTAGAAACACAGAATTGACTGCTATGCCAACTCACTACATATTAACAAACTGGTGGTTTAACTCAGTGGCACATTCATTTTGTACACTAACAAAAGCTATCTTCAACTAGAGGACAATAATTAACAGAGTTATCAACCGCAAGATTTTCACAACTAACTTGAGGGTTGAATACTCACTTTCACGAGTAGTTAGACTACAAGTACTCTCACACCAATAGCTGTATGAAATCAATTCCTTCCGGAGCTTGTTTTTTCAAAACCACTGCTTGACCCCCCTAACTCAATGTTATTTCCATATATCACAGAGAATATAATCTCATTTGTAGGTATAGTTTCTACAGATCTGCATCCAGATCCTCTCAGGATACATTTCCGGTTTGGAGGTGGAGAAGGATATTATGAGATTTGTTTCTGCCTTCCCCAGAAATATCAATCTGACACAAGTCCTCCAGAAAACAAAACCATAAGTTTAAAAGCACATTAAAAACACACTATAAAATAAAAGACGTGTGGCTTGCTAAACTCCTAACTTTTGCCTACATAAAATAACGCCTCCCCCATCCTAAAACACACAAATCTGAGCTTTTCATAGTAGCCTGCATTTCTGAGTTTGTGAGAGTGATTTCAAAAAAGCTCTGGAAAGCCTTGCTAAAAGTAGCTCCATTAGTGCCTGGGCAGTTTGAAAAGAAAACAGAATCAGGATCGGAGATGACCCTTGGATATGCTGTTGTGCACACAAAGCTGCTCATCAATTGGGCAAATAGAATTTGCAGATTTGAAATTTGGCTCACCTTCCTATTATGAACAGAGTTTCAGAGGCAAAACACATTTGTTGAAATCTCCTTTAAGCATATCTTCTGGGGTGGCTAATACTCGAGCAGGCCAGCTTTCAAAAGAAGCTATTTCTTTGCAGGAGGGCAGTCTGTCTGAGATGGAGTTCAAGGACAGCTCCCTGGTCTCCAAACCAGTGATTTCACTTTTCTATCAAAAGCACTGTTTTTTGTCTGGTAGCTTACACTACTTAGAGGGGCAATCTGTTCCTCTTTTGGATTCTGTATTTGTTTCCGTTTTTATCTGGTTTGGAATTTGGAACAGCTATGTTCCAGGAAGGAAGATTGTAACAATGTCCTGACTTAGACCGTCTTTAGGTAAGTCCTTCAGTTATAATTTGGATGTTAAAAGATGATGCACTGTATTTTCTGAAGCCTCTTAAGCTTGAACAATGTATAATCTGATTTCTGCTGGGAAATATCAAAACAAAAAAGATTTGGATGTTTCTGTTTCATAGAAAAAAAATCAGGATGTAAAATTATATATTTATTAGCTGATTTCTTGACTGCATATCATCATACCTTTGTAACTTACAATTATTCTATTTGTCCATTGTACTATTTGGCTCATGCTTTTACCAATTAATGGCTATGGCATACTGTGACTACCGAAAGGTATGTCCGTCATGTGTAATCTTCGCAATGCCTAGTGTCCATTCTAGGACAGTTGAATGAAAACAAATGCTCAATTAAGGGCCCTTAAAAGTGCTATGATAACTTATTTGCAGTCTCAAGTGTAACGCACACAGGTAAATCCTCCCATCCATTTTGTTTGGAATGGCCCCCACTTCTACTGGGGACTATGGCACACCAAAGATAAGAACTACAATAGAATACCGGCAGTATGCAGAGGAATCATAGTGTGCTCAGGTCCACTTATTTTTCAAACTACACCATATGGTTAAAATTCAGAAGCAAGAAAAAGTACATGTAATATCGTAATCTTTACATGTACAAACTCCAGCTCAAAGGAATTTCACTGATAAAGACTGGTAAGAAGCAAGCACTTCCTTCACAGATTCTATACTCAGTCCACAAACAATCAAGAAGGGCAGGCCAATCACTTGCATACAACTGCTTGTCACCTCCATAACCTTAAGAGCAGGAACCACTTTCCTAACAAAAATCGCATTTTCAAAATTCAGAACAGAACATGTAGAAATCATGAATCTGTAGTCAGACCTGCCCGTATCTTAATTTGTGATATGTAACAATGAAACATGTAGATCAGTTGTCTTGGAATTTGATGAGGTCCACTTGAGTGGTGCATGACCAGCGTAGATCCATCTCAAACCCGGATCTATCAAGCACCGAGAGGGATCCAATTTCTTGAGGTGTAATTTTTTTTGTTTTATCTTAAATTTTTTACACATTAAGAAAAATATTACCCCTCGAGAAATTGGATCCCTCTCTTTTAATTTTTTAATTATTTTTTTTAATTTTTGATTAGTTATGAGCAAACATGAAATTTTTAATTACTTTTGATTTTTTATAAGTTATGAGCCGACATGGAAACATAACGTGACAAACGTTACAACATCTCCCCCATACTGGGTTGTAACGTAACGTGACAAACGTTACAACATCTCCCCCATACTGGGTTGTAACGTAACGTGACAAATGTGACAAATGTGACAAACGTTACAACATCTCCCCCATACTGGGTTGTAACGTAACGTAACGTGACAAATGTGACAAACGTAACAAACGTTACAACATCTCCCCCATACTGGGTTGTAACGTAACGTGACAAACGTGACAAATGTGACATGTGACATCCATTACAAGATCTCCCCCATACTATTACTTTTTACATTTTATTACTTTTGAAAACGTTACATGTGACATGTGACATCCATTACAGGATCTCCCCCATACTGGATTGTAAGCACCTCGTTTACACTTGGTGCAATGAAATCAAATCACATCAAAGAAAAAAGAAAGATAGTCTCTTATCAACTAAAGGAGCATCTTTAACAGGTAATGTCTACAATAACAATATAAAGCCAATGATGATATATCCTTCAACTTAAATTCTAGTATCTTTGACTGAGAAGATCTTTGAAAAAGGCAGCATAGAAATCGCAAGTTATATTCAAGGTAAGCTCAAGTTTCAGTTGTAGCTACTGCTGTGCCTAAAGAAGAATCTAATGGTCTTCCTTTCTGACACTGTAATTAATATACTACTGCCGCTGAATAAACTTCAAAACTCTGTACTAAGCTTTATTATTGGATGGGTTCAAGCCACAAAATCATTTAATTTCAAGTGATTTTTGCAGAGATAAAAGTTTATTTTCATCTGAAAAAACACCAGGATAAAAGTTTATTGCCTTGCTCATGTGCTTGATCTAGATAGGTTATGCAGCATTGTATGCACATGTAGCAAAGGAGGATACAGTTAATTCCTCGATAGTTAACACCAATGCAACTTCATCAAACAGGGGTCAGCACATGTTCATTGTGCACATAAAGAAATCTTACTTGTCCAAATGTATACCCTGCACCACGCGGAGAGATTCCCCATCCACATCTATCATCTGGATCAGACCACAAAAGATCGCACATGGGACCTTCATGAGGCACTTCTTGAACACGATCAAAATTCCTTATGTTATCTAATGTGTCAATGGAAGGTGACAAACCACCATGCAAGCAGAAAATTTCTGACTCCACCTGTTGCAGAAACAACAAAAATTATTTACAGGAATTGCCAATTTTTATGCATAATAATTCAGAAGCTTTAACAAGTCCCTGTATTAAGAAATTGATAATTCATATCATTCCACATGCTAATAAAAAAAATCAGAGAATGTTTGCAGGAAAGCACCACCCTCCGTAGTAGAAGCATAACAAGCACAAGACACTTAACAAAATCAGTTTAGTGATTTCCACAGCTCACAGAACATCCAAAAGTCTACTCACCAGTGCTGTCAATGGGAAGTAGTCAAAAAGGTCTGTAAATATCTTCCAGACATTTGCATTTCCATACCTGGATAATAATGAACAGTGTTAGCACAATACAAGCTTTGACAAGACAAAATTAACATGTTCTTATTGAACAAAGCTACACTAACTGCATCGGACGCAACATTGAACACAGCAGCTGCATTATCAACTTTTGATACAACCAAATCCCCTCAACTCGATACATAATAAATTAATAATGAACAAATATACACCCCAAAAAGGGTGTTTAAGCAGATCTTTCCATCACATTAAATTTAGATCATTTTGCACAACATAATAGAAACACCCTAGTCAAGAAGATGACAACTGGCATATATACCACATGTGGCATAAAGGAGGATGTTTGTGAGGAATGATCCATTTAGAAATATCTAGATCACCCCCTGTATGTCCTCTTTCCAAAGAAGAGTAGATATCTTTCAACAAAGTGCCCAAGTTGCCACTAGACTAGTGCCAATAAATGCAGAGTCATGGCATTTCAAAATTGTGGTCATAAAAGAGGTTACCATCAATATGGAGGGAGTTACGGTAATTTCAAATCTATCGCCTCAATAACCTAGCCGCATTTGATTGTTTCTAATGGAACACCCAAGCTAGAAATAAGACATGTGGCTCATAAACCCTGTGGACAAAATAAACACCATGATTTGAGGAATTGCCCTCCATGATAACGAGACATGCGGCATCAAGTAATCAAACCCTTCTTTGTGCATGTTTTCACCCTTAATGAGGAGTGCCCAGCTTGAAGGAGACTTCTCCTTTGTGTATTTTAATATTATTATTTCTAGAAGGTTCGTGGATTTAGAAATTACCAAATAATATCTTATAGTAAAATGTTTGAGGAAAGGTTCTATAAAAGGAAGAGAACTCTCATTTGCTTAGTTGGATGAATGGGATTTCCCTTCCAAGCCTAGTCGAAGATATTTTGGGAAGAGAAAGTTAAGGCTCCAACTCAATGTAATGTTTCTCCATCTCTCCTTTCTCTTGCATGGATGACTATGGTTTTGCAAGGATGACCATCGTATTTTACTGTTAAAATAATCTTTGTAGAATGCCTCTATTGCTCCAATAAGAGGGCGTTAGGGTTGAGGTAGCTTTAGATAATTGAAGAAAATTGCTACTAAAATTTTCTGGTTATAGCTGTTCATTCAATGTTTAAAGTCTGTTGAAACTAAGAAGATTAAGTGTGGTATGTTATGGCTCATTGATCTCATGGTGTCATTAGATTTGAAGGTATGATATGTTATTGGCTGACCATTCAATTAGATGGCAGTCATACACAATCTACTTCATCCAAGGTTTCTTATGTGGCAATTTTTCTAATGTTCATGGTTGCACATTATCACCTAGCAGTGATCTCATGGTTTTGACAGTGCATCTTAAATAAGGGCGTTCATTTATTCTTGCACAATCTTAATATCTGTTTTGGGACAAATTGTAGCACATCAACACATGTCTTAATTACATCTTCTCCATTGTACTCAAGCCTTAATATCTTGTTCTCTGATCTTGACTCCATAGACCAATTGATGGACACTAGTTTTGATAGTCCACTATCACATTATAATCTAAATCTAAAGTATTTTCATGCTACAATCTGACTTTAGATCTACTTTCACAAGGACAAGTTTGTAGTCTTATTATAGGGAATCCCCCATTATACCAGAGGACAGCCAACCTAGAGTGAGGAGGACAACCACCAAGGAGACAATGGGTGGTGTTTTAAGTTGCCCTAGGATCTGTGCTTGTTGATTGGACTTGTCTTTTGTGCAGATCTTAGAGGTTGCCACTAAGTTTCCTTCTATATCACGTGTTACATTGTTATAAATTATAATATGGTTGTTTCTTACATTCTTAAATTCTGAAATGTTGAAACCATTTCCATTTTAAAAACTCTGATTGTTTACCCATTTCAAGTAACTTAGCTGCACGGCCAAAAGACGTAGTGGCATGTCATATCCAATGAACTCCTAAAATTAAGTTATTAACTAAAGTTTAAAACTTATTTTCTCCTGGATCAAGATCTGATCTTCAAATCCTAGGGCAACTTAAGTCTTATATTCATTAACAAGAGAGGATCAAGATCTGATCTTCAAATCCAGACCCTATTTCATGGGATCCAAGAGATACTATCTTTTCCATTGGCCCCTTGATTTTGACCCAGAACTAGAGATATTTGCAGCCCTTGTGTGTGTTTTTGCAGCCCTTGTGTGGGTTAGGCTACCTCATCTCCCTTTAATTTTTTGGGATGATTCCTCCCCCAAAGCCGTCAGAAACAAGCTCAATCAATTTATCAACCAAGCATAGTCAAAAGGAAATCTATATTCCTGTGCTAGTACACTTGGGGAAGGACCTCCCAGAGGTGGTGCAAATCAACATGGAAGGCTGGAACCACCTGCAGACCCTAGACTATAAGCAGCTAGCATTAAAGTGCAATCCTTGTCATTTGCATGGGTACTTTGCAAAGAGCTTGTCAAGAAATCAAGAGATTAAACCCCTTTCAAAACAGCCATTGATTCCATCCAATGAAAGGGAACGGGGCTCTTTTAAGCAGGTAAAGTGTAAACATAATGAGAAAAATATACAGTCCAAGGGTCAACAGATTTGAAGACCTTGGAGCAGATATCTCAGAAAAATTCACCCATTCCATTTAGCAACAGATTTGAAGCCCTTGGAAAAGATGATTCAGACCCGGAAAATGAGGAAGAAGGGCAAGAACAAGAAGAAAAGAGGGAAGTGTAGATCCATTCAAGACCCAGCCAAATCCAGAGACTTCTCCACTGGAATATCCTAAATCTCGATCAGACTATCTTGAAGGTGTAGCAGATCCATTAAAGTCTCATGCGGATCACTATACTTCTGCGGCTCTGCCCTAATAGGGAAAGAAGAAGAAGAAGAAGCAGAGGAGGAAGAGAAGGAAGTACAGGAGAACATTGAGGAAACAGAAAGAGAAAATTGTTCAATGTGTAAGATTCATTTGCCCAGGACTTCTGAATCCCGGTCATATACTGGAGCTTTGAAGAAAGTCCCTCTTTCTTCCCATCCCCTCATAACAAGGGGAAGGAAATCAAATCGGGAAAGACTGGGAAAAGAGACAGAAACAAATGTTTCTTTTGAATATCGGAGCTCTTTGGACTCACTGTTTAAGGGAGAGATTGTACTCGATTCTAGTCAAAAACAATGTTCTGCCATTGTATTCAGTTAGGCAATCAGTTCGTAAGAGTTTACCCTTGAATGCAAGAATTCAGAAAAAAGTGCAGATGTAAGAAAATGCAGTGGAAATTTCCCTCCCTGCATATTGATGGGAGGCTGAAAGACCTGCAGGTGGCAGTCAACCTATTCAATATTTGTACTACTGTGTTGTTTGGTTATTAAAAAAGAAAAGATCAACTGCTACAGCAATAGTTTTAGAACATTATATGTATGGAGTGCCGCAGCTCTGAAAAATTGTATTTTAGAGAAAAGCAAAAGCTTCTGAATTGTTGTATTTATGGTTGATCAAAGACAATTTGCAAAAAACTTTCTGAGCTCTCATGTGAGGAACTGAGTAGCAAACAATTGACAGCAAAAGAGGATCATATTTGAATCCGTGCAAAAGAGGATCATATTTGAATCCACTAAAAATTGAAAAGAGAATAGCAATTTACTATGCTAGCAACAACAGTAGAATCCAAACAAAAGTAGACACATTTGGCAGCCATAAGAAGTTCGGCAAATATTTGCCATTAAAACCTGATATCTCAACATAAGAAAGAAACCTCTCCAAATAATTTTCACCAACCCAAACCTAAAGTTACTAAAAAAAAATTATTGCCAATCTAGGAAATAAAGTAAAACTATTGGTATAGAGTGAAACTTACTTCCGTAAACACTCATCATAGAATCCGTACACTTGAGTAATCTGTGAAAATACAACATAGGGCAGCTTAGCTAATGTTTTCAGCAATTGTTCCGATTATACAAAAACCCGATTAGCTTACCCAGCCAAACCAGCAATCTATAAAACATAGCTATGGGCAAAAATTAGGTAAAGTGATTGGTGTTTTCCAAGACGACAAACATACCTATGAATCATTGTAACTGAGACCAAAAAAAAGCATCAATTTCCTCTAATGAAAGACAAGAAAATGTAATAAGAAAAGATGGAACATAACACACCTGGCGACTCTCATGGTTTCCTCGAAGAATGGTAATTCGTTGAGGATACCGCACCTTCAATGACACTAGAAGCTGCATATCAAGGTGTAAATAGGTGTCAATGGCATCATTTCAGATAAACCTGGAAAGACCCTTAATTGAATCATTGCAGAGTGTGCCATCAATTTGCACAAGCTTGAATAAATGTTTTGAAGTGAATCTAAATAAAGAAAATACAACAGGTTAGCAAATTATGCAACCGCGAGTTCTGGCTGACATGGTAATTGACTCAATGACTAGTCAAATCTGTTATCTTGGTTGCAAACCATATATGTTACACTCAATATATCTTTCTACCTGGATATATTATGAACTGATTAAAAGACTAACAGCTACTAATAATACTTATTGCAATACCTAGCTGGTGATGTTTATATCCAGAGCTACAAAGATTGCAAGGTTTAGAATTTGGTGGCATAATAATCATGACTTTAAATTTAAACATTAGAGTAAACATTTCAAAAACATTTGAAACATCAAATCATAGCAACTACTGAAGCCTTTCAACAAAAAGAAGACAAACATTAGACTCCTAGACTCTGCCAAGTCAATCTAATGAGCCAGACTTCCAATTTAGACTCTCAATTAAATGCTCCAAAAATAGTTTGACCCAGTGTTATTCTACACTTGGATTACAGTATTGATTTTTGGACTCTAAAGGCCATTTAGAGCCTCATTATGTATTTTGTCTAAAGTTTATGTGACATATAACTTTGCCTTGAAATTTCTTAATAGCAAGTGGCATCTTATGATAGATTTCCAATTTGCTAATAAAATTCCCTTGAAATTTCGTCGAGATAATTTAAGTTAGGACTTAGGATCAACCAATATGCAAGCAAGGAAACATAATTAATATTTGTAAAAGATACACATTGTAAACTTCCGGACACTAGTCTTCTATTCATATCTCTGCTTGAAATCTTATACTTTTTTATTTCCAAAAGCCTTTAAAGCTTGAAGGACATTACATAAACCTTTTGACATGTTTCAAAAACTTATAGGCAGTAGTCTTCTATTGATCTCTCTAGTTGAAATCATACACTTGAAACAGACCTATGATAAGTAACAACTAAATAAATGAGTGATGGGCACTAAACAAGGATGTGGAACCACTTCAATATTCCCAAAACAGCGAGGAGCAAATACCTATGGAGATCATTGCGGTCCCCAAAAGCCTTCTAGAATGTAGGTTTAAGTGATAATAAAGCAACTGGAACTTGTTTTTGCACTTAATCAATCTCTTGAAAATGATGATGCTAAATAGCAGTGTTGAAAACCTCGCCAAAAAATCAGTGATTTTTTAAAAAATCGCAAGTTTTTCCCTTATAGCCGAAAAATTGTGATTTTTTAAAAACTCTTGAAGGCGCAACTTTTTTGAAAAAATCGTGATTTTTCAATATAAGTTGCAGGTCGACTCAAAAAGTCGCCCAAGCCTCCAATCCGCGGCTTAAAGGGGGAAAAGTCAATTTTCTTTTGTCATTTGTTTCATTTCATTGTTGGAGAAGGAGTGTGAAGGGCAAGAGGACACCATCAACCACCTTGGAGGCGGCATCCAAACACCATCTAACTAATATCACCATTGAGAATTTTTGTGGAGAAAGGGTTCAACTTCAAGAATCAAAACTTTGCCAATCAACCAATTCCTATCATAGGTATGTAGTGTTTCACTTGCTTCTATCTTTTCTATGATTTTTTTGCATATTTGCTTGCCTATCTTCCTCTATTTTTTTGGCCATTTTGCCAATGATTTCCATGTCCATAAATATTAAAAATAGTCACAATGTAAGGGGGTTTTAGAATGGAATAGCATGCTTGTTTCTTAGATCTTTAGCCACCCTCTTGTTATCATTTTTCATGGCTAAAAATATAAATTTAGAGGTCTGATTTTTTAAGCCAAATTGTTGCAATTTTTTCAAATGGGGTTTAATGTATTGTTTTGTATTTTTTGTGCCCTAGGCTTGCATTTTGAGGCTGCCATTTCATTTGCCAAAATGTCAAAGCCATTGGACCCGTTTTAGCAGTATGGTGAGCCCAAGGATGGAACAAACAGGCAAAATTTGGGTTGCAAATTATGTGGGCATCACATGTTGGGAGGCGTTAACAAGTTGAAATACCATCTAACTAAACTCCCTGGGCATGATGTTGGCCTTTGTACTGCAGTGACCCCAGAGATCATGAGATTTACCCATGACGCAATCCATGAAATAATAGAAAGGAGGAGGAGATCACTGCAAACAAAGCTGAGCTTGCAGCTTTTGGCCTAGCAAGAAGTGCGGGGGCATCACTATCTGCCACTACTGGTGAGGGTAGTGCGAGGGGCTCCACTGCCACAAATTAACCTACCAGGAGGGTGGGGGCCTCATCCTCTTTTGCTCCACGAACAGGACTTGGAGCACAACCTTCTATCAGGTCAATGGTAAAGAAAACAAAGAAGGTAGAAGTGCACAGGGTGATGGGGAGGTGTCTTTACTAGAGTCACATACCTCTCAGCATTGTCAAAAACAATCCATTTTGGGGTATAAAAGTGTCACCTTCGAGGAGTTGCGGGGTCCAATCCTTCAAGCAAAAAAGGACATCAGTGTTAGGTTGGAGGCGTTCAGGCAGTCATGGGAGTGCACTGGATGCACAATCATGTCAGATGGTAAAGGTAGATCCCTTATCACTTTTTGGTACATTGTCCTAGAGGTACCATGTTTATGAAATCAGTCGATGCATCAGCATATGTAAAAGATGCGGCACTCTTATGTGAGTTGATAGATGGGTTCCTACAGGATATTGGGGTGCACAATGTTGTGCAAGTTATTACAGATAATGCAGCTAATTATGTGGCTGCTGGCAAGATGCTTATGGAAAGGCACCCAACTTTGTTTTGGACTCCATGCGCTACTCCTTGTATTGATTTGATGTTGGAGGATATGGGGAAAATTCCATTTATCAAGGTGGTGATTGATCAAGCTAGGAGCATCCCCAAGTTCATTTACAACCATAGTTTTGTTCTCAACCTCATGAGGAGGCACACCAAAAACAGGGAGTTGAAGCATCCCACAATCACGTGTTTTTCCACCACCTTCATTACTCGACAATCCTTGCTTCAATGTTAGTTTGAGTTGAAGCAAATGTTTGTTTGTGATGAGTGGCGTGATTGTGCTTACAGCAGGAGAGAGGATGGGAAAACCATTGCCAAGTTGGTGTACACTGACTCCTTCTGGGAAGGAGTGGAGGAAGTATGGTCGGTGAGTGTGCTCTAGTAAAGGTTATGAGACTTGTTCATGGTGATAGGACCGCAATGGGCTATTTGTATGAGGCCATGGATAGGGCCAAAGAGGCCATCCGGAATTATTATGTGGGAAAGGGTACACCCCTGGGCACAATAGACACATGTTGTTATGGGAGTTGATTGATAGTTGATGGACCGGGATGCTTCATTGACCCATTCATGCAGCAACACTCTTCCTCAACCCTACATTTTCCTACAAATGCAAATTTGATTTTGATGGCGAGGTGTTGGAGGGGCTCCTCACTTGTATTCAAAAGATGGTACCTGATTATGAGACTCGCAATGTAATCAATCGCGAGATAGAGGTGTATTGGGATGGTACTGGACTATTTAAAACTACAGCATAGATCCATCTTAAACCCAAGATCTATGAACCACCAAGAGGGATCAAATTTCTTAAAATGTAAATTTTTTATCATTTAACATGAAAGAATTACATGACATGGAATTAAATGATAAAAAAATTTACACCTCAAGAAATTTCATCCCTCTTGGTGCTTGACAAGATTCGGGTTTAAGATGGATCTATGCTGGGTTTAACCATTTAAGAGCTAACTATGCTGAAACTAAGCACTAAGAAAAACATGGCATCATACCAAAAGGACTTTCACCTTTATACAATAAGAACTAATTTAGTAAACAATTGCAAAACTCTTCATTCCCAAGATTAGGTTTTTTCCATTTAAAGCATTTCCCAAGGAAACCCACCAAACACTTACCCTCATTCTGAGGATGGTACCCAAGGTAAACTAGATTCTTCAAGCCTCGAGGCCATAGGTCAACATCTCAACAACAATTGGATCATGATGAGCAAACATGTCACAAAGTGGGATTTGAACCTAGCGGGAACAACTTCTATTTTAATTGAACTTAGTTTCAACATTTTCTAGGAGTTGTGTTTGCACTCTCACATTGTATCATACTAGATGTATCCTTTAGTCCCATTGACCTACTTTTGTGGTCATTCGTTGGACATTAATAAAATTATCTTATCTTATATCTCAATCACTCAAGCTACAACCAATTGACATTAACACAAAATTCCAAGGTTTGGTTAAGAACTAAAATATTTTAATGACCATAATAGGTCATTGGGACTCCAAGCACATCTAAAAGTAATAATAGCAAAGGACTGCCTCAAGGAATTCCTACCTAAAAAGTACAACAAAATTAATTTATAAAAGTAAATCCTTTAAAACATATCAAAATCAATCTAGAGATATCCACACCTAGAGGCAACCACCTCTATCAAGCAATGCCAAGCATCTCTAGTTGGATTAATGAAGGAAAGTATGAGATCCCTCGTAAATCTTTCAAAGATGATAGTAACACCACCTTTAATCTCGTAATAAATTATAAATGCTCTTTGGCTTAAAATTCCTACCAAGAAAGTACTGCAGAATGGATTTAAAAAAGTGAATCCTTTAAAAAAAACAAAATCAATCTAGAGAGATCGACACCTAAAGGCAACCACCTCTATGAAGCAATGCCAAGCATCTCTAATTGGATTATTGAAAGAAACTATGAGAACCCTCCTAAACCTTTTAAAGATAATAGTAACCACTTTTAATCTAATAATAAATTAGACATAAAACTAAAATGCTCCTTGGTTTCTAACTATTGTGTAAGAAACCCCCCACGGCGGGTGCAAAGGACAGAAGAATGCAGCCACAATACCACGAGGCTCAGCACACACCTCAATGGCAAACTCCCTGCCACGAGGCTCTGCACATGCCTTGATGCTACAGCTGTAAGTTGTACAGCCAACCCATCATGCAACGGTTTGGTTAGAAGGCAAAGTACGTTAGTGCGATCAGCCCAAAGGCTCGCACGCTGGGGGAAAGTGGCTCTGCAAGCAGTACACGAACGGATCAAATCTGGTACGTGGAAGACCCACTCATAATGAGCCTTAACGAGGGAAGGCATCATGGCACTGTAAGGAGACCTCCGTCATGGTGGAGGAGACAAAACAGTTTTATAATTAGGAATCTCCTCATAGAACCCAGCATTAACTGGGTGAACGCGCAGGAGAGAGGGACTATTACTGTGTACATAAAAATGACCATGGGAAGAGGCTATAGCGGCACAGGGAAAGCACCCATGGCTGACCCAAAGCCATCGTGAGAGCTGCAAAGAGCAATAGAGATGGCCATGAACTACCAGCAGCACATCCCTGGCCACGTTAAGGATGAAATTACGGCCGTGGAAAGCATAATACAAACTCATGTGAGGATTCGTAGTTTATGGAGGACACAGAAAAGCTGGCTGAATGGGTCATGGACCCTGTGGGTCATGGACCCTGGCTGAATGCCACTCCATGCACCTTTACTGGTCCATGAAATCTCTTCTGGGCTCCATAATAGCAGACAGAGACAAGGTTATTGCAGACCTCAGGGAGGAGCTTGCACCGATGAAAAAATGAGGAGAGAAGTTCAGCTGCTGCATGCTAAATTTGATATCATGGCACGTCGGCAAGGAGTGGCATTCCAAATTTGCAGCGCGGCTCCAGGCAGCACCTCAGCAACCCCTCAGGCGATAGCAGACTCAGACGACAAGGCGGCCAAGGCTGCTAAGGTTCCTCCCACCTGGCTTTTCTGCTCTGACTTGCTTCCTGTTGTTTTGGTTCTGTTTGTGGAAGATTGGCTACAAGATGTTTAGGTTTTGTTTGAAGATGAATAGCTCTGTTCAAGCAGGCGTTATTTTAGTTTAAATTGCTGTATTTAGCTAGCACTCTCATGCTCTCTAGATAGCTAGCAGCCTCTCAAGACTAGCTTTCAAACTCTCTTTTAAAACTGCAGTTTTTATAATTGCCTTGACTGGCCATGAACATGTTGGAACCTGGTAAAACTCTGATTGAGGGCTCAAGCAGAGCCTGTTTTCCACCATTTGGAGGGTCCTCTTGATCCCAAACTGTACCATTTTTGTACTCTACAGTTAATTAAAGGCTTTACTATCTTACTTTAAAAAAACTATTGTGTAAGAAACAAAGTGTGCAGATCCTATCCTCCCCACAGAAGTGGCATTCTGTCTGCATTTGCAACTGGTATGAACCTATTCTAAATTGGTTTAGAAGAAACCTAAGGGCATGCAACCAACAATAATGCAGATAAACCAGCATAAACCCATCTTAACCTTGGATCTATTAAGCACCAAGAGGGATCAAGAAGGCACTGAGACACAAAACCTCTGGGTGCTTAAAAGATTTGGTATTAAGTTGGATCTATGTTGGTTTATTTTATTATTGTTATTATTATTAATAATAATTATCATCATCATCATATACACACATTTAATTAATGGTCTGCTTTTTTTCTTTTTCTTACAGTACAGACTTTAACTTTTTTCACTTTGATTTATACGTGTTACACAACACATCTCACCCATAATGGAGGGTAAATGCACCTCACTTCTCTCAGTGCAACCAGACACTCAAGCCCTACAAACACATTTAATTAATGGTCTGCTTTTTTTCTTTTTCTTACAGTACGGACCTTAACATTTTTCACTTTGATTTATATGTGTTACACAACACATCTCACCCATAATGGAGGGTAAATGCACCTCGCTTCTCTCGGTGCAACCAGACACTCAAGCCATACAACATACATAGAAAGTGCTTTATGTGGGGACTAGGGAATGAAAACTTTGAATTGAGTGACCTCAAAGGAGAGACAAATCCATTTAATCAATACTAACTCTAGATATCCTCCATGATCACAGTGCTAATCTCTACCCTGGGAGCGAGAAGACTAGGAGAATTTGACAAAAATCTACAGCAGGGAAGACAATAAATTGAAAACCCAAATATTTCAAAGAGCATAAAACCAACATCGTTCAGTCCAACAAGGACAAAGAAACAAGCCCCTAGAGAACAAAGAGTCAAAAATGGATACCTCTCTCACTCCAAGCACTTTGCAATTGTATTCCATATAGGTGATAAAAAATCTTGGAGATGATCTCAAGGTAAATATGACCATCACCAAACTCTCTTGAACAGTAAACTCTATGATGCCTAGACAGAATAAATGTATGTCTAAGCATCTAGAATAATTCTATTATCCCACCACCACTCCTTTGAGTATGCACTCTTTTGGTTATAACTTACTATCCAACATGCTATGATCAGAGTAACCTTAGCTATTATTTCCACTTCCAGTACAGAAAAGCAGTAATGTAGATATTAAATCCAAGATTGGGTCCTCAATATATTTGACCAGTGTGAAATGGCATATATTTTAGTGGTACCTCTCTGGCTCCAACCACTTTGCAATTGCAATCCCTGTCGGTAATATATAAACTTCGAGATGATCTCAAGGCAAATATGGCCATCATGAACTCTCTTGGACGGTACATTCTATGATGCCTAAAGACCTAGAATAATTCTATTATCCTACCGCCACTCTTGAGCATGCACTCTATCAGTTATAACTTACTATCCAACATACTATAATCAGGCTAACCTTAACTGTTATTTCCAGTACAGAAATTCAAAAACGGTAATGTAGATCTTAAATTCAAGATTGCACTTCCCAATCCCAAAATATATGCCACTTCACACTGAAATGGCATATATTTTAGGGGTAACTCTCTGGCTCCAACCCCTTTGCAATTGCAATCCCTGTAGGTAACATATAAGCTTCGAGATGATCTCAAGGCAAATATGGCCATCACAAACTCTCTTGGACAGTACATTCCATGATGCCTAAAGATCTAGAATAATTCTATTATCCCACCGCCACTCTTTTGAGCATGCACTCTATTGGTTATAACTTATTATCCAACATGCTATAATCAGGCTAACCTTAACTGTTATTTCCAGTACAGAAAATTCAAAAAGGGTAATGTACATCTTAAATCCAAGACTGGTCCTTATATTATTTGACCAGTGTGAAATGGCATATATTTTGGGATTGAGAAGTGTGTAAGTTGCAACTTGCACAATAATAGTTTAAACTTGCAAAATGATATGCTTGTACAAAATTAAGCAGAAGAGCTACCATGCAAGAACTTTGTAATTAAATAATCACCACAATGGAAAACAATGCATAAGTTGATCGGTATCAGAGAATGCCATACTTACAGTGACAGTCTCAACCGAATAGTACCCCCGGTCAACATAGTCTCCCATGAACAAATAATTTGTATCTGGACACTACAAACAGAACAAGTTCAAAGTGAGTTGTGGCACTCAAAATGGTTGTCAATAGCTGTAGATCATCTTGTTTAAAATGTTTAGAAACAATGGAACATCTAGACAAACAAAAACTAATTAAACAAATATCCAAAAAGAAAATGACAGAGCGAAAAAAGGAAAAAGGGTACTGTATCCAAAAATTTCTAAAATCTATTGTTCAGACTGTCTGCTGCACGTCCAAAGTTCATCCAAGCTAGCCAGCTTGGCTGGCTTAAAGGCAGCATTTGAAACCAAGGTGTCTTCTGTTAAATCTGGAACCCTTTACCTTCTCAATTTCCTATAATAACTCTATGACATAACTGCACTAAGTTGTGCAACATGATAAAAAAATTCGAACTTCAAAGGAAGATAAAAGCATGAAAAAGGGTAAACTTTCCACAGTGACGCTTGAGAATAAGAGCACAAAGGCACGAGAATACAGATAATAGGTACTTTTAAAAGAAAGACAGTTCAAATGGAAAATGTGTAAAAACCATAGTTGACCAAGGTAGAGAATTGTCCATTAATCTGGAAAGAGGGATTGACAATAGAAGAGATTAAATCTACAATTGCTTGCACTAACCATCCTGCATTATGACCTTCATAAAAAGTCTGCTTGGCTTGGCATCCTGAAGTCAATTTTCAATGGAATCAAGCAACAAGAAGAATTCAAAAGAAAGAAAGAGAATGACAAAGACAATCATACCATATCTTATGCATAATGATTTCTAAATCAGAAAATAGGAAGAAAAAAAGTTAGAAGAAAGAATAGGATTTATATAGAGCTATGTTACCAGGATACAGATACAGGTTCAGATAAAGATACAGTAGATTTTAGAAAATTTTGGATACAGAGGAATATATAAAATACATAAATATATATGTGACTGATAATATACATATAAAAAAATAAGATGTATATAGAGTACATATAACCATAGTAAGGTGAGCACAAGAGGTTAGCTCAGCTGGTTGTTACTACATTAGTACACATAACCTTAGTAGGCTGAGCCCAGGTGTAAACCGGTTGTTGCCACTGTAGCTGGGGTCTTGGCTAGTTCCATGCTGGAAGGTGCCCAGTTTGTATCCCCTTGGGTGAGGCACACTAGCCTGGCAGGTTTAATAGGGATGCCATCCACAAATGTGGGGAAGCATCCATTGGGTTTCACCACAAGGTTTTCATTGGGAAAAAATATAACCATGGTATGCAGTACACTTATAAGCCATACAGTTTGGCACCAAGGCCAAGACCAAGTTCACTGGCAACAAAGAAGCATGGCAGACAGGGATCAAATCCTCTGCCTCGAGTAAGAAGATCGGAACAAAGGGGAAGGTCCACCTTGCCAACTCACAGGTCAAATCTGTATGAATAGCCTGAAATGATTGGTGGTGTGTGAAGAGTAGTCACCTAAGTTGTACGGGTGAAACTCTTCAATTACAAGGAGTTGACTGCCCATCACAAATCTTCTCCAACCAAGAATCTGAAAACAGGCAACACTTGAGAAAGCATGCAAGCTGAGAATTTTGGTAACTATACTGTTCAAAACCTGATACGAGGGCAGTGCAAGAACATGATTACAAGGCCATTGGGAAAAAAGTCCAGAGAGTTTGTCTCAGAAGATTCAGGAGGACTTGAAAAGTCTGGAAAAACAGCGTTACAAATTGCAGCTGCTGCAACTAAGTCTGAGTGAGATGTCACAGTCAACCCCACAGTGGAAGAAGAGCACAGGCACGCAGCTGCTGCAACTAGGTCTGAGTGAGATGTCAACCCCACAGTGGTAGAAGAGCACAGGCACGTGCTCCCCAGGCAAATATCAAATTTATTTTCAAGCACTGTCTATGTTTGCAGACCTGTAGCATTTAATGAGATTGGATGCACCACTTTTTGTATGTGGGTCGACAATAGGTATTCCTTTGTTTAGAGCACTCTGGCCTCCATGGTAGAGCAACTCTGGTTTTGTAATCAAGCATTGTCTACATTTACAGTCCTCTATGTTATTTATTATGTGTTGTTGTATTGGGTTGGCTGTACCATTTTTTGTATTTGCCTTGACAATAGGAAGTCCTTTGTTTAGAGCAGTCTGGCACCCACAGTAGGGCAACTCTGATTTTGTAATCCTGAATAGCAGACTAGCCCTTGTATATACTTTGTATACATTAATATAAACACTTTGGCATAAAAACAAGGATACAGGGCAGAAACCATACAGACAGTATTCCCACAGATACAGATACAGGGAGAGGGTTGATCCTGTAACTCAGCTCAAGGACCCTTATTATTTTATCAAATCAATGGAGTTTACAGAAATCAGAGCAGCACAAATGCATAAAGATAAATAAGCTCACCTAAATAAAAGTGAATTTTACAGTTATTTTGCTATTTGTATATGTTCTTGTAAATTTCATCATTTAACCCCTCAACAATTTTGCATGGGGCAAATATTTGTAGCACATTTAGAGGCCACAAATAATTCATCTCCAAACAATTTACTCATTTTGAAGAGGGAATAAAAAGAAAGGATTCAAAGACAAATTATAAACCAAGAATCGTAGATTACAGTTTTACAGGGAAACCCTACCAAATATTGAATAATCCAAGCCAAAACTGATATTAAACCTATGTTGCACGAGGACCCGTCCCCGCCAAAAAGAGCCCCGTACCCGCCGTCCCCGCGTTTCAGGGACTTGGGGACCCCTAGGAAACGTCCCTAATCTTTTGGGGACTTCATTAGGGACTTGGGGACTTGTTGGTCGTACCCAAAATGTCCCAACAGATTCCGGGAACTTCCAACAAGATTTTGGAGACATTCCAGGTAGATTTTAGAGATGTCCCGTTAGATTTTGGAGATGTTTTGGTCATGTATCTTTAGTTTTGACAATGGACATTGATGATTCGACAATATGATCATTTTTATTCTAAATCTAAATCTGCACAAGTTGCATCTCAAAATATGGGTTGTGTATGATGGATTTTGATTTGGGTTTCTGGTGATTTAACTGTTGTCTTTTTAGCAACATCATTACAAGTAGCAACGCCTCCATGTCAACAAACAAAGAAATGTAACAACTGAAAGGTTTGATCCTTTTGGGTATTGCTCTTGTTCTTCTCATTTTTAGGGTCATCTTAGCTTTAACATATTGTACATAGGTGTCCATGAGTTATTCAAGATTTAGATTGGGTACTAAACAATTGAATAATTCCTATTGAATAGCCTTCTTAATATAAACTATGAATCTAATCTCTTTATAGAATGCAAGCATGTATATCCCAAAGTGTTTTGTTGTGGTTTTCAACACGGCTGCAAAAATCTGTAGAACCTGTTGTGAAGGGAATGCTTTTTAACCCAATCATTATAAACAAGAAATTTAAGGAAGAAGAGTTGTTATAGAGACTAGCATTCTTCTCGTAGAGCCTTCATGGACCTTAATGCAGATTGAAAATAGTTAAACTTAAGTTTCGTAGAGCTAAACTACATTTTGTTCACGTTCAAGTGCCAATAATGGTCACTCGGTCCTTTCCTTATTTGCCTGAGTTTTTTCAAAACTACCAAGTGTAAGGGATGTGCATAATACTATAAATTATAAACTATTGTGCTTATAAGAAACTACAAATGTTTATGGTGATTCTAACTTTTAAAAGTTATATATATATATTATTGCCGTCCCCTGAAAAATTGGGGGTGCGCTCTAGCAGTCCCGGGGACTCGTTCCCCCGTCCCCAAAGCCAGTGCAACATAGTATTAAACTCTACAGCCAAACAAAAACCTAAAGATAAAATGCCAAAGGCATCCCAGAATCTGGTAAATCAATACATGGCAGCCATCAAATTCATCTGTGATATTTTAGGCTTGCTGGTGATTCTTCTAAATTAAAGCAAGGAATACAATAGATGTACTTCCATTCCACTTAAGCACAGATTGACCAGATTGACAACGAAGTAAAAATTATTTGCACTCCCAGAAAAAACATGCCTATTTGGCCCCATGTTACATGAATCAGGGATGGTGGTGGCTGAAATCCAAATTTTGGGATTAAAGATTCAACAAAATATCTTTTTCTAAATATATATAGGTACAGAAAATCAACAACATACATAATCCAGATAATCAATATTTAATATTTATAGCATCTTAAACATATAATAATACATTAAGCAATGAGCACATGAAAAAGTCAAAGAATGAACATTGAACACAGTTCATATCAAGATGTTATCGTATTAATGCAATTTTTAACTTACAAAAGTGGAGAAAGCAACATACATAACATGATACTCTAGAACACTAGAGCTACAGATGAGCTCCAAGTCCCTATAAAGAATTTAACAAGTTACATGGCACAAGCATCCACATATGTTTCTTTGAGATTCCGACATCCTTGATATTCACCCTTCCAATAGGAAATCAAGGAAATTTTTGTGTACATATAGAACGATCCTTTACCTTTAACAAGACTTGATTTTCTTCATAGAAACTTGAAAGGTAACCTATTAAATACCAATATTTTTCAAATGTTGAAGAGGTCGTCTAATAAAAAATGGGAATGGCAATAGGCTAATGTTCAAGAGTCTTATAACGATAATTAGCCCACAAAATGTCCCTATCAAAAAGTACCTATGCATCTTCGTATGCTAAATTTTCAGTGGCACACATGGCAACAGAATGCAGAATTTTCAGTTACAATGCTCAAAACTTGGAAATGTTTGCAAAGACATTGATCCCTTATGTGCCCATCACTATGCAAAACTGCAACTTTGAAAAGTACAAACCTGTCCAAGTACTTGTAAGTTTAACTCACACCAAATCACAAAAAGAACATGCACAAATGATTCTCAGTTATTTACAAAGTTGTAAGAGAACTTATGATTTAGACCCAACAAGTTGAAAGAACGATGAGCTTCCTTTTCTCTACAAGTGACATAGAGTTTGCTACTGTGTTTAACTAAAACATTGGCTGCTTAGATAAACTTCTATGCAAAGAGCAGGCTCAAATGGCTTTTGTTCTAGAAGATGCTGTTCACACTTGAAATTCTCTTTGCAGGATGTACTTTTGCAGTCTCATTTGATCTACCTATGTGATCATTTGTTGGATATCAATAAAATCATTTTATCTAAAACATCAATAAATATATTTACAGTCCAAAATTCAAGGAAAAATCCAGGGTCAAAAAGAAATTGGAGGGCCAAAAAGTCAAAATCTCTCAATCACCTACAATATCATTACAAGATCAGTCTTAGCACAGTTGACATTGCCCCTTCCACATGACCCATAGGCATCATCACCACCAACTTTAGCATCCTAGACCCATTGTAACAAATAAGTTTTCAGCTTTTCATCAACCATGCATTTCTTCAATGGATGTCCTAACATGCCATCCCATGATTCATCACATGCCATCAAATTAAGAAAATATTCCGTTGAATAGCAGCTGGATGCTCATTCACATGCTAAAAGCATAAACAAACTCACCTAACCAATAGCATTACTCTTAATCTGTGAGTAAGATTATTTATTTGCAATATAAAAAGTAATCTAGGGACACATTGCTTCTTAAATAAATATTATCAAGAAAATATAACAGCAATGCTTTTCTTTAAGGCTCAGATATCCATCAAGCAAGACATGTAATGTACAAGAGAAAAGCTGAATGAAAAAACAAACCATCACTTAAATGTAAAATTGGAGTCATAAATTTATTTCAAAGTTCTAAAAGCTTTCTGATTTGTAAACAAAGAAACTATTAACAATTTGAATTCAAAGTATGTTGTCAGCAAGATGTTGTGAATTGTGGCATGGCGATAGTGACTACATTGAGTAGTTGCACAAAAAAAGGATAATATATATCAATGTTTTAAAGCTCAGAACCAGGAGTTGAGCCAGTCAAGGGTCAACTCGGACCGGAACCGGAAACGGAAATGAACCAGATCGGTTTGATTTCAATGACTCGGACTATTCAAAAATACATAAAATTTTACAATGTTTATGAAAAAAAAATATATTTAACATTCCAAGCTATGATTCCAAACCATTAGAGACAAAATATGCAAATTCTACTCATGTAAGGGTGAATAATCAAAATAGCACCAAGTGCAATACATATCTGAGTCAAAATGAAAAATACATAATCATCAAAATCATTGCCTTTATTGAAATCCTATTCACCAATAGCACCCTGTTCCCCCATCCTCTAGGCTCTAGCCTTTACCTCTACCTCGAATTTCAAAGTTGATCCTCCAAGGACATTAGTCGACACCCTACAATTTTGATGAAACTTCCTAACCCAAGCATTAAAATAAGGTAGAAAATGCTTCCCCTGCTTAATTAGTGATTTTGCTTGACTGAAGGGTACATTTTTATTAAGGTCATGACAGAGGAGTTCAATCAACTTCAACAATCAGGAATCAGCACCACCAACATCAAAGTACATAGAGAGTTGATGTGCTTGATTAAATTCAAGTCCCTTACCCTCATACATGATAGAATCCAGTGCACATTGCAATCCTAAAAGCCTGAAAACTATTAATTCTGTTGAATTCTGAATGGGATCTAAAATTCTACTTTTTGCATATGAAGTCCGATAAGGTTGGAACCACTCTCAAACATCCTGAAACAATTAATGGTAATGTTAAAAATTTAAGTAGTGACATTCTCCTTATCTTTCATTTTCTATCCACATTACCATTCAATATTACTGACCTCAATGTCACTAGTACAAAACTGGTCAATCTTTTTAAGAACATCTGTGTTTAGCCACCACACCTGCACCCTGGGCATTATTGGATTAACTCGGCCGAGTTAATGCGGAACCGGCCAGTTTGAGGCCGGTTTGCCGGTTCCAAGTTGACCAGTTTTTAAAATTCACTGATATATATATATATATATATATATATATATATATATATATATATATCACACTACTTCTTCCATGAAATTTTACAAATAGAAATTTGAACTCAAATTACACCAAAAATTTTGAACATCCATGTCGTAGGACAACTTGCAGGATGCTTTGAAATAACCGCACAAAACTGATATGGAGGTTATAGGCGATAGCTAGCATTTCAGATTAATTTGGAGCATGCATCTCTAAGAGATCGACTTTCAGCTTTTCAAGCAATGTTGTTTTATCTCTCAGGGGATAACTCCAGAATTTTTCCCGGGTATTCAAATCTAGTTGTTGCCTTCACTATCTTGTAATGATTATGCAGCCATTGGCCTTCAATCTACATATCTTTATCAATACACATAATGTTTGAGAGTAAAAGACTAAGGCAAAAAGCAAGTTGAAACTACCTTTCCACCAATCCGGAAGAGCTCTGCAAGATCATGAAATTGACCATGTATGTCACCACAGATTGTAACAGGGCACTTCACAGGCTGTTAAAAAAAGACAACAATGACACTGGTTAGATCTCCCTCTCTCTACCTACATTAATTCATGTCGCAGGCAAAACACATCAATAGTCTCAACGGATTAAGCTAGTTCACTTTAATCATGTTATCTCCAGCTACAAAAATCAGAATCAAAATTGTTGTGTCAATTGGACAGATTTAAATAGCCTTGAAGACCACAACAGTTGCATTCAACAATGTAAATATAATTGATCCAGAACATAATATTACAATTTTAATCCATAAAAGTGTGATACAAGTAATAATGTTAATGGTATCTGATGTAGTACCCAAAATGGAATTTGTAAATGGAAATTAGGGCTAGATACACTATAATTTTACATTTTGGAAGGATTGCCACAATACAGTGAGCAAAATTGTACCTATAAAAAAAGTTATCTTGGTTATTATATTCCAAAATATTATTTTTTATTTCATGATTAAAGAATTTTGTATCAAATGCACATCAGCAAGACTAGGATATATCCATGCAAACCCTAGGTGTATTAAGTGACGAGGGATCAAACAAAAACCAGGTGTAAACCTCTCATTGCTTGTAAGATCCAGGGTTCAGATGGATCTACGCTAGTTTTTTCTAAAATTATAGTAATGAATGGTGGGCTTTTTATTATTTTCATTTAAACAATATATGTCAGATCTCAACAATTTTTTATTTTAACCACCCACAAACAGAACATATCTCTTCCACCTGGGCTGTAGAGTGCACCTCGTTTCTCTTTCTGCTATTCACGGATCATTTTGGAAGTGATCAGGTACTTTTTGACTGCTTCACTAGTTAGGACCAGGGTGTACATAGAAATTAAATATTTTCATCATATCCTGCGATATTGTTTTTATTATAGTTATAATTTATATTACATTTCAATTGCCTGCACATCAAAAAGATTAAACCTGCCAACAGATAAGCATAGCAGTTACCTTTGTCAGTATCAGGATTCATCCAATTGCACTCATCCTATGCCACCAAGCATAGCACAGGTAAACATTTTCTTAAAAGGTATAACTCTTCTAAAAGTAATTGTATAATTCATCAAACATGTTAACCTTGCAGCATCTCTCTGCTCACTGGAGGACTGTAATTCAAACTGAAGTTTCAAGTTGTCTGCATGTTAGACTGCATTTCAATGTATGACCTTTGGAAATGCCAGAAAACAGTTTTCGAAAATTGGAAGAAAATTTTCAGGTAAAACCTGCCCTTTGTGTGAGAAATATACTCCACTGAATGCTCTTTTCACTATTGGATTGTTGCACTTCTGTGAAAATCAGATGTATAAGGTCTCTTTTGTAAGATATTTTTGGAGATAACGAGGCTTTGTATACAACCTCTCAGCTTATCTGTAAACATTCAAAGAATCTTAACACAATTATCCTAGTTCTATCTCATTCAGCAAATTACTTCTAGTGAAAATGCACTAACGAATATCGACCTCGACTTCTCACCTTCATCACATGAATACAAAGTGTCAAAAAAAGATCACAATTAGTGTCAAAAAAAGTGATTGTGAACCCAACTTTATTTAAAGCACTTAACACAAAAGAGAGACAAAGTGATAACATATTTGATACAAATAGCATTCTGTATTGTAACATCTGTTCCCAGAAAAAGAAATGGAAAATAGGAAATGGCAGGAAATGAATTTCAAGAAACAAGTAAAATCTTCAAGTAAGGTTTGCCATTTGTTGGGAAATCGAAACCCTGGTGCATTTTGTATTGTAGCCGCTGTCCCCGAGAATTGGAAATGGGAAATAGGAAACGGCAGAAAATGAATTTCAAGAAGCAAGTACGGTTTGCCATTTGTTGGGAAAATCGAAACCCTGGTGACTGTTGTTTCCACTGTTGGACCGCATTTTTGTGAAAATGAAAAATCTGTAACCTCTTTTCTGAGGAGTTCTGAGTTCTATGGCTTTATATTGTTGGTTAGGGCTAGTGAGACCATCCACAGCTAGTTTAGGGATTTCATTTCGTCCAAGTTTTCCCAATATGAGATAATTTTACTAATGTCCACAAGGACTAAATCAATAGGATAATTTACTAATAGGTCGATGGAACTAAAAAATACAGCAAGTCTCAAACATAATGTGGGGTTTTCAAGGCTACTATGGAAAGCTACAAGGTAAAAAGAATGTTATGTACCTAGGGAGGATAATATCGGGTACCTAGGGAACTAAAGGCCTAATGTAAGTGATGTGGCCATCATCACAGAATATGTCCACTTGGTAGTTGGTGGGTAATAAATAGGCCCACTAGGCAATTAGAGGAAATAATATAATAATAAGGGGTAGTTGACATAGCCACCTTAGAAATACTCATGAGAAAGTATTACATGAGTATCCTTGTATGAGATAGGTTAGATGTATTGTTCTGTAACAAGCATGGCCTGTGGAGTGATTCCGTCCTTAAGGGGTAATGATGGTGTTACCTACCTTAAGGGTCTTTCTCTACATCTTGGTGTTATTCGTCTGGTGAATGTATTTTGGTTATTTCTGAAGTTTAAACCTTGCGGGTTCTATATCATTGTTGTGATTCAATTTCTGGATGGGAGATCACTACAAAAGTCCATAAAATACTAGAAACATATAATAGAATTCTTAGAAAACTACAGGAATTGAGAGAAGTGCCAAGCAACAATTTCAGGAAACAGGAAGAAAATTATCAAGTAAGGTTTGTCATTTGTTGGGAAAATCGAAATCCTGGTGACTGATGTTTACTTGTTTCCACTGCTGGACCGCATTTTTGTGAAATGGAAAATCTGAAACCTCTTTTCTGAGAAGTTCTGAGTTAATAAGGTTTTATATTGTTTGGTTAAGGGACCATTCCATGGCTAGTTGAAGATTTCATTTCGTCCAAGTTTTCTCAAGACAAGATAATTTTACTAATGTCCACAGGGACTAAGTAGATAGAATAATTTTATTGATGTCCACAGGGGCTAGGCCAATAGGATAATTTTACTGATGTCCACAAGTGGCCAAAAGAATAGGTCAATGAGACTAAAAAATACAGCAAGTCACAAACATAATATGGGAGTGCCAAGGCTACTATGGAAAGCTACAAGGTAAAGAGAAACAAGTCAAAATGAAAGAAAAGAAAATACATAAGGGTTGTCCAAGGGAGTAAACCCTAGAAAAGAGAAGAATATAGAAATAAGAAAAGAAAAAAGTGTCAAAACTGCCACCAACAGTTTCAGACAGCTTACAGAAATCCCAAGAAACATCCCAGAGGAGATATCCAGCAACCATATGCATTTCAGAACCAAATACACAAATTGCACCAACTGAAATGGTTTCCAGAAAGAATAGACTGGCGTATAAACCAGTTTATAAAGTACAAGCTTACAATTATATTTGCTCAATCAGCATCAAGATTCAAGAGTGCAATTAGAATTTGCAGAATGAAAAAAATTCAGGGCTACAAAACCATTTCACAATAACATTTGCATTCATTTAAAGTCACTAAGATGGCAATACCATAAAACGTGGACATCCATTGGGAATTATCTTGTGTTTATGAGACCTGGCTTTCAGTCAAACAAAATACATAATAATTGGTACTCTTGAAAGGACAACTTTTCACTTCACCACAGATGATTCTACTGACATGAGATTTCTTCACCAGGCCTTGGTTGATTTCAATATCACAGGGAATGACTAGCTGTTTGCTAGTCCTCACCCAATTTCTCATTTATTCCAGCTATGTGAAGCAACTAATAGGCCCTAAATAGTAAGGTCTGAGGAGAATAATAAAAAGTAGATATCCATTTGGGAATTCTCTTGTGTGTTTATGAGACCTGGCTTTCAGTCAAACAAAATACATAATAATTGGTACTCTTGATAAGGACAACATTTCACTCCACCACAGATGATTCTACTGACATGAGAATTCTTCACCATGCCTTGGCTGACTTCAATATCACAGGGAATGACTAGCTGTTTGCTAGTCATCACCCCATTTCTCATTTATTCCAGCCATGTGGAGCAACTAATAGGCCCTAAATAGTAAGGTTTGAGGAGAATACTTAGCAGAATGACTGTTTTGAACTGATATAATTTAGCCATCTTCCCCCTCTCTTCTTTTTCATTCTTTCTTATTATCTTGCACGTTGTCAAGATCATTTTTCTCAAGACGATTCTTCACCAGGCCTTAGCTAACTTCAACAACATAGGGGATGGCTAGCTATTTGCTAGTCCTCACCTCACTTCTCATTTATTCCAGCTATGTGGAGCAACTCTTGAGCCCTGAATAGAAAGGTCTGAAGAGAATACTTCAAAGCAGAATGACTGTTTTGTAATGGTATAATTTAGCCATCTTCCCCTTCTCTTCTCTTTCATTCTATCTTATTGTTTTGCACGTAATCTAGATCATTTTCTCAAGAGATGCATCAAGCACTCCCTCATTCGGTGTAGCTGAAATGCTAAGTTGTCTTTTAGTCCCATCAAACATTTTTAGTGATGGCATTTATATACTTTCAATTTCAATTTTGAATTCTCTTCATATTTTCTGATTAAAAGAATTTTGAACAGTAAAATGTATTTCATTTGTTTATTGTTCTATTTCTGTTACTTTTTAGTCTATCTCTGCTACTTTGTAATACAAAGGTGTACATTTTTTACTGTTGTGTACATGCATGCAAAAGAAAACTGAACACCTCAAGGCTTAGAGGAAAGCTCATAATGATTTTCATTTCAAAGTTAGATAAAGCAATAGACATACCTGCACATTACTTTCTTCCATGAGAATCTCCTTGGCCTTTTCACACAATCCTCTCACCTGCAACCATGAGAAAAATGTTCTAAAAATTAATTATTGTTCTATTCAATACAGAATTTAATCCATTATCATAATCCACTAATATGCTGAACAAACATACTGACAATCATCTTTATGAATTCAGCACCTCAACCCAAACAATCTCAATGGCATGCTTTTCTGCAGCATATAGAAGAGTTATACCCAGACATCTAGAGACAATTGAAATATTTCAAAACAGTACACAATAAAATCTCAGCAATTTACTTTCTGAGCATATAAATGATCCCATGGATTAATCATTAAGTCATAGAACTCAATCGCAAGAGGCTTTGACAAATGTCTCTATCGGAGAACATTGCCAGTAGTTCTCAGTTATGGCTTTTATATGGTGGATCTATTGCAGTATAGATAACCACCATTGCAGATTTTTTCTGCAATGTTTGGAGGTTCATCTTCCCTTTCTTTCAAAAAGGATCTATCATTGGAATTATCATCCCAACCATTCCCATACATCATAGATAACTGACTCATTTGATAAAGTTTTGCAATAAAATCTCAAGAAGTTGTTTTCAGAAGACATGACCCGAACTAATGATCAAATAAATGTAACATCTGCAAAAATATTTTAGAAATGCTTGTAAACCATGGTTCTCTTTGTTTTTAATGTTGCAAATGGCATTCCAATAGAAACTTGAAATTCATATATAATGTTAGTCCATGGAAAAACCACTGACAAACTGTTAGTCCATGCAATATGGAAAAACCACTGACAAACTGTTAGTCCATGCATAAGTTATAGTAGCATTCCAATATTTTGGTGGGTCATTTGCAATATGGAAAAACCACTGACAAACTGTTAGTCCATGCATAAGTTATAGAGTTTTTATTTTCCACTAGTATTTGGGAGTCTATAGACAAACCAACGTCTAATATCAAAGTAGCATCTAAGCAAATCTTTATGAACTGCATAGCTTATGAACATAAATATAATATTAGCATGTAGGAATTGCTCTTTGACCTTCGTGTTCCTCAAATTTCTAAATTGAAGCATCTTTGTGGGCTCAATGACACTGCAAATGTCAAGTAATAACATGGATATATGATGCTCACATCAAAGCGCTGTATTCATGAAACATGAAGTGGACAGAGATGCTGCATTTAACTATTTGTACATCAACTAAAGTGTTAATCCAAAATAAATCCTACAAAAATCTGGAAAAAAATGTAAGAAATAAACAGAAAGAAAGGAAATAAAAGAACCATTGAGAATTATTTTAGGAATAGAAAAAAATCACGTCTCCCCTTACCTTAAAGACAAGTGTAAGAATCTGAATTTATGCTCTTGTCAATTGTAGCAGCGTTGTATAACTAACTAAGAAAAACACGATATTCTAAAAGAATCAAGTTTAGCCCAAAGGCCATGTGCAGGCTGAAAGCATGAACAAACAAAAAGAAAGAAAACGTGAGTGCTGGAAGATCAAAATTTGGCAGCTAATAATTTTTCATCAACGTGATAAGGGAAGCATTTCTTGACAAGTATAATTGGTGTACAACTAAAAAACATAACAATTGCATGTTTCCACCTTTTCTCAAATACTTTTACTACAACCATCTTGTGCCCAGTTCTAATGCTCCAAATTCGCCATCATAAGTTCATTATATTTTTTACTTGATTGAACAATGATACAACCAAAAAGAATGGAGGGTTGAAGTATGCCTAACTTGGTTAGGGTACTGGTGATGAATGATCTTTCTCAAAATCAAATATTTAACTGTCTGCTGATACAACCAAAAAGAATGGAGGGTTGAAGTATGCCTAACTTGGTTAGGGTACTGGTGATAAATGATCTTTCTCAAAATCAAATATTTAACTGTCTGCGGATGCCTGCCTATGCTTTTGTTACTCGTAAGTTTGCTGCAGCCTGGCTACGTAATTTTCGATAGGAAGCTTCAACTTACAATTTGCATATTAAAAATTATATGCTCTGCACACTTAACAGCCAAGTTCAAACTTGTCATGCAGCAGGGGAAGATCACAACCAGAACTCTCCAAATGACATGATAAATATAGAAGGTAAATCAATCTAATAGCTGCAGGAATCGGATCTTCCCACAACACCCCAAACCAGACTAATAGCTGCAGGAATCGGAGCTCCCTCCAATATTTACATTATAATCGCCTGTACCCTCTTACAAAAACCAGGACAGTGACAAAAACACTTAAGATTGAAGACACGATCTCCTCTGGCCTCTATTAATGTCAGTCATCAAGAGCATCGAGAACTATACACCGTTTGCCTGCTCTGTAAAACGTTGCGAAAGACTTATCACAAGATCACGAGACAAGGTGAGGATCGCTACACACTAATCCATGACCGCTATAAAACTACTTAACCTCTGCATACGCCTGGCACCCGATAAAACCCAAGGCTTGGAAAGACTATTCACGAGATCAACAGACAAGGAGAGGATCGCTACACACTTGTCCTAGACACCTGAAAACCACTACAGACATCGGGCCACCGATGTACACGTCCCAAAGTTTTTCACCTGGATCGAACTCCTGAACTCTACACAGTCTCACACTAAACCAAACTGAAAACGCAAACACAAAACATTGCGAGAGAATAACGTAGTTTACAGGCCATTAAAACGTCATTTCCCGTTAAAAAGTTCAAAAACCCCTAACACCATAACGAACTGCGGATCAGATTCTAAAACAGCCTTTCGCACCAAGCATTTTCCCCCACAACCGGAACAACTACCCGGAAGCGGCACGAATCTCGCCGGATCCGTGTGCCGACACGGTGTACAAGCAAAACCGGCGCATTTTCATAGACCTTTACAAAACCTAGGCTTCGCAACAGAACCTTCCAAAATAGAAAATGGATCTCGAACAGAAACTTCAAACAAAATACATAGATTTAAAACAGCATGGTTAAGGGCCGAAAGTACTGGCCTCCTGTTCTGAGAGAGGCTTGCACTGCATAAGCTGTTCAATCTGGGCATCAAGTTGGCCATAACCACCACTAGATGACGAGACCGGCTCGGCGCTCATCTTGTTCAGAATCCAAGTGTTCTCCTTTCTCTGTCTCCCCTTCTCGCCCCGTCGTCCCTGTGTCTTTGGGCCACTCCCTGAGAATTGAACCCTTGACCTTGTGGTTGCTGTCCGTTGGTCCGGACTGGCTGCAGCAGCTTTCTATCGAACGAAAATAAAATATTTATGTATGCGATATATGCTGCCTTTAACGAATGCCTGCCTTTCTTTCCTTGCCCCTTCTCTCTTTAGCAGAGCGTATTATTGTTATGGTAATTCATTAACCGTTCTAATTTTTTTATTTTAAGACTTAATGGCATTTCACCCCAGCGGTACCGGATCCCCCGGTGACGACTCCTCGTGGAGTTGACGGAGGCCCACGTGGTACCACGTCAGCGATGGGCGTTGTATACTCTGGCCTCGTTAATGGATAATTCGACATTGCCCCAATAACATAGGGATGAGAGTCGACCCCTACATGTTATGTTTTTATATAAAATATATGAGAATTTTCAAAGTAATATATATATATATATTAAGAGTGATTTATCAAAAAAAATTGGGTTTAAAATAATAAAGTTTTGAATTTAACTGAAGTATATATACAAAATTTGGTGTTTTTGTGTTGTTTTGGGGTATTTTTCTTGCGACTTTGAGAAACTTTGATATATATATATATATATTAAGAGTGATTTATCAAAAAAAATTGGGTTTAAAATAATAAAGTTTTGAATTAACTTAAGTATATATATAAAATTTGGTGTTTTTGTGTTGTTTTGGGTATTTTTCTTGTGACTTTGAGAAACTTTGACATCCATCTAAACATGGATGCAATGTTGAATGAACAATAATGTTGCAAATTGTCGTTGTTGTGCACTTATATATCACTTTCCTCTAAAAGCTTTGTCGGCAACATTCATTTTGCTCTTGAAGCTTGAGTGAACTACACAAGGTTAAGATGTTAATCTTTATAGGATGTCGCTGAGAGAGATGTTAAACCTTCTTTCAACACATAACACATAAATAACTGTAGCTCATAAAAAAAAATTATCCATTATAGGTCACAATATATGGTGGAACCAATCCATCATTTTATTTTATTTTATTAAAATACATCCTTTCACTATTAATTTAAACAAGTGATGTATTGAGTAATTAAAATAATAAAATAATAAATAAACATGTGAGCTGCTAAGTAGAGTCCCACTATCAAAACTTTGCAAGAGCACTAACACAAAATTGTCATTTAACATGCAATATAACTAAGAACAATCTACATCTAAAGAACATATAGAACCATAAATAGTATTCAGCACAACCTTATATTATATATAATCAAAAGCACAAACATCAATAATCATAACTTAGAGAGTAGCTTGCTTCAACTGAGGGATTGCCAATGCCTTGGAGGTGGGCCCCAACCATCATTACTTGACTATGGATTTGGGATGACAAGTTCTTAGTATTCAATGCACTGCTTAAAGTTCTTAGTGTTCAATACACTGCTTAAAATCTTAGACAAGCTTCTTTATTTCTAAAATAGTAAGTGCAAGTCATGTGAACTTATCACTTTGGTGTTGTAGGGGTAGGGCTAACTTGGGCAATGGAACCCCCTCTATTGAACAATGTAACTAGCTATGCATCATGATCATCCAACAAATTTCTATGATTGTTAGGCATAGGTCAAATGGGTTGGAAAGTTGGTAGGTGGTTTCTTACTCCTAATGTCATGATGTAATAGGCACCTTTAAATAGTTCAAAAGCTAATGCATATGTGTTACATCCAACTCGGCTATCTAGAACTTGTGCAGCAATTTCTATGTACAATTATGTCATTGAAACACTAGTTTGTAGTAATCGTTTATAGTATATTACATAAAAAATAACTAAAAGTCAAAGAAGGCCCACTAAACAATACTCTAATACCACCAATGATATCAATATTGGATTGTTTCTGAACATTCAAATTGCAAATGATATCTCCATGAATTTCAAACATGACAGTTATATTTTCTAAACAATGTTACATTAGATAAATCATTGTTGGTTAAGGTTGATACAATGCTTTGTTACTTATATGCATTATTTGTCTTTTTGAAAGAGGATAAATGTTATGGAATGGAACTTAAAATTATGTAACAATTTTTTTCATGATCATTTCGAATAACCTTTGTAAAAGTATGACAATAAGATACAACTCCGTAAATCAATTCAATGAGCTAGCTCGAGTTGTTGGGTGTTTTGAGCTTCATACAAGAAATCTCATAGTTGATCCTTGGAAATTGGATTGACTTGCTATATTATGTACCTCATTCAATGTCTCTATCACACAAAGCAAGTAATCAACATCAAGAACTTTACGCTAAGTACAATCCTCAATACCCAAAAAATTCCAAAAATTTTCCTCTTTAAAAAACATAAATCTTATTTTAACAAGTGGAACAAACCATTTTGTAACTTTCTTAATAAATGTACACATTTTATGTTTTGGTAATTCAATAATAATTTTCATCATGACCTAAGATGTTTATGGAAATCCTTAATCACTAAGAGATAGACAAAGTCATTATGTCCTCTTAATTTTAAATAACACACATTGTTAATATTAAAATAATCCGACAAAATAAAAATACTTCACTACAAAGAATTATACTTTTAAATTACTTGAAGATGCTTCAATAATGGAAAATACATTCAAAAAATTTTGAAATTTGTAATGAATAATATAAAATTAAAACATAATAAATTTTATCAATCTAAAATTTTATTTTATTTCAATCAAAATATTATATAAAAATTATAATATTATAAATGTTATTGTTTTATTATATTGAAAGAAGTGAGTTGTATTTTATTATAATCTTAATTCCATTTTACTTTTGAAATGTATTATGCAAAAGGATCAAGCAAATCATCTTTAAAGTGCAAAAACTAATGAAAGGTTTGGATTTGATCCCTCTTGATACATGATACATCTAGAATTAAGATGGTTTTACTTTAATATTTAATTACAATAAATTTTACCCTTTCATATTATTCTTTAAAATGTAACCAAACAAAGTAAAGGAATCTATAGTGTTTGAATTGACATTATGTCTCAAAAAACTTATTTAACAAATTACTTAGATGTACTCATATATTCTAATTAATTCTTTTCTTTTTACTTACCAAGAATACATAGATCTTTGATTTCGAATTTCAACATTGTAAAAATTTTATTATTTTATTAAAGTGTTACGTGTCAACTCCACTTTGAAAATTACACTTAAGTAATTAGAGATTTTGACTACATTTTTAAAATTATTTAATTCATTAAAAAATTCTAAAAAATTGTTTAAATTTAATCTATTAGTTGTTGAGATTACAAAATCCCAAGATGTTTTGAAAATGTTAAATCATTTTATATATTAAATAAAAAAATACAATTTAAATCATATAAAATTAAAATTAGACCAAAACTTACATAACAAAAAAATTACAATGATAATAACCAAATTTTAAATAATTTAACAATAAACAGTATGCCATACAAAATATCACAACAATATATTTTAACAATAATATTATTATTAAACTTTATATAAAATATCACACCAATATATTTTAATAATATTATTATTAAACTTTATTATATTTTATAGTGTCAAAATCCAATATCAACGTATTTTTATTGAAAACCATTAACCAACTTCTAAATAGTTTAACAATAAACACTATTCCATACAAAATATCACACCAATATATTTTAACAATAATATTATTATTAAACTTTATTTATATTTTATATATTTTAACAATAATATTATTATTAAACTTTGTCCATTAGTTGTAGCCTGGGTGGTTGGGAGGAATGTTGTTACTCTCCCCACCCAAGTTCAATTTTTGTAAGTGACATATTGCTCTTGTTGAGTCCATATTGTAATGATTGTAATTCGTGCTACCTTGATTCTCTAGAATAGTAGGTGGTGACCATTTCCCAAGGTGGACTAACCCTCTAACAAACGGTGAACCACCTTTTTGAAAAAATATTATTATTAAACTTTATTTATATTTTATAGTATCAAAATCCAATATCAACATATTTTTATTGAAAACCATTAAATAGATAGATTGCTTTTTAACATCCATGGTGGTACTGTAACCCGAATATTCAATATTCATTTAACATCTATGGGCCCATGTTTTGAATCTATGGAAACATATAATCCTCGGAACCTAAAATTCACTACCTTGCAAGCTATATACTAACGTTAGCACCTTTATGGGCCAAGCTTCTTTATATGAAATGCACTAAAGTATGAGAAACTCTTAACACCTACTTAGATTCATGAGATTCTTTATTTTATAAGTAGTGTTTGAGTATTTTGGGGCTCTTTATGTAGGTGGGGTGGTTGGGGCGGTCAGTTGTGGTTGTCTCTATCCCGGATTGACCCCACGCCATGTGTTCTTGAAGCGCTTTCACCTACGAGCCCACGCTAGTTCATTTACTTATATGAAAAAAAAAAGTAATGCTTTAGTATTTAGATTTTAGTGGTAACATTATGATTATAGTTTTTTTTCATAGAAAAAAAATTGCATTTTATTTCTCATATTAAAAAATGAAACACATTCAAGCACTCAACATTTCCTTTTAAAAAAATTATTTCAAGGATTAAAAATTGTATCATTATCTAAAAAAAGATTTTGATATGTAATATTCAAAACATAAACAAAATTGCAGTGTTTTGCATATTTATTGTATTCATCCCATTGAAATCCACATATTTCTTGTATTTTTAATAACATTATGATGACGATGATGATAGTTAACATCTATTTAGATAAATTTTGGCTAATTTTGGTTAATTTTGGTTTATCGGTTATTAAGGAAGAAAAGTAAGGAACTACTTGTTTGCTTTAGAGTTTTATTTCTTTGCTCAAAAAGCTTGGAGAGAGGTGTTCCTAAATTACTATAATTTTGATGAGATAGAAGGTTGGGCAGGTTTGTATTGTAACAAAAAATTTGAAATTGAGATCTTATGTGGGTGTATGTAGAGCAATCGAAGAGAAAGTGTTTTTCATCCTCAACATTCATTAGTCTCACAAAGATGACAGATCCTTTAAGCCCACGGAGTTTTAGGAAAGGTCAAATGCCATGTTTCACTATGTAGCTCACGAGAGTTCGTTCTTATTTTAGTCGTGTGGATCTTCTTATTTACGCTAGTAAAAATAGAGAGATAATTTTAATCTTCAAGATTAGCGTTAATGACCTCCTTGTAATATCTTAATTTTCTTTTAACCTCTAAATTTGCATCACACCACAGTGTTTCTTTGAACTTCGAAGTAATAATATTTTTAATATCATCTATATTTTGCAAAGAGACATTTTCATCAATCCCCTACATCTTTAACCAAGACATGGCATCTTAATGCTAACCTTGTTGGAGCCTTAGGTGGTTTTGACTGGAATTAAAAGCAATTTTCGAAAGTCTATGGTCTCCCAAGTTATTTATTTTTTTCTTGTACATTAGGTACCTAGTCATAGCTATGCTCTCAATGGGGGAAAGACTCACTTTAATCAGGAGAACTGGATATGGCATATTGCTTTTAATTTTAAGATTGTAAGTTATAAAACGCTTTTGGATTTGCTCAATCCTTCTCCAATATTCTCTAGAAACACTGCAACCCCAAACTTCACACCCATACAGGAGAACAGGAGTGACAAGAGTTTCAAAGATGAATTTATTTTTATCCCACATCACAAGGTTTGTTGACTTACGATATTTTCAAGACCAAAATAATCATTCCACCCTCCATTGATCCTTTTCTCAATGTTGTAGTTCCAGTTAAGCTTGTGATGGATATCAATCCCAAGATATTTGTATGAAGTCACTTCCTCCAAGTTGCTATTATCATACAAAAAAGGAGTGTAAGTGAACTTATTAGATTTTATCAACATAACTTTAGTTTTGTCGGTATTGACAAGCATGCCCATACCAGAGCATAAATCCTTTGGAATTCTTAATTGCTTATCAAGATCGGAGGAACATATTTCTAAAAGAATAATATCATCAACATAAAGAAGGAGGATGATGGAAATTCATGATAACACCGTGCCAGTGCAACCTACATCTATTAAACAGTCTTCTAACTTATCAATGTATATACCAAAAAGAGTAGGGAAGAAAGGGCAGCCTTTCTTAACTCCTATATTACAATTAATATCTTTCGACCAACCCTCAATGTTCTTCAACTTGGCAATGACATTCTCGTACAACCTTATTGCAGTGACTCTCAACTCAAAAATAACCTTTAACTCTTTTAATCCTTTCCACAAGTCATTTCTAGGCATTGTATCAAAAGCTTTCCTAAAGTCCACAAAGAAACAAAGGATATTGATCTTCTTATTGTGGCATTCCTCTGTAGTGATCCTAAGAATAATGAGGTGGTTTATGGTGGAATGATACCTTCTAAAATCGGTTTGCCCTTTAGCTCATTTACCTTGACTTTCTAACCATGTGTTGACCTTATTTTCCAAAATAATACCATATAACTTGGCTAAGAGAGGGCTAAACATAATGGTTCTATAATTAGAGGGGTTATTTTTATCGTCGCTTTTAAAAATGGGTATAATAATCATCTAAGGCCAAGGATTAGGGAAGCCTTGCTTGAATCCTAGATTGAAGAGATTGTGGATATGAGGGATGAGAACAACCCCCCCCCCCAATTTTTAGGATTTCAGCTTGGTAGCCTTCGATGTCCTTAGCGTTCCCATTCATGAGGCACTTAATCCCAAAATCTATATCTTCTAAAGAAAAAACTCCATCTTTCATAAAAAGGGGTTGAATGTTGTCCATGACATCATTTGATTCCTAAAGCTTCTTAAGATAGGAATCAAGTTCTTTAGGACAATCATATTATTATGTCCCCAATATTTATTTTTCTAATGGGGACATTACTTCCTTGCGGGAGGATGGCATGGAGGCGGTTTCCAAAGGTATGAAGGAGGAGTATTTTTGCGTATTTATTGGTTTTTTCCGGAGCGGAGTTTTATCTAGGCGACTATTGGCCAGTTTCACGCTGACGTCATACTAGGGTTGTGTGCCCCAAGACCTGGCAGCGGTATTTCGTCAACTGTTTGTGTTAGAGAATTCTTCCTACAGATAGTTAAACCATGTCATAGACTAAACTAAGTTTCTAAATGTTCAATCTATGACATAAACAAAACCAATGGTGCTCTTATTCTCCTAGATCTAACACAATACATAAATTACTAAACATAGAAGAGAAAGGAAGAAGTGAAACTTACCTCCAATTTGTAGTTTATCCTAGCTCCAACTCCAAGTTTGATCTCCAAAGCTCGAACCTGATAAACAAGACAAAGAACCAAAACTTCCAAGCAAATAGATGTATTGATCTAGATCTAGTCTACAACATAGCATGCATCAATGTTGCAAGAAACAAGATATGGGAGAATAAGCCAAGTTATTATTAAGAAAGCTGAAAGTAACCATACAAAGTGTTATACCTTGATGTCCAAAGCAACAACGTCTCCTTCCAAGCTCTCCTTTGCTACATCTGCAAGACTTATAAGACCATAGGTTTGATGCCTCCAAAATATCTCCTCTAACTCATGGATGGCCTCCTTCTTATAGGATTTGGGAGGCCAATCACTAGGAGAAAATGATGGATCTAGGTGAGTAAAAGATGGATCAAGGAGTTGAATCATACGAAGGAAGGAGGTTGAGATGAGATTCGAAGGGAATCCCTATCCCATAAAAATCTCCTCGGGATTCAAGATCCAAAAACCAAGGAAAAAGGTTATTTCAAGGATTTTCGCACCCTCGAGACTGAGCAAAGTGTGAAAATGTTGTAACTTTCGCGCCCCCATAGATGTGCAGAGCACGGAAATGTTGTATTTTCGTGCCTTGCACCACTAGCATGGCACGGAAATATCTCTAAGATGGGCTTGGTGAAGTGGCATTCGACCCTCAAGAGTTGGATTTTCCTCCAAGTAGGACTAGGGAGGGGACCAACATGACGAGGATGGGTCTCAACACTCCTAGGAGGTATAAAAATCATGTTCTTCATAGTGATATGGCATGAAGGCTCTCAATGGTGTACATAGTGACAATTTGAGGTATAACACTGTTTTAAATGGAGTTGGTCCCATTTTTATTTCACCTGCATGGCGTAGGTGGTGGTTGGTTTAATGTCGCGGTCCAGCGATATGGGATTCCTGATTTGTATTGTTGTTGCTTCAATGGTGTGGCATGGCGAGTCTGGCTTGTGCCTTGCAGAGCTCCGATTTTCAAGTTCATTGGTTTTCATAGTGAAGGAAACACTGGTATGGCGGATGGGTGCGTTGGTGGAGACCGGGCTTCTTGTTTTTACGCTTCCCTTCGTCAAAACCCTTGCATTGTGCGATTGACAGGCGATCGGCCAGGGTATGGACTTCACTATGGTGTCCGATTCTTTTATTTCTTGCTTATGGGGACGTGTACCGGTTTAGGTGTGGGCATATGCATTTTGCAGCCCTCTGCATAGGTCTTTTCTCCGTCGGTGCTCTTCACCCTTGCCTATATTATGGGTTGCCGCTTGCAAGATTGTTTCCAAGGTCATTTCTTATTGGTGTTGGTTCTTCCTGTGACAGGATTCTCCTATTTGTTGTGTTGTCATTGGTTGGTTCCTGCGTTTTTTCATTTCCCGCAACTTTGGCTGGGAAAGCGAGGCTCAACCTCTATTCTTGGGTGTTTATTTGTTGGTCAATGCTTCTTTGTGGAATGTGTTGTTCGTGAGTGGTCATCTTTGGCTTTCCTGTTAACAAAGAAACTTGCATCCGCGCCTTCGAACGTGCTCATCACGGTATCCTATCGGGTAAGTTCTCCTCACTTTTAATGGATATGCTTATGTTTGTGTTGGGTAGGGTTTTGCCGATCATATGCAGTTTATTTATGCCATGGCCATGAACCATGTATCTCGCTTGACATTTGTATGGGTGGTTTGTATGTTGGAAACTAAGACCACTGTCATAACTTTGTATGTATAGTTTGTATGCCTTCGACCTGTGTTCAGATACCGTTATTAACTTTTTACTGTGTTCAAAAAAAAATTGTAGCGGTTTCAATTTTGCATAGAAGTGATTGAAGAGGTCTTGTTCTGAGTGCATTTGGTCTAGTTTTGCATTGCAATTACATAAAGTTGGTTTTGAGTTATAAAATCTGTTTAAAAGAAAACATGGAATTGGGAGATAGACAGTGCTAGAATCTGCATAAATTTTGCCTTCAAAGATTTTCCTATCATTTTTGAAAGCCATTACCAATGATTTGCCATTTTGCAATTCATCTTGTTTTCATGTTTCTCATTTCCGATACTTGGAGCAGCTAGTGGCGAGTGTGAACGAGAACCTGAGTGATTGGTAAACATGGAAATTGAATTTGAGCCCTGAGGTTTCTCAGCTCAAAAACTAGAACTCCATCATGCAAATGCCCAATTGGGCATCTACCTGTGTACCCACTTACATATTTTACGATAGAGCCATGCACAATCTCCATGAAAACATTTTCCCCATTTCAAATCGACAAATAGTTATTTGTCAATTTCTTTGCTTTCGTAGATTGTATTTAATGGTGTTGTGGATGGCGTTCGCAAAATTACATTTGCTAGTGCTGTGGTTTTTTTTCCAAGGTTTTTTGTTGAATATGTGCCCCTTTTCCTTTCAACTGCTTTTCCTTGTTGTAGTTTTCTTCAAAACCTGGATCTTACTAGACCTTCACAATATGTTTTTTTTATGTCCTTTCCTCTTTGTATTGGCAGTTGGCTTTTTGTAATTTTTTCCAATCCAAGTACGGGGGACTGTGGACATGTTTGTTCAGGAATTACTTGGGTTTTCGTGCTTCTATGTGAATTCAAAACCTTTGGACACCGACTCACAGCTCATAATTTATAGCCTTCATATAAGCAGTCGTCCAATAGTTTGCATGTAGTTGTTTTTGGGAGTTTCAGCACCCAAATTTCCTTGGGATATGCTTTGTCTCTGCCATTGTGTTTTTAAGATTTTCATTGTTGACGCTTGCCTAATTCAGATTGGGAAGATCCAATTACGTGGTTATTTAAATAAAAAGGGTGAACATATTTATGCACCTGTGCATATCTATGTAGGTACCAACATCTGCACATATTTCCTTTAGTTTTGTTTTTTTTGTTCAACAACTGAACGTGCTGAATGGAATCAATTTTCAACATCATGCCTATATCTTTTTTCGTTTCATTGGCATCTTTTGATTCAGTAAAAAAAATGGTTGCAGAGACCTCGTGACACATCAAGCACATTCTGCATATTTCTGTATCCGAACTATGACAAAGTTATGGTACTGGTCTTGGTTTGCAGCAAAGAAAATTTATGGTCCTCGTGCTTGAATATTTCCGCAAATGGCTTCTATTGGGCGCGGCCCAAGTCAAGTCATTTTTGGGCAAGTCAATTTTGGAGCTACGAAGATACAGCGCAGCGCAGTATCAACAAAGTAAGAGTCACAATGCCATGAAGGTCCAGCGCTGCGAAGTGCCAGCGCCGCGAAGATGTAGCATGGTAGAGTTTTGGAAGGAAAACGGTATAAGTTCTGGTAAGATCGATCGGTGATCTATTTTGGGGAAGATGCTTCGAGATTCCCAGGAGGCGGGTAAGGAGTGGCAAAGAAGGAAAGCGACCGTTCGCATGAGCAAAGGCAGCACTAAGTGAACCGGGTGCATGAAACTGTTAGAGAAGGAACGTCGAGATGAAAGCGACCCGTCGGCATGCGCTCAGCAGAAGGGTTGAAAGCGACGTGACCATGTGCAGTTAGAAGATGCCAGAAGCCAGAGACAGCGTAGAAGGATGGCAACGACGATGAAGTCGCTATCATATCCTAACAGATTTTGGTTAGCGGGGCAACCGCACCATTTTGGGTACCTTAGTGTTTGTTTTGGGCCCATTGCATCGTAAAGACGTGACCTGCAGGCACGATCTATATAAGGGCATATTTTGTAAGGGAAAGGGTTGATTTATGTTGGGATTTTGATTATAAGTGTTTTTGTCGATCTCTATTGAGAGACTATTGTAGAGAGGCTCTGCAACTATGTGCGCAGAGACCCATTGAAGAGAGAAGAGAGTTTGCAGCTAAATGCACAGACTGGAACTGTTGAACCCTTCCCATTTATAATAAACAACAGTTCCTGTGGACGTAGCTCCCATCCTGGGGTTGAACCACGTTAAATCCTGTGTTGTGTGATTGAATGTGTTATTTGCTTATGATGTTGTAGTTTCTTATGCACATTTATCTTTTCATGTTTGTGTTATTGTCTATATTTCTGGAATGTGAATGACAAGATTAAAGTCTAAGTAATCTTGCTCTAAGTCAGATATAAAAGTTGTAAATCCTTGTGAATGTATGCATATTTCACTTCAAGAAGACATCAGATGCAGAATAATTTGAGTACTGTGTATGGATAAAGGCACAAGTTACGTAGTTGCACAGATCTGACAATGCTGAAAGTGTCTAAATGTCCAGCCGCACAGTCCTAGATAGCGCAACTGCCCTGTCTACTTGGTTCTTCTGCAGCGCGAGTCCTATAGTGCATTGTTCGTTAGCCAGAGAGCCTAAGGAGAGAAGAATCTTCGCGTCGCAAGCCAGTCCGAACCGCGCATCACCCGATTGTGGAAACTTGATTCCGCAACCTCCCCATAACTTCGCCTCGGGTGAGACCTCAGTCTACTCGCAGACTATTGCCGAAAGGGCTAGTGAAAAGGGGTTTTGTTGGTTCCCTAAACTGCGCAGAACCTAGGTCTGTCTTGAAAAGTTAAAGAACAGTATACAAGCCAACACATTGTTCCGTTGTCGCGCTTGAACTGGTAATGTGTTCAGAATATTGGCATCCCAAGAGAACATAAATACAAAACTAGGTAGACAATATAGAGAAGGAGTTTGCAAGAAAGGAGAACAAACATCCGTGCTTCTCTGACAAAGAATGGTTGCAAAGATACCTATATTCTGACATTTACGAAATTTTCTTCGCAGCATTCAACAACGATCTATACGAGTGGTTGTTGAGATTAGCATAACAAAAAACCTGCTATCAAGGAGGAGAACCTACAGTGTGGACTCAAGATCTCATTCAGAGGCTTAAAGTAGTCGAAAGCCCGATCTCAAGAGCAGTAGACTTCTAGTTGGATAGCATATTAGAAGGCTGCGTGACATAATTTGCTGTGGACACACTAAAGTGCTACAATGCAGTAGATGCAGATTTCTTCAAGGGATTCAGAGGTAAGTACCTGAACAATCTGAATTTATATATCAAAATGCTTTTAGCTGAGAAAGGTGTTTTAATAATGCAGTAAGATACCTAGTTGTTTTGATTCTGTAATGTTCAGAGCTAATGACAGTGATACAGAAGGACACATTCATACACTAGGAAGTGGTAAAAGATACAAGTCTAGCGCATAAAAGAACCCTAATGAACATGAAATTTTCATAGACACTGAGTTCCAAGTTGAGACTGATAGCCAGACAGAACCTTCAATAGCTACCTATCAACCTATCACTCCACAGAATCCGCTAGTTGACAGTACTGCTAATCCACAGAACGTCGGTAGTAGTAACACCGTAACCGTGAGTACTCAGAACATTCTGCGCAATAGTATCCCTAACACCGCACAAAACACTGCACCTCCTAAAATGAGAATGACAGACGATATAAAACTACCGATATTCAAAGGAATGGGTCTAGAAGACCTTGAGCAACACTAGTTTCTGTGTGAAGCCATGTCGAACGTTAAGCAAGTACAGGATGATGTTGTTAAGTAAGCACAGCTCGTCACTACATTCAGGGACAAAGCCTTGAATTGGTTTATGAAATATTATGTCAAACAAAATAGGACCCTACTAGATATCAAGGCTACCCTCTTAAGAGAATTCAAGAAACCTAAGTCTGAGTCACAATGTATCACAGAGTTAAAAGAAATTAAGCAGAAAACAACTGAGTCTGAATGGGAATTTGACCAGAAATTCAAAGCATTGTCAGACCAAGTGAGCTTTGACATCGCACCGCAACAGCACCAAGAGTGGTTCATAGCTGGCGTTGTTGCGACATATCAGACTGCCGTTGATGAAACAGAAGGTGGCTTCGCAGACAGAAGCCTTGGAAATTGCCATGAAGCTAGAAGCCTCACCCATAAGAGAAACAAGTGCAAGCATGGACCAGATACAGAACCAGCTAAAAAACCTAACAATACAACTACAAGACATTAAGAAAGGAAAAGAAATCAGAGAAGAAGTCTGGTGTACAAAATGTAAAGCAGAAGGACACTCGAAAGAACATTGTCTAGTATTCAAAGATTACATTGATAGTGGAGCACCAAATCCACTAAATCAACAGCAAGGACCATGGTGTGAAATTTGTCAAGGCATGTCCAGTTTTGCAAGCAAATATGCAGGAGAGGAGACAAGAAGGGCAAAACCCGAACATTCAGATGATCGAAGCAGAGAAAAGAACTAGAGATCCAAACATTAATGTTGCGACGCGAAGTGACGCTACAATAGGAAGAGATAAAGAACCAGAAGCTTCAACTTCTAAAGACCACCAAGCTAAGAAGACACCTACTGAAGGGGTTTGGATAAGAAAAGCAACTGGGAAAGCACCTGCTTTCAATCTGGAAAGAAACAAAGAAGTCTTTGCAGAAGCAAGGGAGACCTTCAAACAATCAGAGCTCGTGACACCAAGAATTAAACTGAGAAGTGAAACAACGCATATGAAGGATATGCCAGCAACATATGATAAAACATGTACCGCAACAGAAACAGGGACTTCTGTTGCGCAGTTCTTATGGAGCTATATGAAGTTACTAAAAATCGAAGATGCCTTAGTCGAATTGCAAAACTTACTAAACCACTATGAACAACGTAGTTGCACAAGTATTGTTCATAACACAGTTCACCACATCAAAAGTCATAAGAGAATAGGCCGAGAAATGAGGCTAAGTGCGCATATTGGAGACTATGAAATGGACCAAATTATCCTTGACTTGGGGTCATAAGTGAATGTCTTGACCAAGCAGACATGGGAACGGGTGGGGAAACCAAGGTTATCATGGTCACCTATCGAATTGAGACTAACTAACCAGCAGAAAGTTATTCCCTTTGGAAGACTCTCGAATGTACTTTTGGACATTGATGGAGTAAGAAGTTCATCAGACTTCGAGGTTATTGAGATCATCGACGATAGTAACCCATATCCTACATTATTGGGGATAGGCTGGGCGATGGATAACCTCGCGATCATCGACTTAAAGAAGAAACATATGATATTTGAAGGGGCAGATATCAAGGTCATCGCGCCCTTGGACCCTTCACAAGGACCAAGATACAGTGAACCAATATGAGAAGAATGTAGAGCACAAGACCTTGATCGCATCTACAAGATGACTGCGAATCAGGACGACTACATCAATCCTACGACTAATGGAACGTTGAATTGGTGCTGCGACAGATCTTGCATATCATAATCCGACGCAGTATTGGAGAATTGGAAAAGCAGAATGCATGAAGTATTTGCCAGGCGATGTGCGCAGATCACAAAATCACTACACTAGGTTGGAGCATAGGTAATTCCAATCCCTACCTATGATGGCTTAAGTAGCATTCATTCATTTTTTCAAGAATATACTGTAATTCCAGATGAATATAAGTTGTCAGCATTAGATTTAGCACTACGCGCTACACCTGCTAGATGGTGGGCCGCGCACAAGCCGAGTCTGAACACATGGGAATAGTGCAAGCACATGATGGAAATCAGATTCACAGAGCAAGCCGCGCTGACACTAGTAAAGTATAATGGACAAACGAATCCAAGGGATCACATAGAGACTTGTTCAAAAGCATGGACAAACAGACCGCAGACATAATGGGTCCATCTGTTTGTGCACACATTAGAGCGGATCCCAAAGAACTGGTATATCGACATAGAGCTTCGTAGAGGAACAACAGACTGGTCTATCATGACTACGAACTTCCAAAGAACTTTCATCTTTGAAGATGATTGTCCAAACATAAATGAGGCTCTGTAGATTATCAAAGAAAAGATATTCAAAGACGAATGCCCAAGTATAAGTAAGGCATTAAAGGTCAACAAAGAGAAGATATTTAATGACAGACCAGAACCTGTGAACCAGCAACCAGAATGGGCAAGAGAGATAGAATATGCCCTTGAATGTTATAACCTCACCGCAGATGAAGAAGATGAAGAGGAGAGAGATGATGAGGATCCGTGCAATATCAACATACTTGAATCAAAGGGAGCGCGCGATGTAGAGGGACCTCCATTAGAAATTCCAGATCTGAGCAGCCCTGTCAAAACAAGAAACGTTAACATTGGCACAAGTGAAGAACCAAAGTTTGCATTTATTGGGGATTACTGGGATGAAGAAACGGTCACACAGATCGCAGACCTTATGCGTGAGTATCAGGATTTGTTTCTAACAAAGTTCTCCGAAATGAAAGGCATTTTGGGCGACTTGGGAGTCATGAAGATACCTCTCAAGCCAGGCACGAAACCTATCAAGCAGAGACCTTATCGACTGAATCCCAGATACAAGGAAAGACTGAAGGCAGAGCTCGATAAGATGCTTGATGCAGAAATCATTGAGCTAGTGGAAGAATCAGAATGGGTAAGCCCTATGGTTATCTAGGATAAGAAAACAAAAGGGGAAAACAGAATCTGCATAGACCTCAGGAAGCTCAATGATGCTTCGCTACACGACCCATTTCCTACTCCATTCACAAATGAAGTACTAGACAATGTTGGAGGAAATGAGGCCTACTCATTCACTGATGGATTCTTTGGATACCATCATATCAGAATTGACCCAGTAGACAGACATAAAACTACATTTGCTACTGAATGGGGATCATTCCAATACATAGTTATGCCATTTGGTTTGAAGAATGCACCTGCTATATTTTCAAAAGTTGTTGTTGTTGCATTCAAGGATTTTATCCATAAGTTCTTAGAAGTATACTTTGATGATTGGACTGTATTTGGTTTACTAAAGAACCATTATGAAAACCTCATAATGATGTTAGCAAAGTGTAGGCAACATCAAATCTCGTTGAACTTGAAGAAATGTATTTTCTGTGTACCCTATGGTATGCTACTAGGCCACATTGTGTGTAAGCAAGGTCTGATGGTTGATCCTACGAAGATCGCAGTCATTGTGAATCTACCGGCACCAAATTCAGTAAAGCAACTTCGCACTACACTGGGACATACATGATACTACAGAAAGTTCATCAAGGGTTATGTGCAAATAACCGCACCGATGGAAAAACTTCTGAAGAAAGAAGCGAAGTATGTATGGAGCGAAGAATGCCAGACAAGATTGGACACATTAAAAGAGAAAATGGTCACTGCGCTGATTCTTGTTTTTCCAGATTGGAATAAACCATTTCATGTACATGTCGATGCTTCATCTATAGCGTTGGGCATTGTGCTCGCTCAACCATGTGAAGGGGGCATTGATCACCCAATTGCATTTTCAAGCAGAAAGCTGTCTTCGGCAGAAAAAAATTACACCGCCACAGAAAGAGAAGGCTTAGCTATGGTGTACACACTACAAAAATTCAGGCATTATTTGTTGGGTGCGCACTTCTGCATGTACACTGATCATTCAACTTTAAAGTGCCTAGTTAATAAGCCAATGTTAGGGGGGAGAATATGCCGATGGCTGCTACTCTTTCAGGAGTACAACTTTGAAATTATTGTTAAGCCAGGAAGACTAAACCTAGGACCTGACCATCTCTTAAGAATTGAGTCAGGCGAAGAACCCACAAATCTTGAAGACAATCTACCTGATGCGTAGTTATTTGCCATCCAGATCGCAGATGATTATTACAATGACATTGTAGAATTATTGACTATAGGGTTGGCACCCACAGATTTTACTACGCAGCAGAAGAAGCAGCTGGTAGTTAAAGCAACAAACTTCACCATCATCGCAGGACAACTATACAAGTTAGGATCGGATGAAGTGCTGCGCAAATGTGTGTTGGAACATGAAAATCCATTTATACTAGCTGATGCACACCTAGGAGTGTCATGGGATCACTACACAGGAAGAGATACTACGCAAAAAATATTAAGAGCAGGACTATGGTGGCCTACACTCCATAAAGACTCAAAGGAACATTGACGAAGTTGTGATGTTTTCCAAAGAACAGGAAAGCCATCGCGCCGAGATGAAATGCCATTAAGACCGCAACTAACTTTACAAGCCTTTGATAAATGGGCTATTGATTTCATGGGACCTATTAACCCACCAAGGAAGAGAACTGGTGTGAGATATATTATCACCGCTACAAATTATCTCACCAAATGGGTAGAAGCTAAACCAGTAAAGGACTGTAGCACAGTTACTGCCGCGCGGTTCATCTTTGAGAATATCCTTACTAGATTTGGATGCCCAAAAATCTTAATGAGTGATCAAGGAACTCACTTCCTGAATAGAACCATTGAAGCGCCGACCAAAGAATTTTAGATATATCATCAGAAGAGTACATCGTACCATCCACAAGCCAATGGAACTGTCGAAGCATTTAACAAAGTGTTGGAAAATGCGTCGACCAAAGTATGTAACACAAATAGAGACAATTGGGATCTGCGCATACCAGCTGTACTATGGGCATATAGGACAACTTGTAAGAAACTGACAAGCCATACACCTTTCAGGTTGGCCTATGGACAGGAAGTTGTGATGCCGATGGAGTATATTGTACCAAGCTTAAGAATTGTTGCATTCATATACATGGCAGACATGGAGACATTGCAAGAAAGGCTTCTACACTTGGTTGGATTGGAGGAAGATCGCTTCATTGCAGGATTTCACCAATAAGTACAGAAGAACAGAGAAAAAGCTTGGCATGATCGCCATATCAAGCACAAATTCTTTCAGGTAGGAGACCTTGTCCTCCTGTATGATAGTAAATTCATGAAATTCACTGAAAAATTTAAAATGCATTGGCTTGGGCCATATATTGTTATGCATGTTACTAACAGTGGCGCAGCTCAGTTAGCCACGTTAGTCGGAGACAACTTACCAAATATGATAAATGGAAGTAGACTAAAACCCTACCAGGATAGTCCTCCTTCGCCGAACCATTAGTGAAATGAAGCTGCGCAGAACAAAAAAAAAGAAAAGAAAAGAGAAGTAGAAGCGCGCAGATGCGAAGTTCACTGCTTCGAGGAAAAGGCCAGACCAACATAAGTGCCAGCCAGAGCAGTTCAACTCGCTGCGAAGACAGTAGAGGGAGTAAAATTTAACTGGTCTCAGTATTTGTTGAATGAGTTCCTCGACGATGTCTGCGACAGTCAAATCAATGGCACCGCCTTTCATTACAGTTGGCTAATGGTGTTGATCGCCTTTGTAGGCTGGAAGGAACCAAGGCACTACGTCGGTCTCCCCTCTCTCATCCAGGATTGTCGAGGACCCAGATACACAAATCTCTAGGCAAATCTGTAACCGGACCGACAACGCGCCTCAAACGAAGTACTATTCACATATTACAAACAGTTGTGCAATGTTATCGTTCGCACACCGCGCATTTCAAAGGAGGTAACAACAAAATATATCCACACTCTGAATTTTAAAGCTAATATGCATTTTATTTATATCTTACCAAAGGTATAGAAGAAGAATCCAGAGTGGTTCCCAGGAAACTATCAGCTTGATGAAGCTGGTATTGATCTGATCATGAAGGAGTGGTTAGACGAATGGAAGGTCGAAGGGATGATGGTCATCGAATTAGACTCAGATGAAAGTACTTCGTCCGCGACAAAGATCATTGAAGAATTCGGCGATAGAGCAACTCTAACAGTTTGCGGAAGTCAAGGAACTAAAGAAGGAACTCCAAGTTTTAAGAGAAAGGGAGGTTGACATCGCGGCAAAGTCACAACCCCTACAGGAAGAAAATCTTGCCATCTTGCAAGAGATTGAAGAGAAATTGCAGGAACTCCGCGCATTGGCGGAAACCGTACAAGAACGGGCTAAGGAAGACCTGTCACCATATTTGGTGGAAATTGTTGAGGCGAGCAGGAAGCTAAGGACACAGTTGTGAAGTTAAGTGTGACTTATCAAGAATTTACTGCGAAGATAGCTTAGCAAGGAGAAGAGCACCCCACTGAACCTACTAAAAGTGGCTCGGGGACGAGCCACATGTAAGTGTTAGGGGCATGTTTGGCGTGGCCCAAGTCAAGTCAGTTTTGGAGCTGCGAAGTTACAGTACAGCGTAGTATCGGCAAAGTAAGAGTCACAGCGTCGCGAAGATATAGCGCCACGAAGTGCTAGCACTGCAAAGATGCAGCTTGGCAGAGTTTTGGAAGGAAAATGGTATAAGTTATGGTAAGATTGATCGGCGATCTATTTTGGGGAAGATGCTCCGAGATTCCCAGGAGGCGGGTAAGGAGTGGCGAAGAAGGAAAGAAACCGATCGCACGAGCAAAGGCAACACTAAGTGAACCGAGCGCACGAAACCGTTAGAGAAGGAACAACGGGATGAAAGCGACTCATCGGCATGCGCTCAACAGAAGCGTTGAAAGCGACGTGACCATGCTTAGTTAGAAGATGCCAAAAGCTAGAGACAACGTAGAAGGATGGCCACGATGATGAAGTTGCTATCATAGCCTAACAAATTTTGGTTAGTAGGGAAACCACAACATTTTGGGTACCCTAGGGTTTGTTTTGGGCCCATTGCATTGTAAAGACGTGACCCGAGGGCACGATCTATATAAGGGCATCTTTTGTAAGGGAAAGGGTTGATTTATGTTGGGATTTTGATCTGTAGGTGTTTTTGTCGATCTCTGTTGAGAGACTATTGTAGAGAGACTCTGTAGTTATGTGTGCAAAGACCCATTGAAGAGAGAAGAGAGTTTGCAGCTGAGTGCGCAGACTGGAACTGTTGAACACTTCCCATTTATAATAAACAATAGTTCCTGTGGACGTAGCTCTCATCTTGGGGGTGAACCACGTTAAATCCTGTGTTGTGTGATTGAATGTGTTATTTGCTTATGATGTTGTAGTTGCTTAAGCACATTTATCTTTTCATGTTTGTGTTATTGTCTATATTTCTGGAATGTGAATGACAAGATTAATGTCTAAGTAATCTTGCTCTAGTCAGATATGAAAGCGGTAAATACTTGTGAATGTATGCATATTTCACTTCAAGAAGACATCAGATGCAGAATAATCTAAGTATTGTGTATGGACAAAGGCACAAGTTACATAGTTCCACAGATCTGACGAATGTTGAAATTGTCAAAGTGTCCAGCCGCGCAGTCCTTAATAACGCAACTACCCTGTCTACTTGGTTCTTCTATAGCGCGAGTCCTGTAGCGCGTTGTTCGTTAGCTGGAGAGCTTAAGGAGAGAAGAATCTTCGAGTCGCAAGCCAGTCTGAACTGCGCATCACCCGGTTGTGGAAACTTGATTCCGCAACCTCCCCATAACTTTGCCTCAGGTGAGACCTCAGTCTACTCACAGACTGTTTCCGAAAGGGCCGGTGAAAAGGGGTTTTGTTGGTTCCCTGAACCATGCAAAACCTAGGTCTATCTTGAAAATTTAAAGAACAGTATACGAGCCAAGAACTTCTATTGATAGGATTTGGAGTATGGAGGATTGTCATGACAATAACATTTCCTTATAGAATCACCTCTACAAAAATTTTCCCCATTGTGCAGAATATTTTGAATGTGAATTTTTTTTCAAATTCTCTTATGGCATATGGTATGTTCAATAAGAAAATTGAAAAGACTCCTTGCTCTGCTTTTGTAAAACATAATGTTTTAGTGGGAAAAAAAAGGGGAATAAATTTCCCCTCGATATGCGTACTCAATTTCTAGCTTTCTCCAAGCATATGCATTTGTTTTGGCCTTATGGCCTTTGCCAAGACTAGATAGGATAACTAGATTAAGATTTGATCAATTAAATTTGTGGCTTCCTTTACCCTCCTTCCCTTCCTTACTTTGGTTCTTTTATACCTTCAACAATCAAGTGGTGACTACAAGCCATTAATTAATCTTGTTTATTTTATGTGCTCATTATTGTTATAGAGTTGTTCCTCACTCTACCTATTTCATTGCATTGTGTTGAATACAATAGGGACTTCCTTGGAAACCTCCCCACCCCACCCTCTTATCAGGTGAAGGATTTCCACCTTTGCCCCTTGGCTTACCTTTGTTCATGGATAGTGACAAATATAGCTGAGATGAGTGTTGTAAGCATGTATGAAAATGCTCTTCCAATTACTCATAGAAAAAGTCTTCCTCAAGAACATAGTTATACAGGTTTTCATCCAATAATAATACAACTAGATTTCCCTCAAACACATCCTTCAACTATAGGACACTTTGTGTTTTTCGCATACACGAATGAATTTAACCATTTAGTTTTTGCAATTTTTTGTTTCAACATGGCACATACAAATGTTCAAATGAATCATGTCATACAATGCTATCTCTTCCTTCAAGCAACTTGACATTCAATTTTCCCATTTCGTCTTAGACAAATGGAAAGTCAACCCAACTCAACATATGTAATAGGTGAACAACATTTTGCCTACATGTGAAAAATATCTCAATAAGTTACAAAAAATCAATAGGCCTTTGAAACTAAATTGGAAACCTTAACAATGCCATATGTAATTTAACCATTCTTGAAACTCGTAATGACAGATATAGCTCAAATGAGTTTTGTAAGCATGTCTGGAAATGCTCATTCAATTACTCATAGGAAAAACCTTCCTCGAGAACATAGTAATACAGGTTTTCATCCAATAGTAATACAACTAGATTTTCCTCAAATACATCTTTCAATTATAGGACACTTTGTATTTTTTGCATACACAAATGAATTTAACCATTTAGTTTTTGCAGTTCTTTATTTCAACATGACACGTACAATTGCTTCAAACCAATCATGTCATACAATGCTACCTCTTCCTTCAAGCAATTTGACATGCAATTTTTTCCATTTTGTCTAAGACAAATGGAAAGTCAACCCTGTTGGTAGTACGGCTGCCGTTACACCAAAACCTGTAGGTGATTGGTAAACTCACCACCGCTAGATTTCAAGGATCCACGAGAGGCGATTAGTCCCTTGTCACGATACATCGGGGAGCGCTGACTACTTGCAATTTCGTGCAACAATCTCTCCCTCAGCGCGTGCTGAGTGTGTATCAAACTCGTGACCTCTAGCTCTGATACCAATTGTTGGTAGTACGGTTGCCGTTACACCAAATCCCGCAGGTGATTGGTAAACTCACCACCACTAGATTTCAAGGATCCACGAGAGGCGATTAGTCCCTTGTCACGATACACCGGGAAGCGTTGACTACTTGCAATTTCGTGCAACAAACCCAACTCAACATATCTAATAGGTGAGCACCATTTTGCTTGCATGTGGAAAATATCTCAATAAGTTACAAAAATTCGATAGCTCTTTGAAACTAAATTAGAAACCTTGACAACCTCATAAGCACTCTATACATTCTTAAAACTCAAACTTTAAGCCAAAACCAACCTCAATCGACAATCTTCAATGTTGTTAAATATTGCCCTTCCTTTCGACCTTATGTCTCTCCTTCTCAAATGGGGAGGTCGCATGGGTCTTCCCCATCCCCATGTATTTGTCGAAATGCAAATAATTCTTCTTGAACATGATCTTATTTGAATATGATTCATATATTCAAATGAAAGATTCATATCACCATATGTGATATGAAAGATTCATATCACCATTGAATGACATGGTTCTAAGATATATATATGTTCTTATTTATCTTGGTATGGTATACATTCATCTCATTTCCTACAAAGAATTGGCATTTCCTTGATCGCATGATCCAAGTTTCTCCATCTAATGTGAACCCAAACTGTCTCCCCTTGAGTTGGAGATTCGTGGGACTATAACCTTAAGGCAATGTTGGGGTGACGTGTCTCCAAGCTCTTTAGCTTATTTTAGTTAGTTTGTAATGTAATGGTAATGTGTCTCAAAACCGTTCACATCATTCCAATTTCTTCATGTGCTACATAGATGTCAAAGCTTCAAATGTAAGTGTAGAGACTTGGCCTCCCCTAGTAGGTTTAACTATGAATAATTGTTAGCATCTATGATAATATGCTTTCATCATGTTCAAACACACTTCATTCCTTTTTACTCCACTCATACTGCTCCTGGTTTTCTCTCTTATAGGAGAGCATCTTCCTTTGCTTAGAACCCTAGTGTTTCTTGCATGGCACCAATCACGACCTTCACTTCCGTTCTTGTGCTTTTGTTTCCTATAAATTTATTTTTTTCCTTCCCCTTCTATAGTCAGAGCATTTTATGGTTGTGCCTTTTCATCTCTTTTCCTCCAACCATTGAGCACATGTCTATTTTCCCACCACATATTGAGTGGGATTCTCTGTCTGTGTTGCATATGCTACATTGCTTAAGTAAATATCCCTTTCTTTTCTTTATTTTGGATGACCCTCACATACCACTTAGTCCTCATTTGTTTAGTTCTTTTTTCCCTCTACTTTGGCAACTGGAACCTCCCCTTCACAAGATTCAGTTGTTATCAGCTTTTGTTGTTTTCTTTCATTCATTATTTTTTATTGCTTTCCTTTTTTCACCTCCTTTGTTAACTTTCGCTACCATGATCTTCCTTCTCATGGCTATGTCCTCTTTTCTTCTCTTTTGTTTTCTCCTTTGTCAACTTTGTTTGATATTTCCTTTTCCACCTCTCCTCTCGAAGGAGTGGATGAACCGTTTTTCCCATATTTCTATACCAAGGAAAAATAACATTTTTCTCTCATGATAATTAAATAACAAATTTGTAGATATATATAAGCATATGCATGTACAATGCACTCACCCTTTATTATTCCTATTTCGTTTTCATACATTGTATTATACTTTCGTTGATATATTTATAGTTGTCATAATCTCTTATTTTATCTACTCCTCTACTTTTTTTAATATGTAGTAGATAAGCTTATGTATTCTGCTTCCTTTCATGTATTTCCCCTGATGCATTTTGTTGGTTGTCATCTTTCTTTCCTATTTGCCTGCTTGCTTGTCAAGTACACCCAAGTGTGGTTCTTGAAGTTGTACGATTATGTCTTCATGTCTATGAAAAAACAACTCTATGATGGCCATGACACTAAATCTTGCCATGTGAGATACAAGGCATATGCACTTTTTTGTGTCATTTGCTCTTTGAAATGTATTGGTGTGGAGTTGTTTTTCTTTTTCTTTTTTCTTTTTTAAAAGTTTGGATGTTGTTATCAAATTTTTAAAAACATAGTATTCTGAAGGAAAGCTGCCCTCTGGTCTGTTGCAAATGTCGACTTTTACATATACATGGCTATGAATCAGAGCATGATGAAGTCAACTAAAAAAACAAAGACACAAACTAATTTCTATTTTCCCTTGCTAGTTCTTAACATCCATTATATTTTCCAGCATCTTCGATTGTTTAAGTTTTTTTTGCCATTTACAGGTCCCTGTTTTTGCCTCGAGTGTATAATTTTTTGTGAATTGTTAACATCCTTCCGTGTAGTGTTCGTTGCCAAAATACAAATAGCAATTATTCTTAGCATTCCAAACTCATATAATCATTTCTTTGAAGCTGCCAAAGATCTTCTTGCCTGGTCTTGTCCTGTGCATTGGCACATGAATTGAGTTCAAATCATATGTGCTTGATCTTGCTCGTGGATACGGTTGAAAAATATGCATTTGTAAATTCAATGAACATGCATGCTATGCATGGCATGTTTTCTCAATCTCGTGCATTTTTTATGTGCATTATATTTCTTTGGTTCATATATTGGTACACTATCATTTGATGTTTTTTATGGTTTCAATGACTCAGCTTCGCATCTTGCATATGCATTGTCCTCATTGAGCATTTTCCATGGTCTTGCATTGTAAATTCCCATTGCTGTTGTTGGTTCCAATTTTATATTTCACTGTCGTCGACATCATTGGTGGTTTGTAATCAATGCATGATTTAATTTCTTTTCCTTGCTAGAATTGTGCCTCGGCTGAAATCTATATATTTGGGAAAATCTGGTGCATGTCACATTTCACTAGTTACTGTTTGATTACTCGGTCATGGACTCAATTGCTTTATGTTCTATACACGTATAAAAACAAATTGTTTTTCCTGACAACTAATGACTGGAGCTTTTCAATATATATTTAATTGTGTACAACTGCAATTTGTGTGTAGAGTATTTCTTGCATGGGAAACATTTAGTCTGTCCTTGAAAAAAATATGTTGTTGAACCCTTTTGCTCAGCATTGTGCTAATAGATACCACAGTTCCTTTGCATTGAAACTCAAAAAATGTTTGTAGCATTAGAAAACAACAACGCATGCTTGGATTGTCTTCTTGTTCTTCAATCTTTGAAAGCTTTGATACATTGCCATATTCTTTTGCAAACCTCGTCTAAATCCATTGATGGAGTTCATTAAAGAATGGTGATGGCATGTACCATCCTCGTGTCTTCTATTTGACTATGTCTCATGCAACATATCTATTAAATCATTGCTTATTTTTTGCATTTTTTTTGCCTCTGTCTTTGTTGTGAACCTACCTTGAAATCTGTTTTGTAAAAATAAAACAAGACCCCCAAAAAAATCCAGTGCTGGCAGCTAATGTTAGGTCTGAAACCAATAGAGTGCTGGCAACAATACACAATAGAAATAAGCAACAGTTGCGACAGTAGATTCAACACCAGCAGCAGTGGTCTAGTAATAACATCAGAAATATTGGCAATATTTTGTACTACATTTGATAACCGGTTTTAGAGATCTAGTGGTAGAAACAATGCTTTCTAATAACAACAGTTTAGTGCTGGGAATCCGCAGTATGTAAACATTGAATCTTTCTTGGGAAGGTGTGGCTGCCAGCTCAGGCCAAATCCAAAGGCCAACTCTTTTGTTGTTTTTTCATGCATGGACTAAGTGGGAGAGAAGAGATATTGTTGGCTGCGAAATGCCATGTGCATGTTGCAACAAATTTGCCCTAGAAATAAGGGGGGTGTGGTTGTTCATCAACTAAGGAAAATGCATGGCATGCCTCCATCGCCTTTGGCTCTCCAAGATCTATTAAATCTGGAAATTCCACCATAGGGATTTTTTTGTTGGTGTCATAGATGGAATCTCCATCGATGAGCCAGTTTTCTACATTCCATGAATCCCCATATATTTCTACCAATCACCAGAACACCATTTACATCATCCTTTTCTTGGTTGCCATGTTACTTGTCAGTTGACCTAGTGGACGCATTTGCAAATTCTTCTCTCTGTAACTTATTAAAATCATAAATTCTTTCATCATTGGATTGATACATTTGAAAAAGCATGGCTGCCGAACCATTGTCCTCCTTGGAACGCATGGCAATGTTAGTTGTAATGTCCTCATGCAATTGCATCTCATCATCACCATGTATCTTTCTCAGATTTGAAATATCATGCATAAGGGGCTCTATGTCTTGGCTAAGTCCATCGATCAAGTTGTAAAGAATAGTGATTCCATGTACCGTTCCCATGTATTCCCTTCTCTGCTTATTATTAAGAATGAGATACTTTTGGTAGATGTATGCGTTTTCATATGCTTTGGAAATGGTAAATCTCTCAAGAATCACAATTGAGCTATTGTATTGTTATATGCAATAACCATGCTATCAAAAACATTGATTGTTGTTTTCCTCTGGTTTTTTATACCATCCCCATGGTTAAGGCATTTTTTACAGTGTTGGTTGATGAAAAAAAAGAGCAGTTTCTTTTGCCATCTTCCACGAAGCAGGCATGTTGTTTTAGAAAATAGTCAATGGCTACATTTTTTTGAATAAACAACTATTCAAATACCGTCTCCATGATGCCAGAACGTTATACTTACTTAAGGTGGTTGTCCTTTCCTTATTCTGAAAAATCAAAGAGTTTCCCGAGTGTTCTTTTGGATAATGAAATCTTCTTTGCTCTTTCTTTGTGCAAAGTTTGACGGTTCTAGTTATCAAAGTTCTTTGTACTCTATAGAACCAACAAAAAAAGAACGTTGCTCTCGCGATGGTAAAAAAGGCCAATCGGCAATTGGACACATTTTTCATTATATGCTTCCTATGGTGATACATCCTTTGCATTTGGAGAAAAAAAAACAAAGAAAAACTTCCGATAGAGCCTTTGTCCATAAGAGAAGCTCTCCACCGCTTCTTTCGTAGATGCCCTCCCTCTTTGAAATTAGCTTTGCCATAAAAAAACCATTATTTTCCCTTGTGTTGTTCCATAGTCATCTTGTATTTTGTAACCTTGCAAACAATTCCATTTATTAAATATTTGCAAAAAAATATGTGCCTCATTCTGAACAAGAAAAGAAAATGTTAAATGATTTAAACATCTTTTTTTCTTTGTTTTTCATATGCAATCAACCTTTTTGAAATCCATTGAATCTTTCTCCAAGAATCTGTATTCTTAATATGGTCTTCCCTTTGCTCCTTCTCACCTATTTGGAAGCATTTGCTTGCATCAAATTGTTTCATTTGTATTTTCATCTGCATTGAGAAAGATCATGTCAAAGAATTTGGTATTTTTCCCTTTCCTTTCATTTTCCCCCAAACTTGGTTGCTTTTTCCCTTTTTTCCCTTGTTTCTTCTGGCAATGACTTCCATGTGTGTATTTTCCTTTTGGCTTTCAGAAACTTTGTCTAATTCCTGTTTTATTGTTCCTTTTATTGTATATTTGTTACAGGCATGGCTATTACATCTTTCTATGTTGTGGATATGCTAGGATCCATGCATTCCATGTTGGCGTTTCAAAATCCTTTTCAACAGAACAAGGCCGGGGTTGTCGATGAAATAGACATTACCTTGTCAAGAAATCATTTGCTTAGGTTGTAGGCTTTCCACTTTCAAAGTGGAGATTTGCCTATTTGATGCATTTGTTGTTCTTTTGCATTTTCAGTACACATCCACATAGATAAGAGAGACAATTGTTAATCATGTATGTCTTCGACTTGCACAAGGATATCCTTCTGCAGTATCTTCATCGAATTTGGAGCTTGCACCTGACTACTTGTCAGAGTTACATGGTTTGCAAGACAAAAACCTTTATCTTCAATGAATGTCTCAAACTGCTTCGCAACCAGATGATCAAAATGTTTATGGCCTATGGGGTGATATATTTTGTATAAATTGGTTAAATGCCCCTGTTGTTGTTTGGTCATTGTCAACAAAAAAGAGATACCTCCACTTCAATTCTAGCCTTCCTGGATATTTCTATAACATTTTGTTCCATGATCACATACCTTCTCCTGGTCACTTTGAACCATTGCTTAGTTGCAAATCAAATGTTCCTTACGCCATTTCACTTCAAGAATTTTCAAATGGCATTCTCAACAACTCTTGTCACAACAACTTTATAGAGATTTAGGTTTCTAGAGAAATGCTTCTACAACAGGGTTTCAATATCTTCTCACCAATTGAAGGCCATTGTTTTGACTCTCTTTTGGAATAAATTTCAAAGATGTCAAAGATCTTTGATATTATGAGCCTTCGAAAGATAATGGGACAAACTTTCTTCAACTGCATACAATCTAATGAAAATAGAGCATTGTGTTGTCTGTCTACATACCTTCCCCAGTCCATGGTGCATGGGATTTGTCTCGTTTCTAATTGGGAAGCCTTTGTCATGAATTTGGCTGAGCCTTTTAGCATTGGCCACATAGATGGTGGTCAATTTTCAATTCAATGGTTGTGTGAGATGTTGGAAGTAAACATTTTCATTTGGAACACACATTCTTGCAACATCCAATACCATTATTACTCAACAAATACTTCTTCTACATACATGTTCCTCTTGCAACATGAAATAGATAAAGTACATTCGCATTTCCATCCACTGTTTCAAACAAATATTCACACAGGATCCTCCAGCATGGAAACCTCCACATCAAATAGCTTTTACCTAAATGCATAAAAGAGCAACAATATCAATCTACGACAATTTTCTAGCACCCGTGGCATCGACAAAACACCTTCCATTGATCCTTTGAAACGACCCATGCAAAAAAAAGTAGGCGTTAGACAAAAACATTGTGTAAGGCAAAAGCAAAAAAGGGAAAAAACAAAGGACTCAAACACAAACACAGCTCCATCTACTGACAATGAAAATTGGCCTCATAGAGATAGAAACATGCTTGAATGTAATGTGAAGCAACCATTCAAGAACTTGCATTCAACAAAGAATACTATGTGTTTTGCAACATTGGGAGCTTGCAAAAAACAAAAAGAAAAATAGAAGGCAAAATAGCAACTATACAATATTTAAAAGCTATTGAAGATACACCTATCCATGCATGTTCCATATGCAAACGTTTGCATTTCAAAAAGACATATGCCGTATCAACAAAAACACTTTCTTTGCATTGAAATGATTTCCATGGATGAATATGCCACCTTCTTTTGCATTGGACATGCACATTTGCAAGTATTGCAAAAGACACGTTTCAAATTCAAAAATACCGGTCTTCGCAGTGCCATTAAATATTTGTCGCACCACCCCCTTGTACTCGATAAACATGTTGACACCCTTGGAAGAACGACTTGTCTCTCCAAGAATTGCATTCACCCAAATTCGACAATTAGGGTACAAACGAGCTCAACTAGGATTGACTGGCATAGTCATAAACATCCTTGCATCTTTGGACAAGTTACGAAAGGCTTTTCCAAGAAATCTTGAGGATGACATGACAATTGGAATTATGCTGAAGCAAAAATTGGAATACAAGAATGCTTATATCTTTGGAAATATGCCCTCGAATATTGTCATGCTTGCATTGAGAACCCTTTGTACCAGGGACCTTTACAAATTATAAAATGTTGATATCGTTCCTTACTCAGAAACAAAGTTCGACGAATTAACAAATAAAGAGTGTCTTGACCTTTCAATTGCCAATTCAATTGACAACAACGACAACTACACATGTTTGGAACAAACCAATGAAACCATCTCTGAAACAGAAATGGAACCAGTGATAGAAACATTGGTGCATGGATATGGCGACACACATCTAATTGATGATTTGGATAACAAACTTATAGAATTTTCACCTTCCAAGAACTATCAACCACTAGGCATTTTCCAAGACAAGTTCTCTGAAGAGCTTAATTTCCCAACACTTTTCTATAAATGTTGCCATCCCAGTGACATCTACAACCGATATCAATATCAACAAATAATGCAATGGGAGCCACAACATGAAAGCATGGACTTTGAAGCACACCCTACAACCCTACAAACTTGTTCTTTAAAACAATCAAAGTATTGATAGGGAAAATTTCTAATACTGCTTGGATATCTATTTGCATAGGTGAATTGAAAGGGAAAACATTGAAAGCAAAATATGTAAAGTCACAAAGCAATCTTGAAAACATCATCAAGTCTCCAATTGCATATCGTACATTAAAAGTTGTTCGAACATCTCCAGACTATTTTGACAACGTGAAAAAATATCTTTTCTCAATGATCTGGCAACTACAACCACCAACTTTTTTTGTTATCTTTACAATTGTTGAACATCTTTGGAAACCATTGTGCAGTGCTTTGCAACACCTCGAAAAAAAGGAACTTGACAACTCTCAAGAATTGTCCTTAAATAATGATGTTGATACTTTGATAAGAAAACACCCAGTCGTTTGCAGTTTCTACTATAGACACAAAATCAAATCATTGAAATATTTGATATTAAAAAACAACGCTCTCTTTGGCAAGGTGAATGACTACTTATTCACAACTGAATTTCAACAGAGAGGGAATGAACATGGACGCGGTGTTCTTTGGATTGAAGATGCACCAATCTATGGAAAAAATACTAACCATGAAATAACATCTTTTGTCAACCATTATTATATTTCAACAGATTCTTCCTTGCTTAGCGAAGGATTGATAAAGATTAACACTCATCGACACACACAGACATGTTAAAAACATCGTCATTCTAAATGTAGATTTCAGTTCCCTATGTTTCCTATTGACACTACAATAGTCTTGGAACCCATTGACAATAATTTGGACAACTTGGATGGAAAAACAAAACTCCTCTCCTATGCTATTGAATGTAAACAATATGAAAAAAACATGTCCTTTGATTGATTTCTACAAGAATTGAATTTGACTAGAGACAACTACATCACAATACTACATTGTTTGATTAAACAACCCACACTACTACTAAAAAGAGACCCTTCAAATATTTGGATAAATCCATTTGCAAAAGGCATTCCAAACTTGTGGCAAGCAAATATTGATTCCCGATTCATTTTAGATGGCTATGCTACTGCAACAACATATGTAACCTCATACATAACGAAATTAGACAGGCCTATGACAATGGCTCTAAAAAAATCAAGGAATAGTCCCTTTCACATAACTATGGCCAACTTGAAACAATACGAAGACTTGGAAACACGCTATTGAACATGCAACAAATGTCCAGTAAACAAGCAGTTCATATTGTCCTTTATTTGGCTTTGCATTCATCATCAAGAAAAACAATTTTCATTAACACTACACCAGATGATAAACAGATTGTTGTCTTGAAGAAACCATCTTTGTTGGAGAAAGAGCTTGATGATTCTTAAGACATACTTGTCCATCTATAATGGACAGATACATCAAACAACCTGCTGAGCTTGAAAATGTTACTTTGGTTGAATACACATCTTGCTACTGCTCCATACACGAAAAGACAATCAAAAGAAATAAGCCATGTATTATTCGATATATTCGATATAGTCATGAGAAATATCTAGAAAACTTCGCAAGAGAAAGGATCTTGATTTTTGTGCCTTTTAGAAACCTCAACAACTTTTTGACCCATTCCCTACAAACCTGATTAGAAGCATATGAACAATACATGGCACAAAATATCCATTGTTGAGGAAAGGTTCTCCCCTAAAGCAACAACAAAATGGGGTTATCTTGATGTTGCAAAGGAAACTGTCGAGGCACAGCTTGAAATGACAAACGCTTCAATGGCAACAACCGAGCATATGTGCCATTCCACTGCTTTCGAAGAATATGATATCCATACTGACCTTGTTCATAAAAGAATTTGTAACCTTCCAAAAGAAGTGAAAATGTCCAATTTAAAAGAAAAACCATATGTCCCTAACATAGATGAATATATTGCAACAAGGAGTAAACTAAACATTGAACAACAATCTATATTCAAAGAAATTATAACTCGAAAAAAAAAACCCTTCAAATCCAATCCATCTATATCCGACAAGAAGCATAGGCACATGGAAAACACATATTACAAAAGCTCTTCACAATGCTCTTGTACTTTTCTATGACAAGGAACTTGGTAGTGACCCGTTGAAAAGAAAAGACCTCATTGCAACATTGAATGGAAAATAGTGTACCATGTTGATGGCATCACTATTCACTCTTCCTTCAAGCTTCCTTTGAATTCTGGAAACTTGCTCCCATTAAGTTCAAATACACTAGATCTTCTGATGAAAGACTTTGATCAACTTCATGTACTCTTACTTGATGAAGTGTCTTTAATAGGATCTCGAATGCTTTATAACATAGACAAATGTCTTCACTAAATCATGGATACTCCGAAAAAACCATTTGGAGATGTTGATGTCATTTTATGTGGTGATTTCTTCCAAGTTGAACCTGTACACGATTCTTGGACTTAAATTTCCAACTTTCCAACAACAAAAATTTCCCTATAGCGTTTGGTTTGACAATATAAAATATTGTGAACTAAAAACTGTTGTCAGGCAAAAAAATGAAACGTTCATTATTATTTTGAGTAGGATCAGAAAGGGTAACCAAACATTCAACGATATCCAATATTCGAATGCACACTATCATAGGCAACCGCCAATCGATCCATCGTTTCCCTTTCTTTATTATCGAAACAAAGATGTTGATCAACAAAATTATAGGATGTTGTCACGTGTAAAAAGAAAAGCATTTATCTTTATAGCACAAGACACCAAAGTTGATCAAATTGACAACAATTACGAAGGGCAAAAAAAAATCAACTCCCCCACATAATTATCTTGAAAAGGAACATGCTTGTTGAATTGGTGGGTGGAAACTATGTCATTGAAGGTGGACTTGTCAATGGCACAAAAGGTATCTTCTGACACTATGGAAAAACATGCTTAGACATCATATGGATTGAATTTGCTAATCCAAAGATTGGTGCAGTTTCACACGCTAACATGCATCATCTCTATATTGATTCTATCATCCATACTTGGACACCCATCAAAAGAATGACGACACAAATCTCCCTTGGCAATAAAAGAAATTTTATTCGGATACAATTCCCAGTTCAGTTAGCATGTGCTCAAACAATTCATAGAGCATAAGGATTGACACTTGAAAAACTTTCTTTTTGATCCAAAAGGGGTCACAAAGCATGGTCTTGTTTACACTGCACTTTCTTGTGTAAAGACCATTGAGTCCCTTTATCTTGTAAATAAATTGGAACATAAGAACTTCTCGGTTTCATCAAAAGTACTTGTCGAGTCAAGCATATTAGAAAAAAATGCATTATTGCAATTTCAATATGGTCTAAAATCAATTCCTTGCACTGAACACCTTCTCATATCTTCACTTAACACACGTAGTTCGATTTTGCACATTGAAGACATTGCAAATGACATTGAACTACTACAATCGCACATTCTATGTTTTCAAGAAACCCACGTGCATATGCTTCCCAAAAATTCAATGTTTGTAAACCAATACAACTGCATTACAACCTATTAAGTGCATGGCCTCCCTACGACTGTAAAGAAAGCGATCCCAATACTGGAGACAACAATTTATAACGAAGACTTGCTCGAGGAAATTGTCGTTGATCTCAAACTTCCCAGTACCATTCTAAAGCTTGTGAATATTTATATCAGACCAAATACCATTACCAACAAGCCGGTCCATGTCTTGAATTGCATTATGTCCAAAAACAACAACAAAATGCCAATTGTTATTGCTGGTGACTTCAACATTGACATGTTGAATCAAACCTTGCCCCCCCAAAAAATGGAGACCTATATGCAAATGAAACATCTAAATTTAAAAACAAATCAAATCACAACAAACTATGGTTCCATGATTGACACTTTTGGACAAATATAGATCTTGACACCCTTTCATTAACTATCTTGATGCCTACTGGTCTGACCATTTTATTAGTTTCTTATCAATTCCTTTTACTTCCATATAATCTTGTTACTTTGCATATTTGAAATCATGTATTGATGATATTTTCTTTGTTTTATTTTATTGCAATTTTCTTGATCCCATAGACATTTCTGCGTGTTGAAATTTTGTCAACTCTCATCTCAATTGAAATCGAGTTTTCTACAACACATAGCACACATCCATTTGCTTGAACATTGCCTAAGCAATTTCAGTATTTGAAAAAAAATATCAATAAAAATGCAAGCGAACAATTGCTTTTCAATTGCCTTGGTTTTGCAACCTACATTTTCTTTTCCTTTTCATGGATGCAGGTCCCGACATGGAAGTCAATTTTTATGAAAATACATATATCTGATCTATGCTAATTGTTCTTTTTATATGTTAATGAAAAAAACATTAAAAAATGCTTTTAAGTCCACTTATATAGACATTAAACAACAATTCTTTATTTAGTCTTGCAAAGCCCCATCGATGTTTTTTTTTTTTTCATCAAACGTATATATCATTGTAATAACAATGCCATTTTATCTGTCACCTTCCAACAAAACCTTTATTTTTTTTATCTGGAATGCTTTAATTGTCAACACTCCTAAAACAATTTTTTGCCTTAATCCATTTCTAATGCTGTGAATCTGCATTTCCCTCACTGTCACTTGCATTTTTTTGCTTGTTTTTATTTCCCACCAACTAATGCAAGATCTATGTGCAACATTACTAATGCTTCAATTCACTTCAGTGTGTGGCTATAGCTTTCCTGTGCTATTCCTTTGTTCTCCTCTGCAAAACAAAAAAATGTATTTCGTTGCTCTCCTTTTTAGGTTCAGTTCCATTTCCAGATCTGCAAAAAAAAAATTCATTTCAAACAAACACAAACATAAAAAACAGATTTCATGTAAGCAAAACAACATTGCAATGACATCTACATCGAACAACCCACCTGCTGAAATAAGTCTCTCTTCTTCACACGATGTTGCAGAGACAATTTCAATCGCAACACCCTCGCTACCTATTACAAATACAACAACAACCAGTCCAAAGAGGTAATGATTATTTGCATTCATCCTATTGTTTTTTTTTCCATTTTCCCTTTCTTCCAATGAATACTATGTTAATTGATTTCAATAGGGCCCTTATACATTTATTCGATTTTTTTCACTCTCTGTAAGAATAGCTTTATTGTAGTGCTTCCACTATGTACCTCAAACAATTATAGAATCTAATGGTTCCTTTTTCCCATATTGGTTTCATCATATTTGCATATTGAAGCAAGCATCAATGGAACCATTGTCTGTTATACAATTATGCACTGTCTCACATATCAATGTTTTTGAAGGAGATATTTTAGTTGTCTATGGCCCTGCACATAATCGAAGTCAAAATTTACCTGTAAAGACAAAGATTATGCATGCATACCTTGTAGACAAAGATGGCTTGATGACGATTACTGCTACAATGAATGATAATCTCATAAACAGATTTGGCAACTTCCTCTTGCCTAGAAAAAGCATCCGAATTACTGGATTTGAATTAAAGAAAAAGGGGAAATATGATTGTGGGGATGCTATAAATTCAATAGCAATATTGTCGTCCACTAACATTGAAACAATAGAGCAGGTGTGCAAGATGCATTGCCTTCCCCTAGACATGTCAATTAGTGACTTGGTCTCATCGAACGAGGCATATGTTGTCGGTTGAATTGCTGTGATTGTGGTCGCATGCCAAAACAACAACAAATAGTTATTTCTACATCAAGGATGGTGAAACTCTAAATGACTATGCAATTATACTCCCACCTCTCCTTTTATGTTAAAAAAAGATAAAAAAATGCTTTATATCCTTTTTTACAAATTTATTTTCAAAACATAATTTTTAAAAAAAATGTTAATTGCTTAAATAGTATCAAATTCCCTTTTCAGATATATGTATCTGTCCATTGCACATGATTGATCTACCTGATTGTTTTTTTTCGCTTGTGACAATTTCAAGTCAATGAAAACTATAAAAATTTCTTCCTGCGAGTGTGCAACAACTTGCACAAGATGAACCACCTCTTTATTTATTGAAAAACATTGTGAGACCAGGTCCAAAAGGAAGCCATCTGATTAAGACCTCCCAAGCCACATTTATCGACCCCCTTAATGATGAATTCACAATTCAAAGTTTGCTTTCGATCATTGAAGCAAAAACACAGGTCAAACATCGATAATGCCTTCTGCTATGCGATTTTAACTGGTATCTTGTATACTGTTGTTGAGTAACCATTCCTTTGCTTTGTTCTTTGTTCATTTATAGAATTATGGAAATAGACCATCTAAATTGACAAAAAACACAGTTTAATAGCTTTTCCATTTCTGTTCCAATACTGCTATTGCTATCCAGATTTTCAGAGTTGCTTGTTCATTATATTTTATCATAAATAGTCTACAATTTCTATGAACTGTTCCAGTCAAGTGATTTTCTTCTTGTCTATATTGATATAATGAATTAAATTCTAACTACAGATGAGGCAATCTAAACATGGTCTTGCAACATTTCCAGTAAGTCTTATTTCTTGCAAAACTCATTTCCATTTATTATGTAACAACATTTAAAAAGGAAAATATATTTTCTTTTTTCACACTTTTTAGCATTTCAAACAACACCTTGAACAAAAAAATGGTTCGCACATTCGGTTTTAGTTCCTCGTTTTCAACTTATCTTTTTCCATTCTATAAGATTTCTATTCAATCATAATTAATGTGACATTTTCCCCATCTCTTGTCTTGAAAATTGCAACAAATATATGGGACACTCAAATTAAAAATGCTTTTGCGCCACCTTTTCAATGCACATGCACAGAATGCAAGCTTCCAATGATTCAAAGCACCACATTTTGTTCTTTTGTAACCATGAAACACCTACGGCATATGAACATGTTTTACAATGCAAGCTGGAAACGGATGAGGGGATCATCGAATGCACTCTTCGAGGGACCCAATTGAGAGAATATTGCTCACATGTTGCAGCTATATCGTAACAGCAATATTTCAAAATAGTTTCACCATCTTCGCAAATTCAACCAACAAGGCCTGTTCACTTTGGCGATGAACAATAAAATAATCGATTGTAAAAAATTATGAGTAGAAGGTCTGGAAAAAATATCTCTTCCCTTGCAAAGTTTTCAAAGCATTTCAACTATTTCCACTTTGCATTTCATACTTCTCTTTACACATTTACTCTTTTCAAGTCCATGTTTTTTATACTTTATCAAGTTGGGTTAGTTGATATAGTCAATTCCATTGATTCATCACTATCTCTAAACACCCCACAACATGGTGTCCAAATTTTTCTCTTACCTGAAAATCACATTTTTCATAGACCCCCTCCTTTGTAATGACAACTGCTCTGCCAACTAGCCTAATTCTGTACATGCTCCATAGTTAAAGCATCTATAATTGATTCCAACTCTTGTACCTGAACAAATTTCTATACTATTGTGTTATAGCAAAATTGATCCAATCTTTGCTATAACTAATTTTATTTAATGTC